>OY747714.1:10000-232500 GCA_963556495.2 Valencia hispanica | reverse complement strand
CAGCGTCCCCTGCATAATGATGCACATTGGATGCTGGCGCTCATTAAGGATCCTGGTGTAGATTCCTTAAAGCAGTCTAATTAGATCCATGTGCTGAACTGGACCCGGTGTTAGATCAACTGACCCCCTGGAACTGTGAATCCCGTCCCCCGCTCTTCTTTTTTATATCAGGAACGCTGCTGCATCAACGCTTCATCACTTGCAGCTCTTCCGTTTGTGACTCCAAATCAATATTTTGCAAGGATGATACTTTTTAAAAGTAGACTTAAAACCCACCTTTTCTGTCAGGCTTTAAATATCTAGTTTTATTTGGTTTAATAAATTCCAGTCTTAGAGTTGCTAGAAGAAGTAATCATATAGGCCTAATTGAAACTTTATTGTTCTTATCTTTTTTATCGCTTGTGCTGCTTTTATTGTTAAATTTTTAAATCTTTTTACTCTCTTCTTGTTTTTCTTTTTGCAACTGTATTTTTGTCTTTTAATATGAAGAACTTTGGCTGCCTTTGGCTGAGTAAAGCGCTGATTGAGTGATTGATTGAATAAAACTGTTTGCCCCTATGAGCCTGCAGCTGTCTCTGTGGAATTACTTTCTCCGCCTCTTGGTTGCCACGGTTACCTGTGAAACGCCCCATATTAGCTGGCTTAAGTGGATGCAAAATATTCACTAGACACTTTGCATGGACCATTTATGGGAGAAAGTGGGTGTGTAGGAGGCGTGATATGATCCAAAAACACCTGCGCACATTTCTAGGGAGAGTGGGATTTACAAAGCGAAAAGTGCGTGCAGCTGAGCGTACTACAAGTTTGATATATCGGAAACTTACTAGGCGTAAGTAAAAAAAGTTGCAGAGCTTAAGTACGGTTTTAGTAATGATTCTACGCAAAGTTTTATAAATGAGATCCCTGTTAAGGAAAACTGGACCAGGGAAACAAATTGAAACCAGATATTATTCAGCTCCCATCTGTTGTCTAAAGTCTCTGCTCTAAGACCGGCACATCCGCTGCAGACGGGCGACATCGCAAAATAATTAGTCTCATCGCAAATTTTTCCTCGCATCTGTAGCACTGTGCAATCATGCCAGTTTTCAAGATTTTTTTAATGGCAGTATATTAGCAAGGTTAGAGGAGAAGCAGATAGGCCAACAAGTTCGACAATGTAAAACTTTTCAGCTTCAGCAAAAAAAAAATTTAAAAAAAAAAATTGTCCAACAATAGTAAAACGCGTCTGTAATCTCCTACTGGGGCTTTCACAAAGACTGTATCATGTTTTTATTATGACAGTTCCCTCTTTAAGTGTTTTCAAATGCAAAAAGTCAGATCTTGGGGACACTACCTGCACAAGACAAGGCAATATACACAAACAGAGCTGAGTAGGCAGCTCAAGTATGACAGGTGTCTGCCAAACTTGAGATTGAGGCATAATGGAGCAGACCACAAGAGGTTACGATAACCATAGCCTGAATTCTTTGGGTGTCCCCCCGTCACTTAGTGCCCTACACGCAGTGTGTGGGCAGAGCTTTGGCACTGGTAACACCATTCAGGATCCAAATCATAGGCCATATGGGTCAGCCAGGACCGGAGGGACGGGATGCGGATACAGTATGAACACACATTCACATACTGCTGACGGCCCTGCTTTGTGTTACATCTATTCATGCTCTTATGTCACACACTATACCCCAATCTTGATCATCCTTTATGTCTGATCCTAGCAGTGTAATGTGTAAATGGATCGTTGAGCCGCTGACATCAGCAGCCAGGCCGACCTCTGCACCAATACAGAATTTATTTCAAGCCCCCGATAGTAAGGATTGCTGCTCTGTTAGAACAGTGCAGATTAGAACAAGTATTAACATCCATGTCCGAAATAGATGAATGATACACCCACTCATACAATAAAACAGTAGTAATACAGTACAGTTCAGCTCCATTCTTACACCACAGACTATATTTAGCTCTCCATTTTTTTTCTTGTTTCCATGGGAATGAGCATTGCACTGTGTACAGCTGGGGCCCCGGGTATTTTCCAGACGTTGCAATGACAGAGTGGCTGGCCCCAAAACCCCGAGCTAGCTTTTCCACATCCTTGTGGGTTTGTCAAGGGATCATTTCCACTCGGCTGAGTTCAAGCATCACTGCGTCTGTTAACCACTGGCCTAGTTTTCTCTTCCTACAGGCCTGTCTTGCCACATAACACAGGCTCCATGGTCACAACATCTGGATTGTGTTCCACTTACACCACCAATGATTTTAGGGACTTTATTATGCAGGAAAACTGCTCTGCATTTCCTGCCATTTTTGATTAAGCGTCTACTTGCTGATCCTGATTTTAACTGTGATGTTTTGGGGATGTCGCTGGGCAACAGACTTTCATCTCCCTCCACAGATTCTCTATTGGATTGAGGTCTGAAAACTGTCTAGGCCACTCCAGAACCTTGAAATGCTTTTTATGTAGCCACTCCTCCGTTGCCCGGGAGGTGTCTTTGGGATCATTGTCATGCTGGAAGAACCAGCCACGTTTCATCTTCAATGCTCTTGCTGATTCCTGATACATGGTCCCATTCATCCTTTCCTTAATACAGATCAGTCGTCCTGTCCCCTTTGCAGAAAATCTGCCCCAGAGCATAATGTTTCCACCCCCATGCTTCACAGTGGGTATGGTGTTCTCGCCCATATACAGGTAATCTCATTCATTTCTATATCACTGCCGGGGAACTCCTTAGAAACGCTTACAACTGGAGGCTCCTGCCTGCTGACTAAAAACAATGAATGTCCTCCCAGAAGCTAATTTCAAACATAACCTTAAACGCCACATCTTAACTTTCAGCAGCCATTTTCACCAAAGTGGTATAACAGCTCCAACAACCAGAGAGGCTCCAGAGCAGCTCAAGCCAGTCTCTGAGATTCAACCCACCAATTCCATTGTCTTCATTTTGCTCAGGTTTCATATTTTACTTTCACTGCTTGTCACGGTTTCTGCACCAGAAGCAGCTGCCAGCTCAGGAACCAGCTCCCAGTTTTAGTCCGTGAGGCAGACACTCTGTCTACTTTTAAGGCCAGGCTTAAAACTCACCTTTTTGATTAAACTTATAGTTAGAATGGCTTAGGTCATCCTGAGCCATCTCTGTAGTTATTCAATTCAATTGTTTATTTATATAGCGCCGATTCACAACAGATGTCATCTCAAGGCACTTAACAAGAAGTCATTTCAATACATTTGTACAAACATTCCAATCAGTTAAAAAGTTTCCTATTTAAGGAATCCCAGCAGTTTGCGCCAGTCATTGTAGTTATATTTATGCCGCTATAGGATTACCCCCAATTTCCACTGCATGCACTCCGCTCTCCCACGCACTCCGCAGCAAAAACGCTCCCATTGTAGTCAATGAGAGGGTTTCCACTGCTGCCGCCGAGCGCAACACAGACTTTCAACTCCCTCCACAGATTCTCTATTGGATTGAGGTCTGGAGACTGTCTAGGCCACTCCAGAACCTTGAAATGCTTTTTATGTAGCCACTCCCCCATTGCCAGGGAGGTGTGTTTGGGATTATTGTCATACTGAAAAACCCAACCACGTTTCATCTTCAAAGCTCTTGCTGATGGAAGGAGGTTTTTGCCCAAAATCTTACTATACAGGTCCCCCTTTCCTTACTATGAATCAGTCATCCTGTCCCCCTGGCAGAAAAGCAGCCCCAACACAATGTTTCAGCCCGCATGTTTTCACAGTAGGTATGGTGTTCTTGGGATGCAACTCAGCATTTCTTATACCAAATAATTCTATTTTGAACTCATCTGACCTCATGACATTCTCCAATCCTCCTCTGGATCATCAAGATGGTCTCTGGCACACTTTAGATGGGCCTGGACATGTGCTGGCTTAAGCAGGGGAACCTTTGGAGCGCTGCAGGGTGTTATTCCATGATGACGTAGTGTGTTACTAATAGTTCACTTCACTCTGCTACTTCCTTTTCTACTACTACTCTCTGTTATTTTGACTGTTAACTTTGTTTTCTCTCAGTGTTTATTTCTCAGTGGCTGCCAAATCCTTTTTGCCCCACATTACATTCTTGCACTTGATACGGTCTCATGCTGGGGCACAAAGTACACAGGACACCAGGCTGAAAATCTACAGACCTCCAAACTTCATGTGACATTCAGATTAGCTCATACCAAGAGCATAACAAAGCTTCATGGAGGGATTCCCATGGCTGAGCTGCTGCATGGCGAAAATAAATATTTATATGTGTAAATATTTATAACACAGAAAATATCTGGATTCTACATTCTAGACTGGAACACACAATGTATATACTGGATAAGTCAGTTAGGGTAGGATACAATAAGCATTAGCTTCTTCCTACTCTATTTCGAACTGAATATGAATGCTTGATTTTTATGTTTGGTTATTATTCCTATTCTTTTCCATTTTTCCCCTCTTCTAATGTTTTATTACACGTTCCAAAAAAATTTAATCATCATCAAAGAATTGGATGTAGTAGTGTAAAGGACACCAGTCTTTTAGTGAATATTTAAAATGCATGAGTATTTAATATTTCCTTAAAGCTAGGTGTGCCCAAGTTAGGGGTTAGGGTCCTTGAGATCGACTGTCCTGAATGGATTAAAGGCCTGCCTGAATCAAATGAATGGGCTGTTGCCAGAGCTCTGCCGAGCTCAAAGATGCTGATGAGCCACTTGATTAAGGTGTGTTGGAGAAGGGAGGCATCGAAAAGTAGCAGAATGGTAGATCTCGAGGACTGGACTTGGGAACCCCTGCCTTCAACCAACATGTGCTTCTGGTGGAATACAAACACACCAGTCACAGTTTCTGCACCACTTTGCTCTGAGAGAAAATGCATCCAACATATTTGTTTATCTGTGCAAAATAACACATTTTCGACATGAATCTTCATTTCTTTGCAACAGTTAAAACGGTCACGACAAGCAGCACAGATCATATTTCCTCTCCAAGCTTTCAGAGAGATTGTTCAATGCCCCTCAGCCAAACCGCATGTATTAAACATTTAGCTTTTTGTCATGCAGCTGCTAATGGGGAGAGGAAATACCCTGCTTTTATGTGACTCTGCACAGTAAAAGCAACATGTGTCTCTTGAGTCAGCCCCTCTACTTCTGTTAGCTCAACAGCTCCACTGTTGTGGAAGCCGCTGGCTCCAGTAGCTGGCGTCTGCGTGAGTCAATCAGACACAATTTGACAAATGAGTCACACAAAGCTGGACCTGTTGCTGTGAATGAATGCAGAGAAGTTTAAAGATGGGAAAGCAAAGTGGATTTAAAGCTGGTGGAGTAGTTGTGGTTAGAGTGCAGGTACATCAACTTCTGCTACTACAGACATTACAAGGCTGCAGGGGCATGGGAAGCCTGCTGTCACAGGGGAAGTCATTCGGAGGGGTGACCCGGCTAAAACATCAAACACTTCCAGCCAAGACGCAGTTCCATCATGGCCTGAAGTAACAGTATCAGCTTCTGAGAGCTTCTCCTCAGCAATTAGGTTCTTACCCCTGGCAGACAGCTTCTTGGTGTTGATGATTTTGGCAGCGTATTCATGTCCAGTAGAAATCTTCATGCACCTCTTCACCACAGAGAAAGCTCCCCTGGAGGACAAAAAGAGTTGCTGATCAGTGGCTGTGCATTCAAACCTTTTACTGCGTGCACCACACTCAGACGGACAACAAGAACTTCATTGTTTTATGGACTTTTATGCAAATGAGTTCCTGAAAGACTGTATTTAGCACTGGTAAATAGCAGATGGATGTGTTAATACTGAAACACGTACCTCAGATTATATAAAGCAAACAAAACTAGCAACTGCAGGTCACGAACAAAAAGGGACCAATCAATTCTGAAATACATTCAGTGAAAATCATACTTTATTAATTCCAAAGAAATTAGACAAATAAATGAACAATCATCAATCGTCACCATACAGACTTCAATCATCTCAAGTAGGCAAGGGTCGGTTACAGAGTAGACCCCTGCTGAATCGAGGTTCAGAATTCACAAGTTTTTCTGTGGAACATGATTCAAAGTTATTCGCAGAAAAAGGAAAAAAAAAATTTAAAAGAGCATAACTAAGACCATTTAGAAAGAAAATGTTGCTTGGGAAGCTGAAATACCTAGGTGTATAGTTATGTGACACTATACTGGCTTGTATTTGCAAAGCAGCAAAACCAGTAGTACTATTCATTTTCCTTGGCACTGACTGGCTTTAACCCCAAGAATGGTGTTAAGGAAGACCATGGATGTTAACTGCAGTAGTCCTAAGTCTGTTTCCACTGTGCGTATCAATGCAGAAAAGACATATTTGGTGTTTGAACTATTAAAATAGTAAGTTAAAAGAGTTTTTAAAAGGGGTTACCAAGTATTCACGATTCTGGCAATTTGCTTTTGCTGATTATGGTCCCTAACCCCCGCTGATACTGGGGGTCCACTGTATCAAGGTATATAAAAGTTTTAAAAAGCAGCATTGGGTTAAGCAGCCGACTACAGACTGACTACCAGAGCAGACACCCTGGCTAATTAACAAGCTATTAGTTTCTTAGAAGTTGTGCCAGCAAAATAATATTTACCACAATACCCTTTTCAAGACTACAACAAAACTTTTAAATGCTGTGAATAATATTACTGCAATAACTTTGTGTTGTAGTTAAGCTGGAGAAGGAATAACCTGCTTTTCTGATTTACGTAAAAACTATTGGATCGGCTGTGGAGGTCCTGATGCAGGAAGGGGTCATTTTAGAACAAGAAGGCTCCAAGACACTGAGCTGTTTAAAATGCACCAAGAGGTCCTACTAAGATAGGGTGACCATATAAAAAAAAAAAAAAAAAAAAAAAAAAACGACATCTGGCCCAGTCCTGAAGCACTTTGATCATACTCTGTTTACTTTAAGAAGACTTTTGATTTTAGCACATTTAAAGGTCTCATTCACTCATGTTTTTCAATACATTTGCTATGGTCTCAAGTATGAATTAACGTCCTAGTAGTTTTATGGGGAACAAAACGCACTCGTCCTCCTGTTTCAAGAGGTTGAAGGTTGTCGGAAGGGTGGGTGGGGGGTGGTATTTTCTTCTCTCAAACTGTATTGTTTTGAGTGATATAACTGAATCATTTTTCTCTTTCTCCATTTTGTGTCTTTTTTCGTTAGTCTCCAACTCCCGCGGTTTGACCTGTCAATCAGCCGCACTGTATGACAGACATCTGTGACGTCAGCTTGATGTCAGCCCCACGGTGGGAGAGTGGCGATATGTAAATCTCGCCCCCTCAGGGTGCAGGAAAGCTGTGCCCCAAATCGATCTCTTGTATTGAAGAGGAGCTATTGCGCATGTACAACTTTTAACGAGAGTCTATGGGCAAAGAATTCTGCGCCCCAAGGCGGAAATATGTCCTCAACCAGACAACGCTGATGAGCGTAACAACATAACTCACCATAAACTATAAAATATTTATCTTGCACATCTGAAAGAAAACCCACATATTTCAAAATATTTTTATGTTATTATTAAACATTTTTTTAACGTTTTTCTTCAAGGTAATATAACAAGTGGTGAGGCGGCGCCCTTGCACCCTCTATTGGGCAGCCGCCACTGAAGTAGACATGTCCTGGCAAAGAGGACGCTTGGTCAACCTACTTTAGGGAACAATAAGAGCAACAACCTTTTCACTCTGTACACCTCAGAATTCCAGTATCTGTCAGAGACCTGTAATCTTCAGAAATACTCAGTCTTTGGGTGGATCAGAAATGGACAAGAAGCTGAATACAGAGAGTAAAACCATGACCAATAAAACCCATCAACTATATTAAAACCCCTTTAAAGCTATTGATGCATGTGGAGTTGCCGTAAATAAATTAATTGGTGAAAACAATAATTTTCACTTTTTTTTTTTTCTTTAGAAAGAAATACAAAATCCTACTTTAAAATACTCTTTCATTGTTTTAAGGGGAAATTTCCATAAAGTTTATAACGGTCAAACACTGATTTTTGCATTTATTTATTTAAAAAAATTCAGATTTTAATGAGGTCAAAATTATTAGTCCCCCAGGAATTATGGAACATTTTTTTTACTTCTTCCCAATGTTTGCAGCATTGATAAAACTGGATATTAGCAAACATTCACCAGTGCTATTTAGTAGCACTTGGTACATTGTGTGATATAAAATAAATTTTTAGGCTTGCTTTAAATTAAATATAGCAAAAAAAAAATGGGGTGGTCAAACATATTAGTTCATGAGAATGTTTGCTTTTAAACCACACCTACAGTAATTAATAGGCCTGTGGTGGTACACCTCGAATTCAAATTTCTCAGTACGCACCCCACGGTCCGGTACACATGTGTATCGTGTTTCCACTCTGAAGCATAACTGCATTGCAGTTTAACCTGCAACCGATACGCCTCTGTAAACAAACAGCGCAGCCCAGCCTTCTGCTTGTGGATGTTTCGGCCAGTGATTCTTTTGAGTGCAGGAGCTGGAAAGCCCACTTTCATTATGAAAGCCTCCCATTTAGGACCACATTGGCTTCCTGGTGGTACATTACAACACATTTTCATGGTAACTGGTTATCCACTTTCGGTAGTGTCGATGGTTGCTGTTAGCTTGTGTCATTGAGAGTCAGTGTGTTTACTACTTTGTGATTATATTATTTATTTATTTTTTAATTGGAAATTATTTTGTTTGTAGAGGCTGTACACACCAGCCTGTCAGGATATTGAGTTCACAGGTTTCCAAATAATAATAAAAAACTGCTCTATCTTCCATGCCTGGGTGCCATTTGAGCAGCTGACAAGACACTTCACTCGTTAGGGTCGCTCACTTCAGACCTGAGGATTACCATTCAAATGATGTGATGGAGCATAACATGGGAAACTGAAGCAAAGATCAGGTGCAAACAGTTTGATTGGAACAACTGTCAATGGTTACTTTAGGACATGCAGTAGGCGGGAGACACAATCACAGATCGATTAGAGGCTCAGGTCTACGCAGACAGGATCTGTGCATTGAAAGTCTTGTCTAAAATCTGCTAATTACCAAGTTTGCTGAAACAATGATATCAAAGATTAGAAGCAGCACGATATGTGGGTTGTTAAAGAAACAGTAAAGTGCTTCCCGAACTATTTCTGCTGGGACCCTCTTTGGTTTATAAGAAAATGTTCACACATCCCCATCCCCAGTGTAATTACTACTTTTTTTTTGCCAAATATATTTTTATTCACATTTTTCCATGTACAGCTTTTATAAACACTTTTACAAAATGTGTCTTATATGGCATTTCTTTACATAAAAATAAAATAAAACAACGAAGTAGCAAAATACAGAATGAATAAGATGTTTATCAGATATTCAGTCTAGTATATGATTAAGCTAACGTAAAAGAACAAAACAAAACAGCTTCTCCTTGTGATATTATATCTGGTAAAATGAGTGCTTTCTATAGAGGCTCAAAAATTAATAAGGTCATCAGAAGAGTCCAAATCTTTTATGAAATCAATAAATGGCCTCCAAATCTTTTCAAATAGGTGTTGTTTGGCTTTACGTATGTGTGTTATTCTTTCCAATGGAAGGCAGGAGAGCATTTGTTTTAGCCACTGGGAGGCGCTTGGCCCACTAACATTTTTCCAGGTCAGAGCAATACATCTTTTGGCCATTAAAGAGCTTATATCAATAAAAATTGAGTCAGTTTTACTGAAGTTGTGTTTTTCTGGGTATAGAGCCAGTATAAACAATGAGGGATCCAAAGTAATCTTTTTTGATATTATTTTCTCTATTTGATCTTTTACTTCTAACCAAAAATGCTTTATCTGACTGCATTCCCACATACAATGTAATAATGTTCCTTTTAAACCACACTTTATACAGATATCTGGAATGTTCTTATTGTATTTATTTAGTTTAACAGGTGTTGTGTACACTCGCTGTAACCATTTAAATTGTAATATTCTTAGGCGGCTATTAATGGATATTTCTTGAGATTTTTTGCAAACTTTTTCCCATTCTTGCTCACTGATTTTAGTATTTAAATCATCGTTCCAGGATAATAATTTTCTTTTTGAATTTTCATTTGAATTTGTTTGTAGTAGGATATAAAATTCTGAGATTATACCTTTTCTTAATTTATTCTTTAATAGTATTTTTTCCAGCTGTGTTAGTGGGATCTTTTGTAGGTTGCTTTGATACTCATTTACAAAACTTCTCAATTGCAGGTATTTAAAGTAATGTTTTTTGTCAAGATTGAACTTAACCTTGAGTTCTCCAAAAGTCATGAAGTTATCAGATCGTGGAGGGTAGAGACTCCCAACCGTCCCCAGTCCCTTGGATGCCCATATTTTGAAAGCGGCATCTGCTCTTCCAGGAGTAAACAACTGGTTACCCCATATCGGACTTAATTGCGATAATGTTTGTGTATCTTTGAGATATTTTCTGACATCATGCCAGACCTGCACCATTTGTTTCAGAAGAGGATTTGTTATTTGCTTTAATAATTGTTTTTTTGTGTCAGAATAAAAAAATGTGTGCAGGGGTAATTTTAAATTTTGACCTTCCATTTCTACCCAATGTGGGTTATTGTTGCCGTTATTGAAGTAGAAGGCCATGGAGCGCAGTTGTGCAGCCCAATAATACCATAAGAGATTGGGACATTTCAACCCCCCACCATCGAATGGCATGTATAAAAGAGACAGACGAATTTTTGATTTTCCACTGTTCCATATCAAACTTAAAATTGTTTTTTTTATCCAGGTGAATAAGTTAGAGGGAGGGGGTAAAGCAATATTTTGAAATAAGTACAACAATTTTGGCACTATAATCATTTTTAAAGTATTTATTCTTCCCATAATAGATAGAGGCAATGACTTCCATCGGTCTACAGATGTTCTGATTTCTTCTTTAAGCCTGTCATAATTTGCACTAACCATTTTTTCTGTGTTTGGTAAGATTAGAATTCCCAAATATTCAAATTGGTCTATTATTTTGAATCTGTAAGAAAGAATTTGGGTATTGGGATGTTTTCTTTCCAATGAATTTAATAATAACATTGAAGATTTCGTTTCATTTACTTGATATCCTGAGATATTCCCAAATAATTGTATTACTTCCAAAACTGCCGGGATTGAGGACGTGAGTTTTGATAGAAATAATATGACGTCATCAGCAAATAATCCGATCTTATGTTCATGCTGACCTATTTTTATTCCTGATATTTGTGAGTGAGAACGTATCGCTGTTGCAAAAGGCTCTATTGCTAAGGAGAAAAGCAAGGGGGACAGAGGGCAGCCCTGACGACAGCCTCTTTTTATTTGAAATGGTTTTGAAAAATGTCTGTTAGTTAAAATTTCTGCAGTTGGATTTCTGTAAAGTATCTTTATCCATTTTGTAAAATTGCTTCCAAGGCCAAATCTATCTAAAATGTTAAAAAGATAGGGCCATTCGACCCTATCGAAGGCCTTTTCTGCATCGAGAGAGAGGAGTGCACAGTCCTTTTCCTCTTTTTTGTAATGGAGAACATTTATGACCCTTCTCACATTGTGAAAACCTTGTCTTCCACTTATGAATCCATTTTGATCAGTATTTATTACATTAGGAAGGATATTCTGAAGTCGCCTAGCCAATATTTTACAAATTATTTTGAGGTCAGAGTTTAAAAGACTGATAGGTCTCAGGTTTTCACATTTTGTCGGAGGTTTACCGGGTTTTGGCAGTAGAACTATTAAAGCTTCATTTAAGGACGGTGGAAGGCAATTTCTTTCAAATGTTTCTGTTATCATATCTAGCAGTGGTGTTAGCAGTTTATCTTTAAATTTTCTGTAGATATCAATAGGGATGCCATCTGGGCCCGCCCGTTTACCTAATTTCATTGCGTCAATGGCACTTGAAATATCTTCTTTTGTCATTTCTAATTCTAGTTCTTTTTTTTGTTCTTCTGAGATAGTTGGAGTATTTAATCTATCCAAGACTTCATTCATGGTCTGAATGTTACAGTTTGTTTCTGTATTGTACAAACTTTGATAGTATTCTTTAAATGCATTATTAATCTCTTTTGGGCTGACTATTGTTTGACCCTTATTTTCTAAAGTAGTAATTATTGTTTTAGATTCAAGTTGTTTTATTTGCCATGCTAATAGCTTTCCAGCTCTGTCTCCTTGTTCGTAGAATGACTGCTTTAACCGTAAGAGACTGGATGCAGCTTTAAAGCTTGATTGTTTTTCATATTCTGCTCTTAGAAGTAGAAGTTCTTTTGCCGTTACAGGATCATTGTTCTGAAATACTTTCTCTTGTGCTTTGTTGATATTATTTTCTAGGCGTTTTAGTTCTTGTTTAGCATTTTTAGCGTTTCGGCCTGTATAACTAATAATTTGCCCTCTCAGGAATGCTTTAAAAGCGTCCCATCTGATTCCTGCTGATGTTTGTTTTTTGTTAATTAAGAAATACTCATCAATTTGATTTCCTATAAATTTAATGAATTCTTCATCTTGTAACCATTTGTGCTGAAACCTCCATCTCGGTGGATCACAAGTGATATCATCATCTCGATAAACTAGCTTACAAGGTGCATGATCTGATATAGCAATATTATCATATGAACAACTTTTAATTTTTGGTATCAAATTTGTTGAAATTAAAAAATAATCTATACGTGAGTATGTTTGGAATGTTGCAGAATAACATGAGTATGATTTACTTTGAGGATTTAGTGTTCTCCAAATATCTGTTAATTTTAGGTCATTCATGAATTGTTTTATAGTTGATCTACAGTTATTATGAGTCTGGTCTACTCCCGTTGAACGGTCCCACCTTGGTTCTAACGTACAGTTGTAGTCTCCTGCTATTATATGATGTCCCGACAGAGTTGAAAGTAATAGAAACAAGTCTTCATAGAAAGAAGAGTCATCAATATTAGGACCATACACATTGACTAAATTTATGTTTTCTTTTAATAGTGAACCTTGAATTATTAAATATCTACCCCTCTTATCTTTAATAATATTGTCTACCTGGAATGGAACAGTTTCATGAATAAGTATCATTACTCCTCTTGCACGAGAGGGAAATGCAGATGTATATATATTACCCCTCCACCTTCTTCTGATCCTCTTTTCATCGTCCTCTATCAAATGAGTCTCTTGTAGAAATACTACCTTAGAATCCATATTTTTTAGTTTGCTCATGACCTGTTTAACCTTTTTATAACGTTGAAGCCCCCTGCAGTTCCAAGATACAAAATTGAGATTTACTCCTTGTGCCATGTTAACACTTTAAAGTTAGTTGTAAAGCAAAAGTATTAATGCAACCTTCTTGTAAACAGTTGTTACAAAATTACCAGTAGACATAAATAAGATTTTGAGAGAAGCGTAACATTGAACATAACAAACCTGTGTATAACACCCCAAAACAGAACTACACTTCAACCCCCCCGCCCGTGGGCCCCCCTCCCTCCTTGATGCATCTTCCGTCATCGCATGCGACCGATCCACACTGCGTGAGGAGCAGTCTAACCTTCCTCTTATCTCAAAAACAAATACGAACCGCTGCTATATGTGCTTTTGTTCACATCCGTATACCCTAGCTGCTGATCTTTTGGCGTATTACATGTATAGTAGTGATTAAGTAGACATTTAACAATAAAATAATAAATTATAATAAGACACTACTTACAAACTCAACAAAAAAAAATGGTATAAATTACAACCTTACGGATCTTCTCCATTCTGGGTCTTACGTATGAATTTCCAAGCCTCCGCTGGTGTTTTGAAAGCAAAAGTCTTTCCATCTTGGGTCACCAGTAGATTTGCCGGATGGATTAGTCCATGTCTCAGTCCCAGTTTGCGCAGCTCTCCGCGGATGGGATCAAACAGTTTGCGTTGCTGGTGCACCCCCGCGGCAAGATCAGGATAGAACCGTACTTGTTGCTCCTCGTAGTGAATGTTCCCTTTAGCTCTCGCCGCAGTAACTGTAGCCATCTTATCCCTATAGTTAAGGAATTTTATGATCAGAACACGAGGCGCTTCTTTGTCGTCTCTTCTCGGGCCAATCCTGTGGGCTCTCTCAATGATAAAGGGAGTAGCATAGATTTCACGACCAAATGTCTCCGGTAGCCACTTTTCCAAGAACTTGCAGGGGTCTCGTCCTTCAGATCCCTCTGGCAGAAACGCGAGCCTCAAGTTGTTGCGTCTGGACCTCGACTCCAAATCCAGCACTTTTTCCTTGAGCATTTTCTGTTTCTCTTCCATAGCACATGTTTTAGCCCGCAGGATCTCCACTTCGTCTTCCGCATTAGAAATGCGGGTTTCAGCTTCATTGACCCTTTTGATACAGTCCTTTATCTCTCCACGAATATTGTCCAAGTCTGTTTTGATAGTGGTGACGATAGTTAGGATTTCATCCACCTTACTGTTTTGAGAATTACCCTCCATACCTGTAGTCCCAGATAACTGTGCAGTGGCGCTGCTATCTTTAGACTTAGCTTTTAGCTGATCACGGAGAGGGTAGTCTGTTAGCTTAGGTTGTTTTGTCTTTTTGTTGGCATCCTGCAGAGCTTTTATCGCTTTTGGAGACATTCTTAAGAGTTGGGAGTAGGGATAAATCACTGACAGCAGCTAAGAAAAACTTTTTATATCAAAAAGTAGCACAAATAGCGGAGCGGAGGAAAAACACGTTCTCTCACATGGCCGCCATAACCGGAAGTCGTAATTACTACTTTTAATTATTTTATTATTTTTACGGTGTAGCAATATCTAATATTGCTTTCAATACATTTTAATGCCTCTCTGTACACAATTGGTTTAAAACAAAGAACTCAGAGGAAAAAAAATATTGTAAAAGTTGTTTTGCAAAACTGAGGTCTTCAATCATCACAATTTTTCAGTAACTGGTGTGAGCCTGCTGTGATGTCACCTTATCTGCCAGGTGGAGGTGTGTGTTTGTGCCCTACTTTTTATGTGCTCAGTTGATCATTTGTAGGTGTTTGTAGTAACAAAACCAAAAGCAAGATATGCTTCATATTTTCTACTCTTCAGTTTGGAAAGAATTTGGTTGTACGTGGAAGCCTCATCAAAAACCTGTCCGTTATATTAGCATTCTATTTTTATCCATTCATACCATGTCCCCGCTGCAATGACAATGACCCCCCCAGGGGGGGCGTCCCCCACTTTAAGAACCACTGCTCTAAACAGTGGTTTAAGAAGGGCTCTAACCTACAACTTGCTCTTTAAATGTCAATACACAAAAAATATATTTTTTTCACTTTGTTCCTTGAAAGTTAAAATTGAACGTGAAATTGAACCACGATACGTAATGAATCGCGACTTTTGGCATACAGTTACACCCCTAGTAATTAACCAATCTGCTTTGAAACCACACCTGTGCAGCCAATTGGCTTCCGAACATTCAATAACCACAAAAATTGTCCGAGGAACAGGGCACTCTAACACATGAGAGGGACTAATGTTATTCACCTAGTCAAAGACAAAGGAAATCAGTCTGGAGCTCAGAAAAAAAAAGACAGTAGAGGCTCATGATAAAGGGGTCTACACTGCCATTTCCAAGCAATTCACAGTGTCTAGAACAGCTGTATGTTGCATCGTTACCAAGTACAAGGTGACAAATTCTGTAAGAAATAAATCTGGCCATGGCCGTACACGCAAGATTTCAGGAAAATAGTCAGGGATGTTGGCAAGGATCCCTGGACATCTGTCAATTTCATTGTTGGTGACCTGGCCTCTTCTGGAGTTGACGTTTCAAGGAACCCAGTTGTAAGGACTCTTCATCGTGGTGGGCTTCAGGACAATTGCCCCGGAAGAACCCCTTTATTCAAAGAGCGGCAAATCACAGCCCGACTCAAGTTTTCCGTGAACATTTGAAAGGTAAAGATGAGTTTTGGAAGTCTGTGCTTTGGTCTGATGAGGCTAAATTGTAACTGTTTGGGCACACGGATATTGCTTATGTTAGGTGAAGAAAGGGAGGCCTTCAACTAGGGCTGAGTGATATGGCCTAAAAATAAAATCTCAGATTTTTTCCCACCAAATCCGATTTTCGATTTTAATCGATTTTTCTTTTTAATTGATCGCTTTCCACTGGACACCTGTCTTCTCATAAGGGACACAGTGTGAAAATGATTCCCCTATGGTGGCCTGTCTTTTGGTGGTGTTTTGTGAGCCGCTGCTTGCTTGAGCATCTCGTAGACAACACCACTTCTCCCACTCGACAGAGTGCCTCTGTTTTAGGTGTTGAAACAAATTTGTCGTACTCCCACCTTTGGTAGCAACCACCTTCAAACAGATTTTAAGGGAGAATATGCAATTTGCTCATAGTCTAGGCTTAGGTCGTCGCTGGGTCTTCCAAAAAGACAATGACCCAAAGCATACATCGAAATCAGTCCAACAGTTCCTCAAGGATACCAAAACCAAGATCCTGGAGTCCCCCACACAGAGACCAGACCTCAATCCTATTGAGAATTTGTGGTAGGTGCTCAAAGTCAATGTCCGTGCTCAGAAACCCTGCAAATTGGACAAGCTAGAACAATTTGCAATGGAAGAATGGGCCAAAACCCTTCAGGAGACCTGTGCCAACCCAATAAAGAACTGCTCGAACAGATTGTTGTCACCTGTGGCTCAGAAAGAGGTACACTAGTTACTATTAGTGGCCAGGTGGCTAATAATATTGGAAGTCCCATTTTTGCCCTCTTATGTTTCAACTCTGTATCAATAAAATTCCCTAATTAAACGTAGTGGAGAATGTTTTTTTATAGTGCTTTTGTTTCCAAAATAAATCCATGTTTAGTCATTTTAATGGAGAAATCACACATCATACCCACCAGAACAGTGAGATGTTCTCAGCTTTCTGAAGGTCATTCACTAGGTCCCCCCTGTGTGGCTCTGAGATTTTTGCTCACCGTTCTTGTGATCATTTTGACCCCATGGGGTGAGATCTTGGTGGATCCCCAGATCGAGGGAGATTATTAGTGGTCTTGTATGCCTTCCATTTTCTAATAATTGTTCCCACAGTTGATTTTTTCACACCAAGCTGCTTACCTATATTAGATTCAATCTTCCCAGCCTGGTGCAGGTCTACAATTTTGTTTCTGGTGTTTTTTGACAGCTCTTTGGTCTTCGCCATAGTGTAGTTGGTAGTGTGACTGTTTGAGGTTGTGGACATAAGCCTGTGTATATTTATACAGAAACTCAGCAAAAAAAGAAACGTCCTCTGACTTTCAACTGTTTTTACTTTCAGTAAACTTGATGTGTGTAAATATTTGTATGAACAGTAAAAGAGTCAAAACCATAAGACATAAACTAAAAATGTTTCACAGACATGTGACTAACAGAAATAGAACAATGTGTCCTTGAATGAAGGGAGGCTCGAAATCAAAAGTACCAGTCAGTATCTGGTGTGACCACCAGCTGCTTGAAGTACTGCAGTGCATCTCCTTCTCATGGACTGGACCAGATTTGTCAGTTCTTGCTGTGAGATGTTTCAGACTTCCAGGATAAGTCAAAGACATTTCATCTGCAGAAATACTCATTTGACCCTGCAATTGTTGGGTGTATCAGAGATGGACCAGAAGCTGACAGGCTAAACTCTGGTGGAACAACGTCTGTGACGGGGTAAGCCGTATTGCGTCATTTCCCATTGTCGCTTTTGAACTCCCGTGAGGTGTTCGGTGTTCAGACTCTCTTGAATTGAACTTCTTTTCTCTGTGCTGAGGCGTTTCTAAGTTATTTCAACACACAAGCACGCCACACGTTTTGTGGTGGCGTACGTTACGTTTTGGGAACTCCTTGTGTTTCACACAGTTTTTCTTAGCGTGGTAAGGAATCGCTAGCTTAGTTAGCTTGGCTTCATTGCGGCTATGGCTACTCGTCTATCTCCTTTCTCTAAATCTTCTCCTCTCTCTTGCCCCCCGTGTCAGATGTTTAGTTATTTCCCTGCCTCCTTTAGCTGCTTCTGCTTCTGAACAGAAAAATAAATCTATTAAATGTGGTTTATTAAATATAAGATCTCTCTCCTCAAAGACTTTGTTAGTAAATGTCTTGATTTGTGATAATCACATTGATTTGCTTTGTCTCACAGAAACCTGGTTGAAGCAAGAGGATTGCCAGTATAAATGAGTCAACTCCTTCCAATCATTTAAATTTCCACATTGATAGAAGTACTAGGCGAGGAGGAGGAGTTGCAACCGTTTTTCGTTCTGATTTATTAATTAGTCCCAGACCAATCTATAGCTACAGTTCTTTTGAACATCTAACCCTTAATTTTCCTCATCCAAGTTGCAAAACATTAAGACCATTTTTGTTTGTGGTTTTGTATCGTCCACCAGGCCCTTACTCTCAATTCTTGGATCAGATCTCACATTTTTTATCTGATTTAGTATTAAATACTGATAGGGTCATCATAGTGGGGGACTTCAATATGTGGACACTGAAAGTGAAAGCCTAAATGCAGCCTTTAATGCTATTTTAGACCCAATTGGCTTTACTAAAAAAGTCCAGGGGCCCACCCACTCGGGTAAACACACTTTGAACCTTGTACTGACATACGGTATTGAGTGTGAGGAAATAACAGTCCACCCACATAACCTGGTCCTGTCTGACCAATTCTGTATAACTTCTGAATTTACTTTCACTAACCATCTCAAATTATTTAAATAAGTGTTCCATTTGGTTCCTGGCCCCATTTTGGATATGATGAATCTATTCTTAGTAAACGGATACGTACCACAAGAATTTAAAATAGCTGTAATTAAACCTTTACTCAAGAAACCTCCCTTGATCAAGATGACTTAGTGAATTACAGACCTATATCTAACCTTCCTTTCTTATCCAAAGTCCTTGAGAAAATTGTTGCTAATCAAGTCTGTGAGCATTTAAACAATAACGAGCTGTTTGAAGAGTTTCAGTCAGGTTTTAGAGCTCATCATAGCACTGAAACAGCACTGGTGAAGGTTACTAATGATATTCTCATGGCCTCAGATAATGGACTTGTGTCTGTTCTGGTTTTGTTAGATCTCAGTGCTGCTTTTGACACAGTTGATCATAATATTCTCTTAGAAAGGCTTGAACATGTTGCACGGATCAAAGGAACAGCACTAGGCTGGTTTAAATCATATTTGTCTGATAGATTCCAGTTTGTTCATCTAAATGATAAATCTTCTTCACTCTATAGGGTTACTTGTGGAGTTCTGTGCTTGGACCAATTCTGTTCACCATATATATGCTCCCAATTGGTAGAAGCATTAGACAGCATGGGATAAATTTCCACAGCTATGCCGATAATACACAACTATATTTATCCATAAATCCTGATGAACCCAGTCAGTTAGGTAGATTACAGGCATGTCTGGAAGACATAAAAACATGGATGACCCTAAACATTTTGCTTTTAAATTCTGACAAAACAGAAGTTGCTGTCTTTGGGCCAGAAGTTCTTCAACAGAAACTGATTAGTCAATCACTTCATCTGGATGGCATTAAATTGGCCCCCAGTAATAACGTAAAGAACCTCGGCGTTATTTTTGACCGAGACTTGACATTTAAATCCCATATTAAACAGGTTTCTAGGATTTCTTTCTTTCACCTCCGGAATATTGCTAAAATTAGAAACATCCTGTCCAGGAGTGATGCTGAGAAACTAGTCCATGCATTTATTACCTCAAGGCTGGACTACTGTAATTCTTTACTATCAGGTAGTCCACAAAATGCCATTAAAAGGCTTCAGTTGATCCAAAATGCGGCAGCAAGAGTTCTGATGAATATTAAAGAGATCACATTTCTCCTGTTTTAGCTTCCCTTCATTGGCTCCCTGTTAAATCCAGAATAGAATTTAAGATCCTTCTTCTTACATACAAAGCCCTTAATAATCAAGCTCCATCATACATCAGAGATCTAATTGTTCCTTATGTTCCTAACAGAGCCCTTCGCTCTGAGACTGTAGGTTTACTTGTAATTCCTAGGATTTCTAAAAGTAGAATGGGAGGCAAATCTTTTAGTTATCAGGCTCCTCTCCTGTGGAACCAGATCCCAGCTTTAGTCCGTGAGGCAGACACTCTGTTTACTTTAAAGGCCAGGCTTAAAACTTTCCTTTTTGATAAAGCTTATAGTTAGAGTGGCTTAGGTCATCCTGAGCTATCTCTGTAGTTATGCTGCTGTAGGCTTAGACTGCTGGAGGACAGACTTACCAATTTTCTTCACTCTGCTACGACTCTCCAGTTGTATTACAGTACATTCTGTTATTTCGACTGTTAACTTTGTTTTCTCTCAGTGTTTTTCTCTCCATAGAAGATATACCTGGTCTGGTATCCTGCTTGGCTACAATGCCCTGTTGGACGGGGGGCATCGACTGGGATGATCCCACCAGTAACTGAACATCCACTGTGTCCTGTTAATTTTTTACTTTCTGTAACATAGAAAGTTCTCTTATATCAGATCTTCTGTTCCTTCTGTGTTTCTGCTATGTCTTCTCAAACCCCCAGACGGTCGTGGCAGATGGCCGCTCCTACTGAGCCTGGTTTTGTTGGAGGTTTCTTCCTGTTAAAGGGGAGTTTTTCCTCTCCACCGTCGCTACATGCTTGCTCAGTATTCAATTCAAATTCAAAAATACTTTATTGATCCCAGAGGGAAATTAAGTGTAGGTATAGCTCATATAATTAATTCTTTAAGGAGTAGTTGTAGATGATGATAGCTGTGGGCAGGAAGGATTTCCTGTAGCGGTCTGTATTGCAGCGAAACTGAAGAAGCTTCCGACTGAAGACGCTCTGTTGTTGTAGGACTGTCTCATGAAGAGGATGCTCAGGGTTGTCCATATTTTTTTTGATTTTATGAAGAATCCTTCTTTGCATTATCATCTCCAGATTTTCTACAGTTGTCCCAAGAACAGAACCAGTCTTCTTTATCAGGTTGTTTAGTCTTTTTAAATCCCTGGCTTTGATGCTGCTACCCCAACAGATGAAGGCTGAAGAGATTACACTCTCCACAACAGACTTGAAGATCTGCAGCATTTTGCTGCAAACCTTGAAGGACCTAAGCTTCCTCAAGAAGTACAGTCTGCTCTGTCCCTTCTTGTAGACTGTTTCACTGTTGCGCCTCCAGTCCAGTCTGTTGTCAAGGTGAACTCCGAGGTATTTATACTCCTCAACCACCTCCACTTCTTCTCCCATGATGGAAACAGTTTTTGACTTATCCCTGTTTCTTCTGAAATCTACAATCTCCTTTGTTTTGTTCACATTCAAGGTGAGACGATTGTTTCCACACCATGTCACAAAGCGGTCCACCAGCTCTCTGTATTCAGCTTCCTGTCCATCTCTGATACACCCGACAATTGCAGAGTCATCTGAGTATTTCTGCAGATGACAGGTCTCCGATTTGTACTGGAAGTCTGAGGTGTACAGAGTGAAAAGGAATGGTGAGAGTATGGTCCCCTGTGGTGCTCCTGTGCTGCTCCTGTGCTGCTGACCACCTGGTTTGACAATTCTTCAGTCTCACAAATTGTGGTCTGTTGGTCAGGTAGTCATTGATCCAGCCGATTGTTGAGGGCTCCACCTGTGTCTTCAGGAGTTTCTGACAAAGCAAATCAGGCTGAATTGTGTTAAATGCACTAGAGAAATCTAAGAACATTATCCTCACAGTGCTGCCTGCTTTGTCCAGATGACAGTGGGTTGATTGAAGCAGGTGTATGATGGCATCTTCAACTCCAACTCCACAGCGATAAGCAAACTGCAGTGGGTCCTGAGACGTTCTTGTTTGCTTACTCAGGGGTGCCAACAGGAGTCTCTCCAGGACCTTCATGATGTGGGATGTCAGGGCAACGAGTCTATAGTCATTGATGACTGATGGGTGAGTTATTTTGGGTACTGGAACAAGGCAGGATGTCTTCCACAACACTGGAGCATTCTCCTGGGTTAGGCTAAGGTTGAAGAGGTGCTGCAGAATCCCACAGAGCTGCTCTGCACAGGCCTTCAGGACTCTGGGGCTGACACCATCTTGACCTGCAGCCTTGTTCCGGTTCAGATTCTCCAGCCGCCTCTGCACCTGACTTTTGGAGACAGACAAGTGGGAGGGGGAGGCAAAGGGGGTAGCAGCATTTCCTGACTTGGTTGAAGTTAATCTTGTGGATTTAGAAGAGTCCATGGCTAAGGTGAAGGATAAAACATTCAAGGTGTAACAGGAAAGCTGTTGATCAGAGGAGAGTGGGATGTCTGTTTGGCTGGGAACAGGAGAGGGGGATGCTGAGCTAGTTCCTGAACTGAACCTGTTGAAGAATATGTTCAGTTCATTTGCTCTGTCCAGACTTCCAGCTATCCAATCCTTCCTGTCCTTAAAACCTGTGATCTTTCTCATTCCTGACAAGGCATCTCTGATATCGTTCCTCTGTAGTTTGTTCTCCAGCTTCTTCCTGTATGCCTCCTTGCTGTCTCTGATCTTGACCTTAAGTTGCTTCTGTATATTACACAATAATTCCCCGTCTCCCTCCCTGAAGGCTCTTTTTTTCTTGTTTAGCAGTTCCTTCAGGTCACTGGTGATCCAGGGTTTGTGATTAGGGAAGCATCTCACTGTTCTGGTCGGGATGATGTTGTCCACACAGAAGTTTGTATAGTCAGTCACACAATCAGTCATGGCATTGATGTTCTCTCCATGTGCTTGGCAAAGAGTCATCCAGTTTGTGGTTGCAAAACAACCCTGCAGGGCTTCTTCAGCTTCCTGTGACCATTTTTTCACAGTTCGTTTTGTCTGAACAAGTGGTTTATATTCTGAACAGAGAAAAACAAGATTGTGATCTGATTGTCCCAAAGGAGGTCTTGGTTTGGACATGTATGCATCCTTTACGTTTGCATAAAACAAATCCAAGGTCCTGTTTTCTCTTGTGGAGCAGCTGACATACTGTTGAAATGTTGGAAGTGTAGTAGAGAGTGAGGCATGATTAAAATCACCAGATATTGCCACAAATGCATTGGGGTGCTGTGTCTGTAGCTTAGCAACAACGCAACTGATGACATCACATGCAGTGTCGGCAACGGCTGAAGGTGGAATGTAAACAACTGCCAAAATTATACTGGTGAACTCTCTTGGTAAATAATATGGACGAAAACTCACTGCCAAGCGTTCGACATCTGGGCTGCAGAGACGACACTTCACAGTAACATGTCCTGGATGACACCATCTGTTGTTGACAAGCACGGCTACTCCACCACCTTTTCTTTTCCTGCTTATTTTCAGATCTCTGTCTGCTTGTACAGTCAGGAACCCTGGCAGACAGACGGAGTCGGGGATGTGATCCAGCAGCCACGTCTCAGTAAAACACATAACACTGCATTCACGGTACTCTGGCTGAGTCCTTGTAAAGGCTTGGAGTTCATCCATCTTGTTAGCCAGTGATCTTACGTTCCCCCTTATGATCAATGGAAGAGATGGCTTGAACTTCTTCTTTCTCTGTCTCCTTTTCGCTCCTGCTCTGCATCCACGTCTCCTCCTTATCAACTCATCAGGGATTTGTGGCTTCAGTTGAGGTATTATTTCAGCTTTTGCCATGTTAATCAGCTGCTCCCAGCTGTTGCCATGGTTACGCATCATAACAAATTGTCAAAACGGGAAACATTTACAGCAAAAATCCTTCCAGCTTCACAGCACCAAAAACTAGAAAGTATACAGGTCAAAACAATCCAATCTTCTTTAAGAAAAAAAAGAGGAACCAATGTACAAAAAAAGGACAAAACTTAATATGTAGCCAACAGAGCCACTCCAACATGCAGCCACCCAGAGCAGCGCAATTCTGGTAATCGGTAATATAGTGAATAGTATAATGTACTCCCATTTATTGCACTTTTGTGACTGGTTCTGATGCATTTTCAACTGAAATACTTAATACATCCATAAAATACTTTACATGCTGCGATAAGTGCCCTGCCCAGGTGTTCCTTCTCCCCGCTGCCTTTTGGCAGCAGCTCAACAGCAAACAGATCAGATGACAACAAGATGAGGATCAGGTTTAACGTAGTCTTCACCAAGTTCCCATCCGAAATAATTTTTCATAAAGAAAATGGCTTGAACGTAGTGAAATGTTCCATTTGCGATGTTCAGCCCTTAAAACATTTGCTCTTATGATTTATACCATCTTATAATTTATTTATTTTTATCTTGAGATGTTAAGTTTAAATTTCAGCTCATTTAAGCATGTTAAACACTTTTCAGAAAGTTACCAGACTTGAACAATTCTGTTTCAAATAACAGTTTATTCTTTATTTTAATCATTTACAAGTCAATATTGCCTTTATAGACAGTGATTTAAAAGAAGCTAACCGGTTAAACTGTGATAACAAATGCGATGTGGTCAAAAGTTTTGGTGCACTCAGGAGAAAAAGTTAGGCACCCCAGTGCAACCAGTAGAAAAAGTTAGAGGCTATGATAGAGGTATCTAAAGTTGGAGTCAGGAATCTCTTCCATTGCCTTTTTGATACCCCTGGTACTCGCAGGGTTAGGACCAAAACAGCCCACGAATAACTGGAATCTGAGTACTTGGAACTATTAGAATTGTTAAAAGCGTTTTCAAAGATGGTCTCAACACCAAAAATACATTAATACAGAGAGGAAAACATCTCAACTCTACTGCAGAAGCCAACATCCACAGTTTTCCATATCTCTGATCTTTGGGGTACAGCCAATCAGTGCCAAGCAAAACGAAGTTTGCATGTTCTCCCTGTAGATGCATGGGTTCTTTCGGGTACTCCGACTTCCACCCATTGCTCAAAAACATGGCTGTTGGTTCAATTGATTACTCTAACGTGTGTGTGTAAGATAAGATAAAACTTTACTATCCAATTACATGGAAAATTGTCTCTGTACCGTATCCACAATCATAAAAAGCATTAACATTAAAAAGCATAGGTAACTCAATAAAATACAAAGAACACCTTTAAAATAAGTAATCCCAATAGCACAACACTACTGATTGAGCAGAATAATCGAATGTGGATTAAAATAATGTTTGTATTTATTCCTTCTGTGTAAGGGCACTCTAAAACGTTAGCCCAACGGAAAGAGCTGGTACTCTTCATGTAGGACAAGAGAAGAGTCTGCAGTTATCTGCTTTGCCAGTCTGAGGGTTTGAGAGGACAAACCACTAAAGAAAGAACGCTCCACAGATTGACCCACTACTCTAGAGCAGATGTTCAGGAGTTTCTGTATTGGACAGGGCAAAGAGGCTGCACAACCAAACTGGACTTCCAGACTGTAGCATGGTCAATATGGTGGCATTGAAGAATCTGTGAAGGATCTTGATGTTGGCACCAAGAGACCTGAGTCTCCTTAGAAAATAAATCCTCTGCTGGACTTTCTTACAGATGTAGTCCACATGGGCCGACCATAAAATTGTATTATCTAATCTACATATACACCCTGGCATTTGAAGGATGAGGATTGTTTTATAGGTTTGTAGTGTATTGTTACAGGAGCATGATGTGTGGACCCAAAGATGACCTCTTCTGTTTTAGTTGGATTCAGTATAAGAACATCTGCTAACACCATTGCAGTACTTTCTTCATGTTGACAAGAAAGATATCTGGTGCTTCCCTCAGGTGTGTGTGTCTCTATGTTGCACTGTGACAGACTGTGGACCTGTCCAGGGTGTACCCTGCCTCTCACCCAATCACTAATCGTGATAGGCACCAGCCACCCCTGCGACCCAGCAAAAACAAGCGAGTATAAATAATAAATGGATGGATATTTTTATGTGACATTTTTGTTAAAAATGGACAATACATTTATCTAAGATGTACTCCACAAATGTATTTAAGAGTTTGTCAAACAACATCTATGTTAGCAAAGCTTGATCTCTGGGACTAAATCAACACAGTTCTACATCAAAATACCAGGAACAAGAAGTATTCACTGGAAGAGAAGGATTTAATAGCTGTTTCCTTTTAATCTTTAACTTAAAAAAAATCCAGATCGTTTCACAAAGATGAACATTCATTGTGAAGACTGCCTTCACCAGCTCTTAAGTTCTGATAAAAGGACAACCTCCACATCACCCCATTCCTACAGCAGGTAATGAAAAATTAAATAAGATTTATTAAACTAGCAAACAGATATTTTGAATAGACAGGGAAAAAAAGCAAAGTGGAAAATTTGGTTTTCATATTTGAAGATATCTTTTTTTTGGCCCTCCTTTCATTCCTTACTTACTTGCACCAAGCAGAGAACATACAGAACTGTTTTTAGATGCACTTTATGATTTAAAGTTTAAGCCCTTCAAACTTCCCTATATACATGTTGATATCTTTTGTTGATTTTTATTGTTAATTCCAAACCTTCTACTGAACAACAATCTTGAAGACAAAGTGGAGCAGTAGGCAGTTCTTTAAAAATGACCTCTCAGTGAGAAGGAGATTCAAAGGGCAGTGATTGGAGAGCCACGCCCTCCTAAAGCAAAAAGGCGCTCCAGATCATCTGTCCTGATTATAGGTGAAACACCCGAGTTGCGCCTCCAGTACAAAGGTGAGGAGAAGCGCTTTCACTTCAACCTGCTCTCAGTTCTAATCAACGTTTTCATTTCCCAGACCTGACACAAAAACTTCTGATCCAAAGGTCCAGCTCTGAGAACGTGAACAAGTTAGGAAAGTCAGAAGAACAGACTAAGACGTCCTGCTTCTACAGGTAGACTCAGGTAGAACACGGCACACAAGTTGGAGCCAGCAGAACGAACATAACTTACTTGCCCAGTTCCTCGTATAGCTGGTACTCATCGGTGAACCTGGTGCAGGTGGTTGAAGCCATGTTCAGGTGAGCAGGGAAACTGAAAGCCGTCTTAATACTCCGGGAGTCTTTCCCCTGACGCGTCCTAAAGCCCCTGGGTCCTCTTTCGGAACCAGAAACACTAACTGTTAAATAAAAGCAATGAGTTACGGTGGAAGTCTCTATTCCCAGCTCCCGATCGTGGATCCCCAGCTGATCCTGGACTTCACAGGAACGACGCGACCTGCTGTTGTGGTTGTCTCTGGGCTGACACTTGGATCTGTTCAACTCAGTCAAGTCTCTCATATACATAAACATACCGCCGCATATCCGGTGCTGATCCTACACAATAAAAGCACAAGAGAAAGTTTGATGTGGAGAGCTGCAATAGAACCAGTATTGCATTCTATAAGCCATCATTTTAGTTTGTCTATTAATTTTACGTTAGTCTCAGTCAACTAATATTAAGTCATAGAGCAGAGGTGTCCAATCATTGACACATATGCGCCAAAATCATCAAGTCAAGAGTATATGGGCCATTTTGTTGTTATTAAAAAGCAAAAAGAATAATATTTTTTTTTTACCTGCTTTGAATTAAACTAAACATGCAATATTTTAATTAAACAAATAAAGTAGCATTTCTTGTAGAAAGGGCTTTTGAAATAATTGTAATTCCAAAACATTTCCAAAAAAGGGAATTTCAGGTTAAAAAGAAAGGCATGTAGTGTTCAAATTTTTAGGGAAGGCTGATTTTAAAACAAAATGTATCCATTTTAAGCAGAACTATTTTTAGCCATGTTTGTGTGCCTTCAGGTCGGCTCTTGTGCAAGTTGTTTGCAAAATGAAATGAAAACAAAAACAAAGTATAATTTTCAAAAGAGGAATAATGTTTTTTGTAACATGGAACATTTTCCATTTCTAATCATTTTCATTTGTCAGCAAAAACTTATACCCTAGTAAAAAATATTAAAAATCAGCATCAATTACCTGTGCTGTGGTGCCAAATACTGCATGTACGATTCTTGAATGGTGTTCAGGGGGTGCACTCAGTAAGGGCTGCAAATGGCTGCTGGGCCGCACTTTGGGCACCCCTGATATGGAGGAATGTGTTTTTATGTCTCTTGGCATGTGTTTTTTCATCTCTTCACATCTAAGTGAAATATTTCCCCTAACTTGGAAGTGAAATAATCCAAAACTACAATTACCAGACCTCTTTTAAAAGGGCATATACAACACTGTCTGTAGGTCAGTTCTATCTGAACAATTATTGGTAAAATGAAAGGATTTTATGAAAATAATGAAATTCATATTTAAGGAAAACGGTAATGAAAAACTTCCAACAAAATTAACACTACAGTGACGTTTTAAACGTATTATAATACTAAGTTTAAAAATGCCATAAATCTAACCTCAAATGTCCAAAGGAAATGGAAGATGCCATAGACTATAGGCAATGGTATTTGCCATACTGTTGAAAGGTGAACCATTACCATCCTCTAATTTCTCAGCAGTCTAGATCAGTTTTCTTCAGGTTTAGTTTCCCTTCCTCAGCTATGACTTGTCATGTTCCAGCTTTCAAAGACGGCCCAAATGCAGAGAATTAAATGAAAAGATGATTTAATTAAACAAGGAAACAAAACACTTACAAAAACCTCAGGGGAACCAGGAGACGTGAAACAGACTGGGAAGATAGATGGGCGACAGGGAAGGCAGGAATCAGACACGGAGGAAATGACGACGAACCAGCGGATAGTGACAGGATGAGAGCAGAATATATATACTGAGGAGTGAAATGAGGAAGTGGCAGAGGAGACCAAGAACTAATTAGTGAAGGCGGATGCAGGTGAGGACAATTAGTAGAACTGGGTGAGGAGCAGAGTGGCAGGGAGACAACCGGAAAAGCAAGGAAAACAGAAAACTCTCAAGAAACTAGACACTACCAAAAGATATGGCTAGGAGGGGAATCTAAAGAGAAACATTGGAGAACAGAAGGAATAAATAAATAAGGAGACAAACTAAGCAAACACAAATAAGAAGGTGGACACAGAAGCAAAAGGGTGAAAAACATCTAAGAGCAAGAAGAAATACGGGAACAAGGAAGTGCCAGAAATAACTAATAAAGACTAGGAATAACCTAACATGATAATAAAACTAAATAAGGAAAATAACTAACAAAAACACAAACACCTAAGAACTATGACATGACTAGATTCCCACACTTGCTTTTGAGAATTTACTGGACTTGCTTCTGGAAATGTTGGGAGGGGGGTACTTGTTAGGATTTCCAGGCACGTGCGGAGGGGGGGGGGCATTGGGTGCTTCAGCACCTGCCCTTTTGCCCCTGGTGCCCAAAGTGCCCTTTTCTCAAAGCAAAAAATCCTTTAAATTTTTTTTTCATAATAACATGCCCTTTTGTGAATGGTTGCCCATGCACAATCTAAATATTAGTAACATTTATGAATAATAATTTAGCTGTAAATAAAATGACGCACATGATGACCTTTCACCTGACGACATCACGTCCCTCTCATCCTACTGGGACGATTCCTAACGCCGCACATGCATTTTTTAATTGCCAGACGATAACACTGCAGCACCTGGTAAGTGGTGCTTTATTAATTTCTCAGCGAACTGATTTTGATGTTTATTTACCTATTATTTTACAAGAACGATGTGATGTGAGAGCATGCAGATATCTTATGTTGTTAATATGGCATGCTGTGGGTAGCCTGTAGTGTATAAGTAACAGCGTGCTGTTTGAGGGAGAAAAGTTTCACGGGCATCGAGGGTCTAGTCTTTTTTACGTTATTTGACTAAACTATTATTATATTACAGTATTTCTTTATTTCTTAAAACGTAGAGTGCCTTAAATACATTGCAATAAATACGTTGTGTGGTAAAGGTAGGGTTGCCAACCGTCCTGTAAAAAACGGAATCGTCCCGTATTCAGAGAAAAGATTGCACGTTCCGCATTAAGGTGAGAAGGAACGCGATTTGTCCTGTATTTCAGCTAGAATGAAAAAAAGACAAAAAGTTGGAGTTATTCTGTGACTTTACGCTGCGCAGCTGCCTCGTCTCTTCTCATTATCTCCCCCTCCCTCTCCTGTTGCTCCTTCAATCATGAAACTGATCAATCATCAGCTGATCAGCTTTTCTGTCACCAGTCCCGTCTCAGTTTGTTTATCACGGACTTTGCGCTAGAAAGAGGAAACCAGCGGATGTCGCGCTAAACAACAGCAGCACGTTTAAGCTTGATAACCTATTTTTAGAATTGATTTAATATTACTTTCTGATGTTTGCTGGAGCCACAGCCGTAAAAGCTGCTGGTCATGATATTGGTTTGGATATCTGGTGAGATGGAAACATGAAGATGAAACCAGGAGATGTTCTTACTGAATCATCAGAGCTGAACAGGTGATGGAGAAACAGGTTTACCTTTTAGGTGACATGAATGAGTTGAAGGGAAGTTATAAACTGTTTCTGAGAGACAATCAACACCAGGATCCTTTTATGTAGCTGACAGCTGGTAACTGTGCAGGGGCGGCTCTAGAAAAGTTTTGCCCAGGGGCCAGGTAGGGCATTAACAGGGAAAGGGGGGCACAAATACATGCTTTTCTTTCTTATTCTCATTTAAAATGTCTAGCTTTTAATAAATAATTACCTGAATCTTACAACCAATTGGATTTAGTGGTCATAAATCCTTTATAGTATATAGTAAATATTAAGTCTAATACAGTATATCCTAGTAAGCTATAGTACTTTTTCCTTCAGGAAGGTACCATCTGGGCAGTTTGCAATTCTGTCAATAAAAAATCGTTGAATCTATTTAAATAGTATAGAAAAATAATTCATTTCTGTGCATTAAATTAAAGTTGATTAGGCTGATTAAGCATCATGAGGCGGAGGGTGGGGGGTGGTTCCTTATTTGTTTTGCTGGGAGTTGGCAACCCTAGGTGAAGGTTGTTACAGGTTGTCACAATGTTGACATTAAACCACCGTTCAGGGCCATTGCTTAAGGTTGTGCCAACGGTGTGTTGACAACCACTGCACAACATATGTACTTGTCACTGCACTGAAGCGTGAAAATCAGACATTTAAATTTCAACCGCCCGTTAGGCTCATTGTGTTGTCTCGTTCTCCATCGAGCAAGGATATATGAGTTATAAAAAGAAAAACAATTCAGAAATGAATTAAAATACAATTATATTTTAAATGTGAGACAAATATTTTTTTCTACAATAGCAACAGTGTTTACAACAGCAAAACCACTTTAGCCTGTAAACTCAATAATATTTCCCTGAAAATTAATGTAAAAATATCGATGTCAATATAATATGAAAAATATATCTGACCTGACATCAAAGTGCAGTGTGAAGGAGATGTGACCCAAGTAGATTTCAGGAAAATGTATGAAAGTTGGCAGCATCTCCCTGACTCCCTCTTATTTTCTTGGAGCGGTCAGCCTTTGCAGGTCAGTGAACAAGTTCCAAACACTGTCAGCAATATTTACATATTGTCATGGTCACATATAGCAGCAACAACAAAAGCAAAGGCAGCATACTCAGTCAAGGACTTTTTGCTGTATTTTTTTTCTGTTTAATGTAATTGTTAATGTAACTCTTGTATTTTTATAATTCAGATTTTGCCATCAAAATAGCCACAAATGCTGAAATGGCATTGAATAAAACTATATTGTACTCTACGAGGCCACGTCGATTTTACTATAACGTTTTCTCTAGTTTTTACTATAACAGCTGTTCTTAATTATTCTGTAGAACAGAGAAGAAAAAGCCTTAAAACCGCATCACAGCATTTGCTGCCGTATCAATACATAATCATCCACATCGATACGTGAATCAGCAAGGACTGCGTCACAATATCTTGCTGTATTGATATTTTGAGCAGCACTATTTAAAGCCTTGTTCCATGTGCCCTTTTTAATACTTTGAGCACCTGCCCCACCAAAGGTTTCTGCACGGCCCTGATTGCAGTGACGTTTCTGGTCGACGACAATATTTACTTCAGCCTGTAAACGCACCTCCACTCAAGAAGCAATGGCCAACAGAGAGTGAATTTTGATTGAGCTGGAACTGCTTGATCTTGAGGAAAGAAAACTTTTATTATAAAGAATTCAATGGGAGCGGGTAGCCGGAAATGATGGCTGTTGTTGAGCTGACCAATCACAGGCGTGTGCTCTTCGTTTTGTTCGACGGATAGGTAAAAAATTGGGCTCTACTCGGTGCGTCCTTGTGAGGTCACGGAGAGACCTTGCGTCGACAGATAATGGCATTGTGTTTATCCGTTCCGACGTAGACGGAGAAGTATAAACTAGGTTTAATAGAGGCCTTTCAGCTGGACTCTTTCAGAGCTTCACCTGTACTGATGTGCATAAGTTGATCATTCTGTTTGATGGCAAAAGCAACAAGCGTGATCTAACAACAATGTGGAGTGCTGCCACAAAAACGGGTTTTAACTGTCCCCCTGAAGGACACACAACCATCTCCTACCAGTGGTTAGAAAACTGCCACTGTGCCAACTAATGATCTATCATTCTCAGCTGTTTACTACTTTCAGCATACTGGTCAGTCATCAGTGGGAGGCTACTGGCAAATCAAAGTAATTAGGTAATGATACTACTGAAACTGCTAATAATTTAAATGTATTTGGGCAAACACTAATAATTCAAATGCACCTCTTTCAATGAACTGATTTCAAGCCCCAACCCCCCCCAGCCTAGAAAACATTCCCCAGCTCAGAAGCAGAGCAGAAATGTTTAAGAGATCTCATCAGGTTCACCTTGCAGGCCTCCTGTTAAATAGATCTCCATTAATCCCCAGTTCTTAATTGTTCTTAATTATTCTGTAGAACAGAGAAGAAAAAGCCTTAAAACCGCATCACAGCATTTGCTGCCGTATCAATACATAATCATCCACATCGATACGTGAATCAGCAAGGACTGCGTCACAATATCTTGCTGTATTGATATTTTGAGCAGCACTATTTAAAGCCTTGTTCCATGTGCCCTTTTTAATACTTTGAGCACCTGCCCCACCAAAGGTTTCTGCACGGCCCTGATTGCAGTGACGTTTCTGGTCGACGACAATATTTACTTCAGCCTGTAAACGCACCTCCACTCAAGAAGCAATGGCCAACAGAGAGTGAATTTTGATTGAGCTGGAACTGCTTGATCTTGAGGAAAGAAAACTTTTATTATAAAGAATTCAATGGGAGCGGGTAGCCGGAAATGATGGCTGTTGTTGAGCTGACCAATCACAGGCGTGTGCTCTTCGTTTTGTTCGACGGATAGGTAAAAAATTGGGCTCTACTCGGTGCGTCCTTGTGAGGTCACGGAGAGACCTTGCGTCGACAGATAATGGCATTGTGTTTATCCGTTCCGACGTAGACGGAGAAGTATAAACTAGGTTTAATAGAGGCCTTTCAGCTGGACTCTTTCAGAGCTTCACCTGTACTGATGTGCATAAGTTGATCATTCTGTTTGATGGCAAAAGCAACAAGCGTGATCTAACAACAATGTGGAGTGCTGCCACAAAAACGGGTTTTAACTGTCCCCCTGAAGGACACACAACCATCTCCTACCAGTGGTTAGAACACTGCCACTGGGCCAACTAATGATCTATCATTCTCAGCTGTTTACTACTTTCAGCATACTGGTCAGTCATCAGTGGGAGGCTACTGGCAAATCAAAGTAATTAGGTAATGATACTACTGAAACTGCTAATAATTTAAATGTATTTGGGCAAACACTAATAATTCAAATGCACCTCTTTCAATGAACTGATTTCAAGCCCCAACCCCCCCCAGCCTAGAAAACATTCCCCAGCTCAGAAGCAGAGCAGAAATGTTTAAGAGATCTCATCAGGTTCACCTTGCAGGCCTCCTGTTAAATAGATCTCCATTAATCCCCAGTTAGTCTAATCTGTGCTAATCTAATAGTGAGGAAGTGGTGTTCTAAAACAAAACATAGGCTGCTTCCTGGACTCCTTAGACATAGTATGTCCTCACTATGATCATCTTTAGTTGATTTGCGCTGTCAGGCCTGCAATCTCCACTCATTCAGCAATATTTAATGTAATTTATTTAATGTGATTATTCAGAAAAGAACTGCTGTCTGTGAGCTCTTTTCTGTAGAAAAATGTGCTAAACTATCTCTGTCTATCTAAATCAGTACCATTATCATGAAGATGAGGCTCTATTAATAAGATGTTAAAGTGGCTCCAAAGCAGTGACAGGGTGTCGATCTGCTGCCATCTTGTGGCAAGGTTTTAACATAGCCATCATCTGCGGAATTTCTGAGGTCTCTTCTTATTTTTTGAACCCAAGGGACTAAATGGGATTTTCTAAGAGTTCTGCACAATTTGTTTTAAAACCATATGGTAGAGGCCTCTTTACATATTGACCTAACCCAGTCTACATTTCAGCAGATACTCATATTTCGTTTTACTTCAGTAAATTCTTTTGACTTAAGTAAAAAGGTCTCAGTTTAAAACTCCTGTTGGTTGTAAGAACAACTACACATGAAAGGCAAAAATTAAATTTCAACCTATGTCCAACTACCTATATCCTTAGGCAATGTTCATTCCATTGTCTACACATATATTGTAAACTATGCTGTAAGTGAAAAAACAGTTGTTCATGTGGGGTATGTCTCTATGACAAGCTAGCCCACCCCTTTAAATGAGAAGCATCCTCACACATGGATTTTATCGGGCTGCTTTACTGTAAGGATGATTCTTGTCAAAAGGCTGTCATCCAGAGGTCCCATCCCAAGGTATGGAGAATGCAGATGCACCTGGTCATGCATGGGCATCATCAAATACCCGTAAAGTGTAACTGAAGTGTAACCCTAACTCCCATTTTTGTGATAAACCTTAACCTAAATCAAGTTGTCTCAAATAAATTAACATGCATCGGATCCTTCTATAAGGCAAGGCAATTTTATTTGTATAGCACACTTTTAACAACAAGGTAATTCAAGGTGCTTTACATAATTAAGGGGTAAAATGAAAATAGCAGTAAAACACAGACAAAGCATATAAAGTAAAAACAAGCAAGAAGCACACACAAATCATGATACATGAAAACATTACTCAAAGGTAGCTCTAAACAGATACGTTTTTAGTTGTGATTTAAAAGAATTCAGTGTTTCAGCAGCTTTGCAGTTGTCTGGAAGTTTGTTCCAGATTAGAGGAGCATAGAAACTGAAAGCTGCTTCTCAATGTTTGGTTCTGATTCTAGGGATATTGAGTAGACTGGAATTAGAGGACCTGAGTGGCCTGGGGAGGTTGGAATAGTAACTGCAGATCTTCAACATACCTTGGTGCTAAGCCATTCAATGATTTATAAACTAGTAAAAGTAAGGCAAGGCAATTTTATTTGTATAGCACACTTTCAACAACAGGGTAATTCAAGGTGCTTTACGTAATTTGGTGATTAAAAAACAAAAACCAGACAAACAAAGATGGAAAACATTGGGAGTTAAAAGTAAAAGTTGCAAATTAGCATGAAACACACATTACACATTATGCACAATAACACATGATACACAATAAAGCAAGGGAAAGATCAATATAGCAAGAGAGCATGAACCCTCAATTTAAAGCAGTTCAAAATTTCAGCAGCTCTGCACTCGTCAGGAAGTCTGTTCCTGATAAGGGCAGCATAGAAAGTGAAAGCTCCTTCTCCATGTTTAGTTCTGATCTAGGGATGTTTAGTGGGCTAGAGTTGGAGGACCTTAGTGGTCTTGGTGGTTGGTACCGTGACAACAGGTCTTCAACATATTTTGGTGCAAAGACATGTAATGATTTATAAACTAGTAAAATTAGAGAAGCATGGAAACTGAAAGCTGCTTTTCCATGTTTGGTTCTGAGTTTAGGGTTGTTGAGTAGACTGGAATTAGAGGACCTGAGTGGTCTGGGGGGATTGGTATAGCAACATACTTTGGTGCTAAGCAATTCAATGATTTATAAACTACTAAAAGTATTTTGAAGTCTATTCTCTGAGCTACAGGGAGCCAGTGTAAGGACTTTAGAACTGGGGTGATGTGCTCTACTTTCCTGGTTCTAGTGAGGACACGAGCAGCAGCATTCTGGATCAGCTGCAGCTGTCTGATTGACTTTGTAGGCAGACTCATGAGGACGCTGTTGCAGTAATCAATCCGACTAAAGATAAACGCATGGATGAGTTTTTCCAGGTCCTATCATCATTCCATCAGTGCTTTAATCCTAGAAACGTTCTTCAGGTGATAGAAGGCTGACCTTGTTATTCCCTTTATGTGACCCTGGAAGTTCAGGTCTGAGTCCATTACTACACCTAGATTCTGGTGTTACACCAAAAACTGTGACCCATCAGAATCTGTGACTACAGGGAGCGACAGTGTGCATTTCTCTGCATGAATGTCTTGAAGACAAGGAAGAAGGATATCATCTACGTAAACTGCGTAAGGACTAATATATTGGAGATTGTAAATAAGCTTTACAGCTTATCTAAACATTGGATCAATACTAACTTTGAAACAGGACCTCCCACATTAAGACTAGAATGAAGAGCAAAGAGTTAATCGGGGCATTTAGAGTAGATTGTGAATTATACACTGACTGACTAGATTTTTAACTTTGGATGCTGACTGACGGGAAAGACAAATGTTCTTGTCTTTTGGAACAATTTGGGGTTATTTTTTCTCATTTGTTTTAGGTTTTGTGTTATGCGAAAGTAAGAAATCATAGAGCTGTGAACATTAACAAATAAAGTAAAAATGGGACCCTTTACAGTAGCACTTCTTAGAATTTGCCATAGCTCTGAAGGATGAAACTTTTATCAGCTTACAAGGGGCAAATGTAAACACTCTCTTATTGACGTCACAAATGGCGAGAGAAGTATAAGAAGACTTTGCTGTGAACACCAACATTACAGCAAAATAATTTATAGTATATATAGTATATTATATTCAATTCAATTCAGTTTATTTATATAGCGCCAATTCACAACAGATGTCATCTCAAGGGACTTAACAAGATGTCATTTCAATACATTTATACAAACATTCCAATCAATTAAAAAGTTTCCTATTTAAGGAATCCCAGCAGATTGCGTCAGTCATTGGCGTGAGGTTGGGCAGACTTTCCAACCACAGCAATCCTTCAGCAATCCTTCATACTGAGCAAGCATGTAGCGACGGTGGAGAGGAAAAACTCCCCTTTAACAGGAAGAAACCTCCAACAGAACCTGGCTCAGTAGGAGCGGTCATCTGCCACGACCGTCTGGGGGTTCAAGAAGACAGAGCAGAGACACAGAAGGAACAGAAGATCTGATATAAGAGAACTTTCTATGTTACAGAAAGTAAAAAGTTGATAACAGGACACAGTGGATGTAAAGTTACTGGGAGCATCATCCCAGTGGATGCCCCCCGTCCAACAGGGCATTGCAGCCAAGCAGGATACCAGACCAGGTATAGCTTCTATGGAGAGAAAAACACTGAGAGAACACAAAGTTAACAGTCCAAATAGCAGAATGTACTGTAATAAACCTGGAGAGTAGTAGTAGAAAAGGAAGTAGCAGAGTGAAGAAAATTGGTAAGTCTGTCCTCCAGCAGTCTAAGCCTATGGCAGCATAACTACAGAGATAGCTCAGGATGACCTAAGCCACTCTAACTATAAGCTTTATCAAAAAGGAAAGTTTTAAGCCTGGCCTTTAAAAGTAAACAGAGTGTCTGCCTCACGGAGTAAAGCTGGGAGCTGGTTCCACAGGAGAGCAGCCTGATAACTAAAAGATCTGCCTCCCATTCTACTTTTGGAAATCCTAGGAACTACAAGTAAACCTGCAGTCTGAGAGCAAAGTGCTCTGTTGGGAACATATGAAACAATTAGATCTCTGATGTATGATGGAGCTTGATTATTAAGGGCTTTGTATGTAAGAATTACAGTAGTCCAGCCTTGAGGTAACAAATGCATGGACTAGTTTCGCAGCATCACTCCTGGACAGGATGTTTCTAATTTTAGCAATATTCCGGAGGTGAAAGAAGGAAATCCTAGAAACCTGTTTAATATGGGATTTAAATGTCAAGTCTTGGTCAAAAATAACGTCGAGGTTCTTTACATTATTACTGGGGGCCAATTTAATGCCATCCAGATGAAGTGATTGACTAAGCAGTTTCTTTTTTAGAACTTCTGGTCCAAAGACAGCAACTTCTGTCTTGTCAGAATTTAAAAGCAAAAAGTTTAGATTCATCCATGTTTTTAAGTCTGATAAATATAGTTGTGAATCATTGGCATAGCTGTGGAAATTTATCCCATGCTGTCTAATGATTCTACCAATTGGGAGCATATATATGGTGAAAAGAATTGGTCCAAGCACAGAACCCTGTGAAACTCCACAAGTAACCCTTGAGAGTGAAGAAGATTGATCATTTAGATGAACAAACTGGAATCGGTCAGACAAATATGATTTAAACCAGCCTAGTGCTGTTCCTTTGATCCCTGAAACATGTTCAAGCCTTTCTAAGAGAATATTATGATCAACTGTGTCAAAAGCAGCACTGAGATCTAACAAAACCAGAACAGACACAAGTCCATTATCTGAAGGCATGAGAATATCATTAGTAACCTTCACCAGTGCTGTTTCGGTGCTATGATGAGCTCAAAAACCTGACTGAAACTCTTCAAACAGCTCGTTACTGTTTAGATGCTCACAGACTTGATTAGCAACTATTTTGTCAAGGACTTTGGATAAGAAAGGAAGGTTAGATATAGGTCTGTAATTCACCAAGCCTTCTTGATCAAGGGAAGGTTTCTTGAGTAAAGGTTTAATTACAGCTATTTTAAATTCCTGTGGTACGTATCCATTTACTAAGGATAGATTCATCATATCCAAAATGGGGCCAGGAACCAAATGGAACACTTCCTTAAATAATTTGTTTGGGATTGGGTCCAACATACAAGTTGAAGGTTTAGATGAGGCTAATATTTTTGATAATTCCGAAAGCTCGACTGAATCAAAACAGCCTAAGAACAAATTTGGTTCTGAAGTTCTTTCCGATGCTGCCTCATTTTCTGAGGAAGAAGTAATCATGTTTGGGAGGATGCCAATGATTTTATTTTTAATAGAATTAATTTTATTTATGAAGAATCCCATAAAATCATCACTGCTAAGAGCTGGGGGAATAGTTGGCTCAACAGAGCTATGACTCTGTGTAAGTTTGGCAACTGTACTAAAAAGAAACCTAGGATTGTTTATATTCGCCTCTATTAATGATGAAAAATATGCTGTTCTACTTTTGTCGAAGGGTCTTTTTATACAGCAGTAGACTTTTATTCCAGGTTAAACAGGAATCCTCTAGATGTGTAGAGCGCCATTCTCTCCAACTTCCTAGTATTCTGCTTCAAAGTATGCAACTCTGCTTTAAACCAAGGAGTCAGCCTCCTATGGCTAGCCACTTTCTTTTTTAAGGGGGCTACACTATCTAATGCCAAATGCAATGAGGAAGTAATGCTGTGAACCAGACCATCCTTCTACAGAGAGACTTGCCAAACTTCGGCTCCCTAACAAACACGGTTTAAACTGGTTTTAAATCGTTTTGATGACTGGTTTTAACCGATTTTAACACCACTGACTTTTAGCAACTTGTTTTTATCGGGGGCGTTTTTTAATCCGAGCACGGACTACTTTTTATTTCGTCATACCTTCACTCACCTGCACCCCCGGATGTGATGGCTGTTTTAAATTAACACAAAAAGTTCTGGAGCTGGAGCAGAGGATCTCCACGCTCCATCAAATCCAGGACCACAAGCGCGACGCGGACATCATCTTCGGCCGGACTTTCGCCGCAGCCAACAGTGCTCAGCTGGCGGACACAATTCCCTGCCAGCCCGGTGATGCTGCGGAGGGGGAATCCATCGCTGGACTCGGACTGCTGAACGCTGGAGGAGCAACAACAACTGCAGAGGAGGACTGCTGGTTCCATCTGGGGGCTAAGCCAAAAGCCCCCATCAGCTCAACACCGGTGCTTCAGGGTGCCTGGTCCATGGTCGGGCCCGGCCGTGGTGGGGGGTCCCGGAGCAGCCGCCACCGCTCTCCTTCACCCGGCCTACCATTGTCAAACCGCTTCGGTGCCCTGGAGCACGACTTTCCTCCTCTGACTGTCCCTCCGGCCGCCCTGAAACACCGCAGCTCCGCAGGACTGCCGCCCATCCCCTCCCAGCAGCCAGAGCAGCAGCCGGGCTCCCGCAGCCCTCCACGTCGCGCTAAACCCAGGACTCGCCGAGGAGCCCTCCACTACACCCCGAACCCACGGAACGAGCCCTCGGCGCCGACTTCACGTCGCTGCAGTCCTGGGGAAGCTAATCCGCCCAACATCCAGCAGGTCCTGGAAGGTGAAAGATCCTCTGCCCAGCATCAACTTGTTGACCAGCCGCCCACCATGCTCATCATTGGAGACTCTATTATCAGGAATGTAAGGATGAGAGGAGCGGTCACACTGTGTTTACCTGGAGCCACCGTAAAGGATATTGCTGAACAGATCCTGGACCATATACAACATCACCCATCTGTGAGTAGAGTTATTATTCACGCTGGAACCAACGACATTCGTAAACAGCAATCTGAACTCCTGAAGCTGGATTTTATTCATTTGTTTAATCTTTTAAAATACACACATGTGTCTGTTTTTATTTCTGGCCACACCCCCACTGTTGGCAGAGGTATTGGTCGTTTTAGCAGACTTTTATCTCTTAACACCTGGCTTTCCTCTGCCACCGTGATGCACAATATTGGTTTTATGAACAATTTTAACATTTTCTGGGGCAAGAGTCAATTGTTTGGTCCATATGGACTACATCTTAATAGACAGGGTGCCCGCATGTTGTCAATGAGCCTGGCATGCCCTCGCCCCCCCTCTCTACCACACCAGCCCCAGCTGCACCTGCCCTCCATGCCCCTTCTGCCACATCCTGATATGCAGCTGGTCCCTGCTCCTATAAACTCAGTTCTGATTTTAACAGTAATTCACATATCGGACTTGGACCTTGCCCTAAATCATCTATACCCGTTATTATCAGCAGAGAGCGGACAAATAATAAAAAACGTAGCAAATGCAACTCTAATAATCTCAAACAGTTACCAAAAGTCCTACCCCCAGTAAATCATACAGTCACTCCATCTCCAACCACTATTAATATGGCACTTTTAAATGTCCGCTCTCTGCTGAATAAAACTTTTATAATAAATTACCTAATTTTAGATCATAATATACATTGTTTATTTTTAACAGAAACATGGCTGAGTACAAATGCCCCTGTTGTTCTTACAGAGGCCCCCCCACCAAATTTTAACTTCACTTATTCCACGAGGAGTTGCAAAAGGGGAGGCGGAACTGCTTTTATTAGTTCATCAACGCTTTCTGCCAAACCTGTTTTATTTGATAATTTTAGTACTTTTGAATATAATGCAACTGTTTTTAGCACTCCTCAGATTTTATGTGTCACAGTTTACAGGCCTCCTAAAAAGAGTGCACTTTTTATTCAAGAATTTTCAGTTTTTATCAATTTTGTACAACTCCTTTGAAAGGATCATTTTAGCTGGTGATTTTAATCTACACATGGATAACCTTTTAGACCCTTTATCAACAGAATTTTTAAATATTTTGAATTATATGGATTTTAGTCGGCATGTCATGCAGCCAACTCACAACTGAGGACACACCCTGAACTCGGTCATCACGCATGGCCTTTCCACCCGTGTGTCCTCTGTTGTTGACTTGGCTGTCTCTGACCATTACTGTGTGTTTTTTAACATCACCAGTTTTATCCAGCAGGAGACCTCTGTGAGAACTGTCAGGAAACGTCATCTAACCCCTGAAGTGGCTGCAGGTTTTCTAGAAGTTTTCCAAAAGTTTCCTCCTACTCTCTTACCTGCCCCCTGTGATTTTATCGCCAGTGATTTTAACAGAAGACTTCAGTCCGCTCTTGACCTGCTGGCTCCACTTAGATTGAAACACTCACATTCAAAACTTGCAGCGCCATGGAGAAATAACAATCTTAAAAAACTAAAGAGGGACTGCAGGGCGGCAGAGAGAAAATGGAGAAAAAATAAAACCACGATAAATCATCAATTATACACAGAACTTCTCAAATCCTATAATAATGCTGTAAGAAATTCAAGAAATGCTTACTTTGCAAAAATAAAAATAATCCTAAAATTCTTTTTTCCACTATTGATAAAAAATTTTAACTGTACTACTAATGAATTTCAGAAAACCCCCTCAAACAATCTTTGTGAGGAGTTCGCAGACCACATCAGAGCGAAGGTAGACACCATCAGATATAATATTTTATCTTCTCAAAGTCACATGGTTTTAGACAAATCTGAATGTGTGTCTCTACCAGAGGAAACACTGGACAGTTTTGTCCTGGTAGAGGCTGAGACTCTTGATAAAGTTTTCTCCTCAATGAGGCCCACCACATGCGTTTTGGACCCGATTCCCACTTCATTTTTTAAGCCATTTTATGAATCTTTTAGGGATGAGATTTTAACCATGATGAATTACTCCCTTCAGACGGGGGTCTTTCCTGCCGCCTTTAAAGGGGCGGAAGTGAAGCCCCTGCTGAAGAAGAGCAATTTAGAATTTAATGATTTTAATAATTTTAGACCAGTATCTAACTTACCATTTAAGCAAAGTTTTAGAAAAGCTTGTTTTATTTAAACTTAATGATTTTATTAATGAGCACAATGTCCTGGAGAAATTTCAGTCTGGTTTTAGGGTGAACCACAGCACAGAGACGGCCCTTCTGAAGATTTTAAATGATTTTAGAATAAATTATGACGCTCAGAAGGTGACAGTGTTGGTTCTACTGGATCTAAGCGCTGCCTTCGATACAGTAGACCACACTATTCTTTTAACCCGTTTAAAACAGATCGGCATCTCTGGTGATGTTCATAAATGGTTCACATCCTATCTCACAGACAGGACTTTTATGGTAAGTTTAGATACCTGCTCTTCTAGGGTCCACAGGATTACATGTGGTGTGTCCCAGGGTTCAATTTTAGGCCCAGTGCTTTTTAAGCTTTATATGGCAGCGTCATCAGGAGACATGGAGTTAACTTTCACAGTTATGCTGATGATACACAGTTGTACATTTCCATGTCTCCTGATGACACACAGCCAATGGATGCACTTTTTAACTGCATTTTAGACATTAAATCCTGGATGGCAGAAAACTTTCCTTAGCTCAACCAGGACAAAACTGAAGTTTTAGTCATCGGTCCTGAGGCTCAGAGAGAGAAACTTTTACGAAAACTACAATCACTGTCTATTAATCCCTCTTTACAAGTGAAGAACCTGGGCGTGATTTTTGACTCTGAGCTGACTTTTATTCCTCACATAAAAAATATCACTAAAATAGGTTTTTATCAACTAAAGAACATCGCCAGAGTCCGCCCCATTCTCTCTCGGGCCAATACGGAGACACTGATGCATGCTTTTATCTCCAGTAGAATTGATTACTGTAATGCCCTGCTTTCTGGTCTTCCCAAAAAGAGTATATCAGGTTTACAACTACTAAAAAATTCAGCAGCACGTGTCCTGACGAAGACCAGGAGGCGGGAGCACATTACACTGGTCTTAAAATCATTGCATTGGCTCCCCGTACATTTCAGGATTGACTTTAAGGTTATTTTAATGGTTTTTAAGTGTCTTAATGGTCTTGGGCCTTCTTATCTCTCTGAACTGCTTTTACCATATAAACCTTCACAGTCTCTGCGCTCCTCTGGCAGCCGTCTCCTTGTCACCCCAAAAGTCAGGACACACACGCATGGCGAGGCGTCTTTCCAGTTTTATGGCCCTCACCTCTGGAACAGGCTGCCAGAGGACCTCAGGGCTGCAGAGAACGTTCATGTTTTTAAGAGCAGGCTCAAGACTCACCTTTTTACCTTAGCTTTTAACTGATTATTATTTATCACTGTTTGTTTAATTGCTCTGGATGTTTTATATGATTATGTTTTTATCAGTTTTACTATTTAATCTTAGCACATAAATTTACCGTTTCTTTTTATACTTTAATTTATCTTAATCCCCGTTCCAGTGTTTCCTCTGTGGGAGCCCTCTGCCCCGGGAGCGGTGGTCGGCTGTAGCTGAATGGGTGCTCTCCAGGTGGAGCTTGGGTGGAGGTGGGGGTCTTGGCCTTGCCTCCACTGGGTGCCCTGTGTCGGTGCCTCGCCTGCTGCTGTTAATCTACTGCTGCCGGGGCAGATGGCTCCTCTGATGGCGTTTCCTTGCATGGTTCATCTACACTCGGCCCAATGTCCTTTTTAGTTTTTTCTTTTAACTGTGTGTGTGCATGGGAGATGGGTTGCGGGGAGGGGGTATAACTGTGACCATGCTTTTAAATCTGTGGGGGAGGGAAGGGAAGGTGGTTTTATGTGGGGTAATTTTAATCTGTAAAGCACTTTGTGATGCAACTTCTTGTATGAAAAGCGCTTTATAAATAAAGTTTGATTTGATTTGATCAATTTCGGAAGGGTTAGCGATAGAATTGCTGCCATCCACTTTGTTACTCTGAGACACTGAGGAAAGAAAGAATGGAACAGATTCTTAAAAAATTGTTACAGCATTGTCTGATAAATCTCTACAATAATGACATTTTCTTTCTGATTTAAGATGGTCAGTTAAAGTAAATTCATAAGTTATCAAGAAGTGGTCAGACACGACCGGGTTATGTGGGTGGACTGTTATTTCGTCACACTCAATACCGTATGTCAGTACAAGGTCCAAAGTGTGTTTGCCCGAGTGGGTCGATCCCTGTACTTTTTGTGTAAAGCCAAATGAGTCTAAAATAGCCTCAAAGGCTGCATTTAGGCTATCACTTTCAGTATCCACATGAATATTGAAGTCCCCCACTATAATGACCCTATCAGTATTTAATACTAAATCAGATAAAAAATGTGAGATCGGATCCAAGAATTGAGAGTAAGGGCCTGGTGGACAATACAAAACCACAAACAAAAATGGTCTTAATGTTTTGCAACTTGGATGAGGACAATTAAGGGTTAGATGTTCAAAAGAACTGTAGCTATCAATTGGTCTGGGACTAATTAGTAAATCAGAACGAAAGCAGTTCCATATGAGCAGTTCCAGGGTGATATGGACTTTGATATATTAAACTCTCCTGGTTTTGCTCTTTATTGATTCTTCCAGTTTGATCCTTACGTGGTAATGTTTGTTTGTTCATTGGAATCGTTTTAGTTTTACAGTACAAGATACCACCAATTGGCTAGTTAGCTGTTTGAACACCTAGTTAGTTCTTACAATACCAAACTAAACGCTAACGTTTTGGAATCTTTCTTTGAACACTTTTGTTTTAGTATCCTTAGCTCAGAAATACATTTTCAGTATTTTTATAGATTGATGTATAACAACTGGGTTCTGCTTTGAATGAAAACCCTTTTTAACATAAACCAAAGTGCAACTGTTGCTTTCTGAAAACCATAAAATGGAGTCCCCAGTAAAAGTTGAGTTTTCTGGAATGTGTGGGAACTTTGTTACAACTCAGCAAGTGTTTTCAGTCTGATGTAGTGCTCCACACAAGATTCCCAGGTCTGTGATGAACTGAAGCCACTGTTTGGTTGTTCAAAATAGTCCTGTAGATGAAGGTCCCCACAGAAATTTGGAGCAGAACTCAGAGTGGAACCCATACTGAAGTGGATCAGCTCTTGGCTGCAGGTTTTCTTAAAGTCTTTCAGAAGATTCCTCCTATTGTTTTTCCTGCCCCCTGTGATTTTATTGTTAATAATTTTAACAGAAGGCTTCAATCCGCTCTTGACCTGCTGGCTCAATTTAAAGTTATAAACACACACTCAAAACCAACAACACCATGGAGAAACGAAGACCTTAAGAGATTAAAAAGGAGCTGCAGGGTGGGAGAGAGAAAATGGAGGAAAAATAAAATCACAATAAATCATCAAATGTATATCGAACGTCTCAAATCATATTACAATGCAGTAAGAAATTCCAGAAACGCATACTTTTCCAGAATCATCTCACAACATAAAAATAATCCCAAAATTCTGTTTTATATACAACATTTTTTACCATACTACTAATGCATATCAGAAAACCCCCTCAAATGCTCTTTGTGAGGAGTTAGCAGACCACTTCAGAGGGAAGGTAGACACCATCAGATGTAATATTTTATCTTCTTAGTGTAACATGGTTTTAGACAAATCTGATTGTGTGTCTCTACCAGAGGAAACACTGGACAGTTTTGTCCTGGTGGAAGCTGGGACTCTTGATAAAGTTTTCACCTCAGTGAGGCCCACCACATGTGTTTTGGACCCAATTCCCACTTCCTTTTTTAAGCAATTTTATGAATCTTTTAGAGATGAGATTTTAACCATGATCGGACCAGTGACGACATGTTTAGCCGCATGCTGTCATTCCAAAAATGGTTGTCTGGGTGGTGTCCTGCAAATGATGTGGGCTACATTGATAACTGGAGAACATTTTGGGGAAAACCTGGTCTGATCCGGAGAGACGGCATCCATCCCACTTTGGATGGAGCAGCTCTTCTTTCTAGGAATTTGGCCGAATTTATTAGTCCTCCAAAACACTGACAACCCAGGGTCAAGACCAGGAAGCAAAGTCGTAGTTTAACCCACCTCTCTGCTGCTTCTGTACTGTTACCCCCCCATTACCCTATAGAAACAGTGTCTTGCCCATGGCCAAAATTAAATGGATTAAAAGTTAAGCCAACAAAAGCAAATTATGGAAATCTCATAAAAATAAATACAACTTTGACTGAACAGAAAAATAAATCTATTAAATGTGGTTTATTAAACATAAGATCTCTCTCCTCAAAGACTTTGTTAGTAAATGACTTGATTTGTGATAATCACATTGATTTCCTTTGTCTCACAGAAACCTGGTTGCAGCAGGAGGATTATGTCAGTATAAATGAGTCAACTCCTTCCAGTCATTTAAATTGTCACATTCCTAGAATTACTGGGCGAGGAGGAGGAGTTGCAACCATTTTTCGTTCTGATTTACTAATTAGTCCCAGACCAATTGATAGCTACAGTTCTTTTGAACATCTAACCCTTTAATTTTCCTCATCCAAGTTGCAAAACATTAAGACCATTTTTGTTTGTGGTTTTGTATCGTCCACCAGGCCCTTACTCTCAATTCTTGGATCAGATCTCACATTTTTTATCTGATTTAGTATTAAATACTGATAGGGTTATTATAGTGGGGGACTTCAATATTCATGTGGATACTGAAAGTGATAGCCTAAATGCAGCCTTTAGTGCTATTTTAGACTCAATTGGCTTTACTCAAAAAGTACAGGGATCGACCCACTCGGGCAAACACACTTTGGACCTTGTACTGACATACGGTATTGAGTGTGAGGAAATAACAGTCCACCCAGATAACCCGGTCCTGTCTGACCACTTCTTAATAACTTTTGAATTTACTTTAACTGGCCATTTTAAATCTGAAAGAAAATTTCATTATAGTAGAGCTTTATCAGACAATGCTGTAACAATTTTTAAAGAATCTGTTCCATTCTTACTTTCCTTAGTGTCTCAGGGTAACACAGTGGATGGCAGCAATTCTATCTCTAACCCTTCAGAAATTGATGATCTGGTTCACAGCGTTACGTCCTCATTGCATTTGGCATTAGATAGTGTAGCCCCCTTAAAAAAGAAAGTGGCTAGCCATAGGAGGCTGACTCCTTGGTTCAACGCAGAGTTGCGTACTTTAAAGCAGAATAATAGGAAGTTGGAGAGAAAATGGCGCTCTACACACCTAGAGGATTCCTATTTAACCTGGAATAACAGTCTATTGCTGTATAAAAAGACCCTTCTACAAGCTAGAACAGCATATTTTTCATCATTAATAGAGGCGAATAAAAATAATCCTAGGTTTCTTTTTAGTACAGTTGCCAAACTTACAGAGAGTCATAGCTCTGTTGAGCCAACTATTCCCCCAGCTCTTAGCAGTGATGATTTTATGGGATTCTGAATAAATAAAATTAATTCTATTAAAAATAAAATCATTGGCATCCTCCCAAACATGATTACTTCTTCCTCAGTAAATGAGGCAGTATCGGAAAGAACTGTAGATCCTCAGTTGTGCTTAAGCTGTTTTGATTCAGTCGAGCTTTCGGAATTATCAAAAATATTAGCCTCATCTTAACCTTCAACTTGTATGTTGGACCCAATTCCAACCAAATTATTTAAAGAAGTGTTCCATTTGGTTCCTGGCCCCATTTTGGATATGATGAATCTATCCTTAGTAAACGGATACGTACCACAGGAATTTAAAATAGCTGTAATTAAACCTTTACTCAAAAAACCTTCCCTTGATCAAGATGACTTAGTGAATTACAGACCTATATCTAACCTTCCTTTCTTATCCAAAGTCCTTGAGAAAATTGTTGCTAATCAAGTCTGTGAGCATTTAAACAATAACGAGCTGTTTGAAGAGTTTCAGTCAGGTTTTAGAGCTTATCATAGCACTGAAACAGCACTGGTGAAGGTTACTAATGATATTCTCATGGCCTCAGATAATGGACTTGTGTCTGTTCTGGTTTTGTTAGATCTCAGTGCTGCTTTTGACACAGTCGATCATAATATTCTCTTAGAAAGGCTTGAACATGTTGCAGGGATCAAAGGAACAGCACTAAGCTGGTTTAAATCATATTTGTCTGATAGATTCCATCTAAATGATAAATCTTCTTCACTCTCAAGGGTTACTTGTGGAGTTCCACAGGATTCTGTGCTTGGACCAATTCTGTTCACCATATATATGCTCCCAATTGGTAGAATCATTAGACAGCATGGGATAAATTTCCACAGCTATGCCGATGATACACAACTATATTTATCCATAAATCCTGATGAACCCAGTCAGTTAGGTAGATTACAGGCATGTCTGGAAGACATAAAAACATGGATGACCATAAACTTTTTGCTTTTAAATTCTGACAAAACAGAAGTTGCTGTCTTTGGACCAGAAGTTCTTAAACAGAAACTGATTAGTCAATCACTTCATCTGGATGGCATTAAATTGGCCCCCAGTAATAACGTAAAGAACCTCTGCGTTATTTTAACCGAGACTTGACATTTAAATCCCATATTAAACAGGTTTCTAGGATTTCTTTCTTTCACCTCCGGAATATTGCTAAAATTAGAAACATCCTGTCCAGGAGTGATGCTGAGAAACTAGTCCATGCATTTGTTACCTCAAGGCTGGACTACTGTAGTTCTTTACTATCAGGAAGTCAACAAAATGCCATTAAAGCCTTCAGTTGATCCAAAATGCGGCAGCAAGAGTTCTGATGAATATTAAAAAGAGAGATCACATTTCTCCTGTTTTAGATTCCCTTCATTGGCTCCCTGTTAAATCCCGAATAGAATTTAAGATCCTTCTTCTTACATACAAAGCCCTTCATAATCAAGCTCCATCATACATCAGAGATCTAATTGTTCCATATATTCCTAACAGAGCCCTTCGCTCTCAGACTGCAGGTTTACTTGTAGTTCCTAGGATTTCTAAAAGTAGAATGGGAGGCAGATCTTTTAGTTATCAGGCTCCTCTCCTGTGGAACCAGCTCCCAGCTTTAGTCCATGAGGCAGACACTCTGTTTACTTTTAAGGCCAGGCTTAAAACTTTCCTTTTTGATAAAGCTTATAGTTAGAGTGGCTAAGGTCATCCTGAGCTATCTCTGTAGTTGTGCTGCTATAGGCTTAGACTGCTGGAGGACAGACTTACCAATTTTCTTCACTCTGCTACTTCCTTTTCTCCTACGACTCTGCAGTTGTATTACAGTACATTCTGCTATTTCGACTGTTAACTTTGTTTTCTCTCAGTGTTTTTCTCTCCATAGAAGATATACCTGGTCTGGTATCCTGCTTGGCTGCAATGCACTGTTGGACGGGGGGCATCGACTGGGATGATCCTTCCAGTAACTGAACATCCACTGTGTCCTGTTATCAACTCTTTCTCTTATATCAGATCTTCTGTTCCTTCTGTGTCTCTGCTCTGTCTTCTCAAACCCCCAGACGGTTGTGGCAGATGGCCGCTCCTACTGAGCCTGGTTCTGTTGGAGGTTTCTTCCTGTTAAAGGGGAGTTTTTCCTCTCCGACGTCGCTACATGCTTGCTCAGTATGAGGGATTGCTGAAGGATTGCTGTGGTTGGAAAGTCTGCATCAACGGGGCCCAACCTCACGCCAATGACTGATGCAATCTGCTGGGATTCTTTAAATAGGAAACTTTTTAACTGATTGGAATGTTTGTATAAATGTATTGAAATGACTTATTGTTAAGTGCTTTGAGATTACATCTGTTGTGAATTGGCGCTATATAAATAAACTGAATTGAATTGAATTTTTCACATTTAATTCTACAACAATTATTCACACCTATGAGGCAGGTAATACATCACATCGGGTTTGCCAGACGGGCAGCGTGACTGGCTAACTGGGCAGATAATGTGTGTATTCCACTTTCTCTTGCATTCATCCAGATCCCTTTGAAGCACAGCCATGAAAACAAAGTGTACCAAGCACATGTGTTCGTGGCTACCATTAAAGAGGTGCATATCCCTCAGGTCACTAAAAAGATCCCTCCAGAATTGAGTTCTGAAAAAAAGAAAACATCAAATCTAACCATTTCAGATTATGACTATTGGGTTTATGTGAAGTCCATACATTAGAATAGTTCATTTAGTGAGGTGACATTTTCTTAAGAGTACAGATGATTATTTAAATTATAATTTTCAAATACTTTTTTTATGGCTGACACTTCTATTTATCTTCATCTTGTCAAATACCATTACAGTTTATATTTTGTAGGTTATCCTTCAGTGAACAAAATGGAAACATATTGAATGTTAAAGGAAGTGTGGTGCCATACATCAAGGCTTCCACACATAAATGTTGCATGTAGTAGTTTCTGGTAATTATTTAATAACCTACCACTGTTTTCTGAAGTATGACCACCAGCTTTCAATTCTTTGGTTTGTTGTTGAAGACACATATACATGACTGGCAGCTCCTGCAAACAAATCCTGATGAGACGACCGCAAGGAGCAATGAATTGCAGCCATTGTCCCATTTTCAGTGCCACAGTCTGTGCGTAGTTTCACTGGTATGACTCCAAACTCTGAGGCACACTGAAGGTAGTGTTGAGCTATGATTTCTGGGCCATTGTTAGTTGGTCCACAAACCAACCATAGCACCTTCCAAGAATAACCATCAATACAACCACTGATTGACAGACCATACGGTTTTAACTTGTCATATCCATCAACATGCCAAGTGTTATTTGGTCCAGGTGAATTGTAAACTCTTTGTACAAACTTCTTTCTTGACCGACTGTGTACACCAGATGGGTTGAGCTCTGCCATCATCACCATGACATCATGCCTTTTCACAGAAAGATGGTGTTTCTGACGCAATGTCTGCCACATTGAACAATATCCATAATGTTGACCAGGACCCTTCAGCTCTTCTATTATCGTAGCACGAATCAAGTCCAGAGGTGAGTAATGTTTTTTGTGGGAAAGTGATAAGCTTTTTTATATAGATTTCAATGTGGTGAGACTAATCTTGTGATTGTGTTTTGATGCTAAAATGTCCAAAATTTCATTGTAGGAGTAACCGTCCATGAAATATTTCTGAATGAGATCTTCTTCAGAAATTTTCTTGAATGGATCCTGAAAGAAAAGAGCAGCAAGACAAACTGTTTGAAATGGATTGTCAGACAAGAAATGTCCACTATTTACCTTATAACTGCATTTTCATGACAATGTATTGGCTTATTAAACTCACTCAACAATCTGCTTCCTTGGGCCACAGTAAATTTAAGGAAAATCATAACTATGACCTGGGCAAATAAGAATCTGCACAGATATACATGCTGTATTGATTTAAATTGTCATAAAGTTAAATATCCCATACAATAACAAAAAAAAAGTAAATAGCCAAATGAAAGCTTATAGAACCGGTTGAGGCAACTTATTTTTGTGACATTGTAAAATACTTACTGTTGTTGTCAAATGACAAAAATTATATGTTTCTGCCACATGAACGTTTTTCTCTCCTGAAACAAGCAGAATTTTCATATCACAACACAGTATTAAAACAGCAGCCCTAAGCTAATGTGTAACAAAAACACTGTGTTGCTAGCATTCACTGAACCTCCAAAAGGATCAACACAGTTAAATTTCATAACTTCACTTATAAGGGAATAGAAAAGCACTGGGAGAGAGCAGACACCCCAAAGCAGCTCAGCCCCCCAACCCTCACACCCTAATCACCACAAAAATCTAATCTCTCTTTCCTGGTTCCATGGTGAAAATTTCTTAAAAACTGCATCAAAATACATCTCTTAAATATTTCAGTTGTGTTACTGCAGTGCTGACTGACAATAAATCCTGACGAAAACATAATCTGTTGGGCGGGAGGCAATAGATGGTTAACTTACCTCTTAAAATGTCTTCTGCTTCTCATATGTTATTCAACAGTTTTGGCAAATTAAGAGCTTTGTTTCAGCCAGTTGTATCAGCCAGACCGGTCAACTCCAAACTTTAAAGTAACTTCCTGTTTATCTTGAAAATCGAGCTCAACACTGCCCGCTAGCGTTCTGAAGCACTTCCGTTGTGTTTGGTGTTTTTGCATGCATTCTGAGTTTGAATGCTTTGTGTTTTTGCATGCATTCTGAGTTTGCATGCTTTGTGTTTTTGCATGTATCTGAGTTTGAATGCTCTGTGTTTTGAATGTTTTGTGCTTTTGCGTGCTTTTTGTTTTGCACGCTTTCTGTTTCTGCATGTTTTCTGTTTTTGAATGTGTTTTTGATATTTGCATCTGTTTTTTGTTTTGCGTGTGTTTTGTCTCTAGGGGCCATCGTAGCTAGCCATCTTCACAAGTACATGGAGATGATTGTCTTCAACACTCATGTCAAACATGTGCCTGTGCAACTGTGGAAAGAGGTTCTTGTCGACACTGTCCATGAGAACATGTGTGACAACTGCTGCTCTTATTCCCTTCCCCACTAGTGGTTTTCCACTATTGCGTTTCAAAATGTGCACAAAGCATCTCTCGGTTGCCTGACAGATTGAAACACTGTCTTGAGATGGTTTTTGAAGGCCACCTTTGTCCTTGATTGCAGTAAAAGGATGCACTATGTTTTCCAAAGTGATTGCTTTTATACATGTCATGCAGGTAAGACTGTTTTTCATTTTCTTGACTACAAATCCTGATATGTAGGCAACAGCTGCTTCCTTGTAATCTGACAGTTGGTCAACATTTGGCAAGCCACAGATGGTGTCGTCTTCGGGTGCACATACTTCAACTGGTTGCAGATCCATTCTACGTACAAGGTTTACATTTGCAGATGTTAAATCAAGAACTGGTGTGTTGTCAAGAAGAAGACAGTTTCCTGTACCAGGTTTTACTTGATGCCACACAAGAAGGCGCTTGTATGCTGCTCGAAACTGACTAACGTTGGGGTTGTCATTTAACCCCCCGTGCTCGAATGGCAGCAAAGAAGAGCTCCAAGTGGTCCTGACTGAATTTGTAGCCCAGAAGGTAGCGGCAAGGGGCAGATGTCTGCTCTACAAGGTCTTCATAGAGGCCCATCAAACTCCGGCAACAAGCAACAAAACCTGCAACTCCAACCTTTTTTGGTGTTGTGTGGACCGGAACAAATATGTCATGCTTCCCCTTTGTCTTTAGGCCATGGAGAAGTGACTCTGCTCATCAAGCACAGCCTTGACACAACTCTTGTTTGCTGGTCTTGGAGGAGCCTTGTGGCCTTTACCAAATGGATTGCGACTGTTCAAAACATCAAAGGCAGCATCAACTGTGCGCAGGAAATGAGAAGTGGCTGCACAACCACTGAACTGTGGATATTTTAAGTGATGCTCACAGAAGTCCAGAGCGTCAGCTATACTCTTGCCAAAGATCTGCGCTGCAAGATTTACCTTCATTTTCTGACTGCGCCATTCTATATGAGCCATTTTGTGTTTATTTCCAAGACTTAACCCCTCATTTTGCTGAAGCTTGTGGAGCTCCTCTGTGTACTTCCACTGAATCAGCTGCCCGTCAGCTCTAACAAGAACCCTGTTCAAAGCAAATGTATTCCGAAGAAGTTTGAGCATGTGACAAGCATTTAGCAGCACATGGACTTTTTGAGTCTCATCTTCTGGATGCAATAAGAAAGACCTCATGTTTGTTATATCCAAGTCTGCACCCAGCTCTCGAAGCATAGCAAGATTTGTGGACGGTCCATCGCATGTCAAGGAGACAACCCTTACACCAATTGCATGGAGCCTAACAAGACTTTCACGAATGATGTTTGCCTTCTCTGCTCCATTCAAGCTGCTGATAAAAAAGTAAGCAATCGGAATCTTTCAGGAACCATTCACTGCCACAACCATGACGACAAGTGCCTGTGTAGCCACAACATTTTGTAACTCACCAACACCTATGTCCACATAGCCTTGGATCTGATCCCCTTCATATATTGTTTGCTTACGAATGTGAATTTCAGCAACCATTAAAGAGCAAACAGTTTCCTTTCCTACTTTCTTTTGCTCTGCAACATGACTTTTAAGAGCAGTAAATGAAGCAACCGTGAAACCGGGATCTGCAGAGACACTACTATGTATATAACCAAATGATTAATCGATTACTAAAAAATCAAAAGTTGCATACCAGTTTCAGATAAATATTTTCAGTTATATTAGTCTGATCATTTTAGTCCAATGAAAAAAGGAAACATGTATTCATAAGGGTTGTGTGTAGTCTGGGTACCCTCAAGTCTTTGGTGAAACAATCGCTCTCGAAGTGTTCACTGCACAGACGACTAAAGGAGTTAGGCGTCCAATCCTGTATCCTCATCTTCAGCACCCACTGGTCCAGCTGGTCTGGATCACCTAAAGGAAAACTGCACTTTTTTCTTTTTAGACATTATTGTAAATTCATAGACAAAAGATTGTAGATGTAATTACCAGTAGCCTATATGATATTCAGCAAATTTTATGTCGTGTTTTTGTTGCCTTGTCATGCTTTTTTGTCACTTTTTTTATGTTACCTTGTGCTCGGTTCAGGTGAGGGTTAAGAAGTTAAGCTCCCTTGCCAAAATAAAATTTTCATAAAATGTACTAAAGAATTAAGGTAAGAGCAGAGCGTCTCCGGGTGAATTGAATTTTGCTGCGGGTGGGACGGGCAGCTAAAAAAAATTCTATGGAAAGAGGCGTGATGGTGTTATTGAGCGGCTACCGCAGTTTTATTTTTATTCTTATTTTTATTTTTTAAAACAGAACACCTGCAACATCTCGCCAATCATTTTAAAACTGCTGTTTTTCAGGTTGTTTATCATACTGGTATTTTTTGCAAAGCAGTCTATTTTATGTGCTGTGTGATGGTTTTGATTTCTGATAAAAATAAAAGCTATTTAAATTTATCATGCAGTGTTTTCTATATGCTGACTATAGAAGACTACAGAAATTAGAAACTAGAAAACCAACCTTAATTTAATTCAAACTAAATGAAAACATGGAGCGCTATTCCTGACCAGTGTGTCAAGAGACATTCAGGCCTGGAAAACAAAACAAAGAAACCCCTTGAATGTCTTTATTAATAGCCTACTAAATGAGGTGTTTTTGCCCGCAGGACGAGAGAGGACATAAAATAGATGCATCTCTATTATTGTGCGGGAATAATTTATCAGAGTTTTGCGGGAGCGGGCGGGACTGTTTGAGGGTGGTAATGGTCAGAAATTCAGCGGGAGCGGGCAGGAGCGGGATGAAGAAAAACTGTCCCGCGCAGGGCTCTACTTATGGCATCTAAAACATAATATTCATGGCTCGGTTAATTGAAAGTTAATCATAATTAAATTAGGTTTTTTCCTCTGTGCATGTCATATTGACACCACCTTCATATCTCTACACAACTTAATTTTCAGCATTCGCTAGCGAAACGATTTGGAAAACCACACTCATATAAACCTAAATAACTAATAAACTAATACAGGTCATACGTGGATGATATAGAAAATATTTTCAATTGACCATTTTGTATTTTTCAGGGTTAGCATCAGCACATTTAGGGTTACAATTACTAAGAGAAAATTATTTGATTTAAAAAACAATAAAGTACTTTACCGGAAAAAACTGATGCCACAGTTTTTGTGGGCTTTATTAATACATCCATCCGAACAGCAAAAAGACATTTTTCATGAAAAGTTGAAGTTCTAGTTGGAATCAGCCAAGGTCAACGACGGCACGTTGAGCTCAGGTCCACAGCCAGATAGCCTCTGCTAGCATCATGCAGCTGCGCAGCCAACTATTAGCCTAGCCGATGGGCCAGGCAGCAACTTGAACGACCTGTCAATCAGGCTGGCCCTCATTAATTATGCAAGATTTAGAACATTTATCCTACGTTAACCAGCCTGGTGCCTCTGGTTTTTTTTTTTAACTCAGCGTAATCACAGGAGCAATATGTAGCTGTAGACAGTTTAAAAACATTAGGCACCAGGTTTTTAATGTGTCTAAAGTGCAATGTATTCCAATGGGGTACTAGCGGCTATATGGCGGTACTACAGCAATGGCGGAGCAATGGCGGAGCAATGGCGGCCCCCAGTGTTGTACTCAAAAAGCAGAACTGCCAGCGGCCATTGGGTCAGCTACAGGAACAGAAAGACGGATGGCGTGGAGCAAATGTATCTCTGTGATTGGTAACATAACAGTATGTTTTATAGTTGTTTGACGATACCCTATGTTTTCATTTTGTACATGTATCTAAGTAGTTGAGGCTAAAATTAAATGGATGAACTACAATGCTTGTAATTTTAGAAGCATTTTCATACTACTCTAGGTTTGCTAAGTTGGCTAACAACGAAGTTTGTTACTTGCCAACTCACGTCAGCTGTATTACACTCCTGAGAACATTATTCATAAGATGTATTTTATGCTGCTAGAATGAAGACTATTGTTGTTGCTAGCTATGAGAAGAAGGACATAACCTGGGCTTTAGGGTTAGGTTTCCTGCTGAGACCCCCTCCTCGCCCTGCATCCACAACTTTGTCTTTTAACTTCGTAGATTTCACATAAAATTCAAATAAAATACTCTGAAATTTGTGGTAGCAATATGAAAAAATATGAGCAAGTTCAAGGAATACTTTTACAGGATATTGTATTCTTAGCTAACTGATCTCAAAAGCTCCTGAACTGATTATATTGTAGGATTCTACATCACAAAACAGCTGGTCCTCCATCAGAGCCACAGGGGTCTGGACTTGAGCAAAGGAATTTTTGGGGGTCCCACTGAATGCAGCAATGAGCAAGAGGAAGAGAAACAAATGAAGTGTGAGAGCAGCTATGAATGTTATTCTGAAAAGATTAATGAAAGAAAACAGCAGGAATATGAACATATTACAGGGAGTGGTCTGGTGGGAAACACCAAGTGGGAACATGTGTCATTAAAAGGATAAAGTGTTAATTCTGGACCTCTGCTGAAAACCAAGAAACATCCCAGCTGTGCATGGGAGAAATTGCTCCATACAAAAAATCCCCATGTCTCAAGAGAGACCACCAGCCAAGAAAGATCTAGCCTCAAGTGAGCTCTCTGTTCACTTTTTTCTCACACTTAGAAACTCCTCCTTGGCCTCTCTAGGTGTCACATTGTATCAGCTTGCAGTTTCCAGCTGTGCCTGTGCTTCTCACAGGAAAATTTATGGTTTAATCTGTCTTTTTGGCATGCTTCATGCTACTTCACAGGCAGATATTCCTGTGACATCACTAACAAACATGGCATCAGTTAATCTGTATACTTGTATAACAGCTTGAAAAAAGTGGACTACCTCTCCATAAAGGAATGTCCTTCTTTTGCCAAGTAGCTGGAGCGTGCAGCTCTGAGTTGTGTAATGCTTTGAGTGGCTGAGTTACAAAATTCAGGATGGTGTTCACATTATATTTAACCAATCCTCGTGTAATTCCGATCTTTTTAACAAAAAAATGCTCTTTTCATCTGTTGGCTTTAGACTCCAATTTCAATGTTTTACATTCACTCTTTGGCTGTGAGCTGCACACATTCTAGCTGGCAACAAATTATTTGATCCATTTGGGATTTACTTGTGAACCTACAGGGACATATCCAAAAATTTGAGAATTATGAAAAAGTATTTATACTATATACTATATTTAATATATATAATATATAATATTGCGAAAAATATAAATATTGTAAATTCATGGTCTCACACTTTACAGCTAATTAACCCAAAGCAGCTGGAAAAGTTACACGAGCCTCTAAATGGTATCTTAATTCAATTCAATTCAAAAATACTTTATTGATCCCAAAGGGAAATTAAGTGCTGGTATAGCTCATATAATTAATTCTTTAAGGAGTTGTTGTAGATGATGATGGCTGTGGGCAGGAAGGATTTCCTGTAGCGGTCTGTATTGCAGCGAAACTGAAGAACCCTCCAACTGAAGACGCTCTGTTGTTGTATGACTGTCTCATGAAGAGGATGCTCAGGGTTGTCCATCATTTTTTTGATTTTATGAAGAATCCTTCTTTGCATCATCATCTCCAGATGTTCCACAGTCGTCCCCAGAACAGAACCAGCCTTCTTTATCAGGTTGTTGAGCCTTTTTAAGTCCCTGGCTCTGATGCTGCTACCCCAACAGATGATGGCTGAAGAGATTACACTCTCCACAACAGACTTGTAGAAGATCTGCAGCATCTTGCTGATAACCTTGAAGGACCTAAGCTTCCTCAAGAAGTACAGTCTGTTCTTGTAGGCGGCTCCTCTGCTCAGTCTCCAGTCCAGTCTGTTGTCCAGGTGAACTCCGAGGTATTTATACTCCTCAACCACCTCCACTTCTTCTCCCATGATGTAAACAGTGTTTGTCTTATCCCTGTTTTTTCTGAAATCTACAATCATCTCCTTTGTTTTGATCACATTCAAGGTGAGACTATTGTTTCCACACCATGTCACAAAGCGGTCCACCAGCTCTCTGTATTCAGTTTTTTGTCCATCTCTGATACACCCAACAATTGCAGAGTCATCAGAGTATTTCTGCAGATGACAGGTCTCTGATTTGTACTGGAAGTCTGAGGTGTACAGAGTGAAAAGGAATGGTGAGAGTATGGTCCCCTGTGGTGCTCCTGTGCTGCTGACCACCTGGTTTGACACACAATTCTTCAGTCTCACAAATTGTGGTCTGTTGGTCAGGTAGTCATTGATCCAGGCGAGTGTTGAGGGCTCCACCTGTGTCTTCAGTAGTTTCTGACAAAGCAAATCCGGCTGAATAGTGTTAAATGCACTGGAGAAATCAAAGAACATGATCCTCACAGTGCTGCCTGCTTTGTCCAGATGACAGTGGGTTGGTTGAAGCAGGCAGATGATGGCATCTTCAACCCCAACTCCACAGCGATAAGCAAACTGCAGCGGGTCCTGATGCGTTCTTGTTTGCTTACTCAGAGGTGCCAACAGGAGTCTCTCCAGGACCTTCATGATGTGGGATGTCAGGGGAACAGGTCTATAATCATTGATGACTGATGGGTGAGTTCTCTTTGGTACTGGAACAAGGCAGGATGTATTCCACAACACTGGAACCTTCTCCTGAGTTAGGCTAAGGTTGAAGAGGTGCTGCAGAATCCCACAGAGCTGCTCTGCACAGGCCTTCAGGACTCTGGGGCTGACACCATCTGGACCTGCAGTCTTGTTCCGTTCAGTTTCTCCAGCTGCCTCTTCAACTGACTTTTGGAGACAGACGAATGGGAGTGGGAGACAAAGGGGGTAGCAGCATTTCCTGACTTGGTTGAATTCAAACTTGTGGATTTAGAAGAGTCCATGGCTGAGGTGAAGGATAAAACATTCAAGGTGTAACAGGAAAGCTGTTGATCAGAGGAGAGTGGGATGTCTGTTCGACTGGGAACAGGAGAGGAGGATGCTGAGCTAGTTCCTGAACTGAACCTGTTGAAGAATGTGTCCAGTTCATTGGCTCTGTCCAGACCATCATCTATCCAATCCTTCCTGTCCTTAAAGCCTGTGATCTTTCTCATTCCTGACCAGGCATCTCGGATATTGTTCCTCTGTAGTTTGTTCTCCAGCTTCTTCCTGTATGCCTCCTTGCTATCTCTGATCTTGACCTTAAGTTGCTTCTGTATACTCCTCAGTAATTCCCTGTTTCGCTCCCTGAAGGCTCTTTTTTTCCTGTTTAGCAGTTCCTTCAGGTCACCGGTGATCCAGGGTTTGTTATTAGGGAAGCATCTCACTGTTGTGGTGGGAATGATGTTGTCCACACAGAAGTTTATATAGTCAGTCACACACTCAGTCATGGCATTGATGTCCTCTCCATGTGCTTGGCAAAGAGTCATCCTGTCTGTGGTTGCAAAACAACCGAATCTGAGTCCATAGGCATTGCAGTCATGGTAACTGGACAGACATCCAGAAGACAGTCATCAACACCCTCCACAAGGACGTTAAGCCACAACAGGCTGTTGCTAAAAAAGCTTGTTCTCTGTTTCTGCTCTGTCTTCTCGAACCCCCAGACAGTCGTGGCAGATGGCCGCTCTTACTGAGCCTGGTTCTGCTGGAGGTTTCATCCTGTTAAATGGGAGTTTTTCCTCTGCACTGTCGAAACATGCTTCCTCAGTATGAGGGATTGCCGAGGTATTGTTGTGGTTGGAGTCTGCATCAATGGGGCGCAACTGCCAGTCAATGATTCAATGCAATCTGCTGGGATTCTGTACATTGAAAACTAGCTACAATTTAAACTGATTGGAATGTTTGTATTGAAATGACTTTCTTGTAAAGTGCCTTGAGATGACATCTGCTGTGAATCGGTGCTATAAAAATAAAATTTATTTAAAGAGTGCTCTATTCGAGCTTATTCACACAAAATTAAGGGGAAGGAAAAAGTGTGGTAGGAAAAGGTGCACCAGCAAAAGGGATAACTGTAGCCATGAGAGGATTGTCAGGCAAAATCCACTAAAGAGTTTGGTGGAGCTTCACAAGGAGTGTATTTAGGAAGGAGCCAATGGCATTAATAGCCGCTACACACAGACAAATTCTGCACATGTATTCCACATATCAAGCGTGGTGATTATCTGGCGTCTCCTAACTGCAGGTGGTGGAGCGTTGGAGGAGAGGCAGGAGACCGGTGGGAGTGGCTATGGTGCTGAGTTTGGTAGGTGTTCCCAGGGAGAAGTGGCATTGAGGCTGACCAGAAAAACCAAGGATAAGGACAGAATATGAAGACCAGCGATAGTGGATGAGGACGTGGAAGGAAGAATCCAGAACTGGAACCCACGAGGAGAACAAAAGCTTAAGTATTCCCTTTAGGATAAGGTTTAACTTCAGCCAAGGAAGCAGTTAATGAGAGTTCGGCCTTGTTACCACGCTAGGGAGCGGGAACTATCTGGCGTCAGCCTCTAGGAGCCGTTCCTCTTTTGAGGACCAGAGCTGATGAAGCTAATTGGAAACACCTAGTGCAGCACCTGCTAGTAACACCCTGCAAAGAAAGGTAAGGAGACACAGGCTTATCCATACACCAAGCACACAGCCACTGAATCCTAACATAGGTATACTGAGGGAAGATGAACAATGAACACATAAGGGGCTGAACAAGGACTAAAAGTTTCTAGAACCAAAGTGAAAATATGGCTTCTAATAAAAGAGAAAAAAATTACAAAAACAAAAGAATAAAATAAGAAAAGTAAAATACAAAAGAATGAACACATATGGCAAGACCTTTAAGCAATACTAATAAAACTAAAAATGGCTAGACCTTTTAGAAATAACAAGGTGCACAAACATAAACGGAAGTGTTCAACGCAAAAACACAAATGAAACTCAAACACTTGTGAATTGTGTCTATACCTGGGCAGATTTCATTTTCTACCAGCCAGCACTGCCAAAGATACCAAAAGCTGCTTCAATAACCATAGTATTACTGTGCTTGATTGGCCAGAAAACAAACCTGATCTCAAACCTATCCAAAATCTACAGAGTATTGTCAAGTGGAAGATGAGAGACACCACACCCAACATTGCAGATAACCTGAAGGCTCTCACAGCAACCTGGGCTTCTCATACACTTCATAGAGCCGCCAGCTATTCATCTCCATGCCACGCTGCATTGATACAGTAATTCGTTTAAAAGGACCCACAGCCAAGTTTGGAGTGCATACATATGAGCATACTTTTTTTTTTCTGTTCATCACATCCTTTTTTTATTCATCTTGTGTAACATTCAAAATTTTGGAGACACTTTGATTTGGGTTATCATTATCTGTAAGCCAGACTATATTTAATTCTATGTTTAATAAATCTATATAAAATAGGAGTTTCAGTTTCTAAAATAAGAAACAAAAAATAGAACCTTTTCACTCTACACATTTTTCTTTTGATGTACATGTATATAAGAATAGCTAGCTTGATGGCTGAATAAAGCCTAACAATCAACCCAATCTGTAGTTTTATGCATAGTCTAATCAAAACCCTTTTGCTTTTAGGTTTTAATAAGGGTAAATATTACTCTCCACCAAGGATCATGCTAGATGTAACAATTATGTCACTATGTATGTTGGTTTAATCCAACCATACTTTCCTTGTTTAATGCTTAATTGCATGTCCGTCCAGTCAATAGAAAGCAGCACCATCACCACTCAGTGTTTTGCACTGTAAGAAAGACTCTGAAGTCAATGTGCAATTCATGGGTGATACTAAATTAAATGATTGTTTGTGGGAGAGGTTTAGTTACTTGAGAGGATGGGGGTGCAGAGGGAGGAGCTTACTCAGGGCAGCATTAAATTCAAAATTCAAAAATACTTTATTGATCCCAGAGGGAAATTAAATGTTGGTATAGCTCATATAATTAATTCTTTAAGGAGTTGTTGTAGATGATGATGGCTGTGGGCAGGAAGGATTTCCTGTAGCGGTCTGTATTGCAGCGAAACTGAAGAAGCCTCCGACTGAAGACGCTCTGTTGTTGTCTCATGAAGAGGATGCTCAGGGTTGTCCATAATTTTTTTGATTTTATGAAGAATCCTTCTTTGCATTATCATCTCCAGATTTTCCACAGTTGTCCCAAGAGATGATAATGATGATAATTACGTAAACTTAAATGATGGTAATTAATGCAAGAACCACAACTGCCTCTTGATCTGCTGTCCATGAGTTTTTATTGGATCTTGTTCTCATAGAACACTGCAGAGTGCATATGAAGTGGTAGAACAATGAAGCTTGATGTATAGCCTTAAAACTTACAGGAAAAATATATCTGGTTTCTTCTCTAGTGAGAACTGTAATGCCCATAAGTGAAAGCAAATGTGCGTTCACAGAGAATCTTGGGTTTTACTGTTTCTATGGTCTGCAGGAGGGGGAATTTAGCAGTGTGCAACCAAGTGAAAATCTGATATTCTTTATCTCTCAACTGTGGCTTATACCAGTGAGGCATGTGTGCTACCAGATAGAAATTCTGTTCCCATTTTTTAATTTTGTGGATTTTAGTCAACATGTCATCAGCCGAGAACAGAGGACACACCCTGGACTTGGTCATCATGTATGGCCTGTCCACCAGTGTGTCCTCTGTTGTTGACTTGGCTTTCTCTGACCACTACTTTGTGTTTTTTAACATTACCAGCTTTCTCCAGCGGGAGACCTCTGTGAGAACTGTCAGGAAGCGCCATTTAACCCCTGAAGTGGCTGCAACTTTTCTTTTTGGAAAGATACCTCCTATTGCTTTACCTGGCTCCTGTGATTTTATTGTCAATGATTTTAAAAAGGCAAGGCAATTTTATTTGTATAGCACACTTTCAACAACAAGGTAATTCAAGGTGCTTTACATGATTAAGTGGTAAAATGAAAATAGCAGTAAAACACAGACAAAGCATATAAAGTAAAAACAGCAATAAAGTGTCAAGAAGTCATCAGACCCAACTCGAAGCAGCTGCTTCTGATGAGATTCTCCTCCTCCCAAACACTCAAAAGCTCCCGTCACTCACCTCTATGGCGCTCAGTCATCAACCTCGTTGTGACGCATAGCTCCTACGACTCCAACCTGAGTAGTATTCTAGACCCGACGATTCCCTACGGCTAATAGCCTTTCCAAGCTCCTCGCATCACGAGTTCCTGGTTCTTCCATCTCCTTCGCTCCAAAAAGACCTTCGGCTGCATCCTCACTCTGCACTTGGAACATCCATCTTCCCAGCAGCGATCTTCCATTGATCGCTGCATTCGTGACAGGGCGCCCACTTGAGAATCTGCTGCGTGGACCAGGAGAGCTGAGGGTCATGTGTCCGGAACCAGGGGTAGCCTAAGATGAGTGGTGTAGTATTGGAAGCGATGACCAGGAAGCTGATGAGTTCCGTGTGGTCGCCGACCCAGATCCGAACCTCTGTGGTACGTTGTCGGATGGGGTTAGGTTGCAACGGGTGTCCATCGACGGAGATCACGGGTATAGGTCGCGGCAGCAGCTGCAGGGAAAGTTGTAATCTCTCAGCTAACTGTGTGGAGATGAAATTATCCGCTGCACCAGTATCCAGCAGAGCAGAGAATGTGTGTTGCGGATCAGGGTGGAGAAGCTGGACAGAGAGGAGGAAGCGGTTAGGAGACGTGATACCAGGTGAAATTCCTCCTACCTTCACCCTGCCTGGTCTTTTCCCGGCCGGAGTGAACATTGCCGCAGGGGATGTGCTGGCGATCCACAATAGGCACAGAGTCTCTTTCGGCGCCGTCTCTCTTTCTCCTCCGGGGGCAGATGGCCAAGATGCATCGGCTCCTCTTGATCTTCCGAGCGGGGGCGTGGCGGAGCCGAGCTGGCTTCGATGGAGCGGAACTGAAAGGATCGGTGCGTCGGAGAGCGCGCCGGTGGTTTTGGGCGGCACATGACGCGCCGGTCGATCTCGAGAGCCAGGGTCACTGCGGCATCCAGAGTCTTGGGCGCCTCCCGGCCGACCATCTCATCCTTAATGTAATCGGCCAATCCCTCCAGAAAGATGGATTTCAGCGCACCGTCGCTCCAGGACAGCTTGGCGGCCAGTGTGCGGAACTCGGCGCCCTGTCACGAATGCAGCGATCAATGGAAGATCGCTGCTGGGAAGATGGATGTTCCAAGTGCAGAGTGAGGATGCAGCCGAAGGTCTTATTGGAGCGGAGGAGATGGAAGAACCAGGAACTCGTGATGCGAGGAACTTGGAAAGGCTATTAGCCATAGGGAATCGTCGGGTCTAGAATACTACTCAGGTTGGAGTCGTAGGAGCTATGCGTCACAACGAGGTTGATGACTGAGCGCCATAGAGGTGAGTGACGGGAGCTTTTGAGTGTTTGGGAGGAGAATCTCATCAGAAGCAGCTGCTTCGAGTTGGGTCTGATGACTTCTTGACATAAAGCAAGAAGCATACACAGATACATCAAAGCATTACAAAGCATATGATGAAAAAATAGCAGTAAAGCAGGAAGCATACGCAAAACATGATACATCAAAACATTATTCAAAGGCAGCTCTAAACAGATACGTTTTTAGATCTGATTTAAAAGAACTCAGTGTTTCAGCAGCTTTGCAGTTGTCTGGAAGTTTGTTCCAGATTAGAGAAGCATAGAAACTGAAAGCTGCTTTTCCATGTTCGTCTTCTGATTCTAGGGTTGTTGAGTAGACTGGAATTAGAGGACCTGAATGGTCTGGGGGGGTTGGTATAGTAACACCAGATCTTCAACATACGTTGGTGCTAAGCCATTCAATAATTTATAAGCTAGTAAAAGTATTTTGAAGTCTATTCTCTGAGCTACAAGGAGCCAGTGTAAGGACTTTAGAACTTGGGTGATGTGCTCTACTTTCCTGGTTCTAGTGAGGAACACGAGCAGCAGCGTTCTGGATCAGCTGCAGCTGTCTGATTGACTTTTTAGGCAGACATGTGAAGACGCTGTTGCAGTAATCAATTCGACTAAAGATAAAAGCATGGATGAGTTTTTCGAGGTCCTGTTGCTACATCAGTCCTTTAAACAGTAGGCTTCAATCCACTCTTGACCTGCTTGCTCCACTAAAGTTCACACTCAAAACTTGAATCGCTGTGGAGAAACGAAGACCTTAAAATACAAAAGAGGATTTGCAGGGTGGCAGAAAAAAAATAGAGTAAAAATAAAATCACAATAAACCATCAAATATACACAGAACTTCTCACATCATACAATAACGCATTAAGAAATTCAAGAAATGCATACTTTTCCAAAATCCTCTCTGATCATAAAAATAATCCAAATATTCTTTTGTCCACCATTGGCAAAATTCTTAACCGTGCTACTAAAGCATTTCGGAAAAACCCCTCAAACACTCTTTGTGAGTAGTTCGCAGACCACTTCAGAGGGAAGGTAGACACCATCAGATGTAATATTTTATCTTCTCAAAGTAACAGGGTTTTAGACAAATCTGAGCGTGTGTCTCTACCAGAGGAAACGCTGGACCATTTTGTTCTGGTGGACGCTGAGATTCTTGATTAAGTTTTCTCCTTAGTGAGGCCCACCACATGTATTTTAGACCCAATTCCCACCTCTTTTTTAAAGCAATTTTATGGATCTTTAAAGCCCCTTTCAAACAGGCCATGAAAAACGGTAATTTTCCGGACTTCGTCTGTTTTGCTTTTGTGTCTGAAAGCAATCTTCCGGACTTTGTCCGGATACCCTTTACCGGTAGTTTTACGGATGCAGACCTAGTAACAAGAGCGGACTTTTAGCGGTATGGTGTTTGCATTCAGACAGTAAGGCAATGTTCCGCGAAAGCTGGAGGGGTGTGGGGCGGTGGGGAAAAGGGGAGAGGGGCAGGGAACGCTGTAAGCGCACATGTTGATAATGTATAAATGTCACTATTTTCCTTTCAGCTTCTTCATCGATGTCTCTTAAGCTTTTCCATGTGCACACATCACAAAGACGAGCCCTGCGAGTAGATCTGCTGTTTCGTCTACCATCTTTGCAATAATGCATTTGTTTGGGGAAATGACATGTACGCCCGCCACACTAAGTTTACGTAATATCCACATACAACCCCCCACTCCCCCTTAACGTTTTTAGACTGGAGATGTAAAGGAATTGAATACCTGGAACATATATTTGAAAGAACAGACTTCATCCCATTGCGAAGGACTGGCGACCTGTCCAGGGTGTACCCCGCCTCTCGCCCCGTGACCACTGGAGATAGGCACCAGCCCCCCCACAACCCTGCATAAGAATGACGGATACAGAAAATGGATCGATGGATGGACTTTATCACATTTAATACATTAATTACACAATATGGGATTGACAAAAACAAATCTTTAGAATATCAACAAATTAAATCTATTATAAGATGTAAATTTAGGCTCAATACAGTTGAGTTACAAATGCCAGCAAGAGGTTTAGATTTTTTTCAATCTCATCTCCCCCAAATTACTGTCTAAAATATACAGGACATTATCTACATTAGATGAATCAATAGCCCTCCGTATTTCAAAATGGGAGGTGGATTTATCAGTCAGCTTTGACCAAAACTTCTGGTCTCAGATATGTTTAAGAACCTTTAAAATAACAAAAAATCCTAATTTGCAATTAATACAATACAAAATCCTTCATAGGGTACACTATACAGGTCAACAGATGTTTAGGATGGGTTTTACGTCTAATACCTGCTTACAATGCACAAGCAATATGCTGGATAATTATATCCATGCGCTTTGGTTCTGTCCACCTGTTAAGACATTTTGGTTGCATGTGGTGCCTTAGGGGGGGTTACGCTGACGGACATCGGTTACCTGCCTGGTGGCCATGCTGCGCTCCGGGGCGCCGCGCCTCCTAGCTGTGGTCCTGGCTGGGGGTCTGTCGGCGTGGGGTTTCTGTTTCCGGTGCCGGCCTGTGGGGGTCGGGGCCGGCCGGCGGCTGGCATGTGCGGCCGCCTCTCTCTTTTTCTCTGGGCTGATTGTCATCGCCGGTCCCTGTATGGCGTCTCGCCTTGTTTGCTGGTTGGGGTGCCTGGCTGCTGGTCGCGGCGGCTGGCTGGCATTTCTGGGCCTGATCAGTCTTTTTTTGCACTTGACTTAGCTCCTGGGTCTTGGTCTTTGTGCGCTGCGGGGTGCTGGGGTCGGGCATTTGGCCGGGTTCGGTCGGACTTGCGGGTGGCCGGGCCATTGAACAACAGTGGTTGCTCCACAAGGGAATGGGGCTGGTGGATGTCAGGGCTGGTGGGTCAGCTGCCCGGGGCATCGGTTTGCTCCCGGTCTGGGCAGTCGCCGGGGTTTGGGCTGCGGGGGCCTCCGATGCGCAGGTGGTGCTGGGGGCCTCCTTTGCTGGTGGGGAGACTGTTGCTATCTGGCGACAGGTGCTCTCCCCCTATGAGGGCACTTGGATGGGGGGAGGGGTGTGCAGCGAGGGTGGTGGCGAACTCAACCTGGGTGTCTAGTGTTTTTTGTGTTCTGATATCAGAGCGAATGTCAGGGTGAGTTTAATTCTCCTTCTGGGATGGTGCTGGGGGGACTGCCTTGGGGTCCGTGGGGCTTGGTGGTGCTGTTGCCGTGGGCCCCAGGTTGAACGTGCCATGGCCTCCCTCCCCCTGGTGGATCCCGGTGAACAGCGGTGCCTATTGGGGTCAGTGGAGGAGCTGGCTCCCTGGGAAGACATTTTGTCTCTACACCTCTGTCCACCCGCTCCATCACTTTACCACTCATATAGGGTCTTGGGGCATGGGCACATCACTGGGGTGCGAGGAAGGGGTTCCATCCTCGCTATCCTGTGGCGGCCTGGGTCCCAATTTCAACATACAACTTAGACACTCCCACTTATAAAATTTTCATGAGATTCACATGTAGGGACTTTGGGGTGGGCACACTTTTCGGCATTCACAAGGGGAGCTGTTCAATCAGCTTCACCTCTGGTGCCGGTGCCCACTGTTAAACCACATATAGACACTGAGGGCTCAGGGTGGGGGTTGGGGGATGTGTGGCTGCCTTCCCCACATCCCACCCCTCTGTTTTAAATGCACATTACAACAACACGCATCAACACCATACTCGAGCGGGAGGATGGAGCCTAGGGGTCTTTTCACACCCCTGTTCGCTACGGGCCATCAGGTGTTGGGGTCCGGAGGAGGAAAATGTGGTCTGGTCGGGGTCCTAGGCTGTCGGGCTGCTTTGCCACTGTGGGGCATGTGGTGGTCTGCTTGTCTCCGTCCTAGAAGGTAGGGGGTCCATCTCCCGGGTCCGCGGGCTGGTTGCTCTACTGGGGCATCGGTACCTAGACCTGGGAGCATAAAGTGTGCATGGGGTGTGTGAGTGAGGGTACAGCGTCATTTCTTGGGTGTCTTGGTGAGTCAGTGAGAATGTATGTGTGTAAGAGGGAGGGAACGTATGACTGTGTCTGGATGTCTTTGTCTACCTTTCAGGTTGGGTCTTGGGCTTCCCTCTTGCCTGGCGTACCTAAGGCCTTACATTTAACGGGGGGCCTATTTCCCCTCCATCACTCCCTGCCAGTGACTGATGCCCCTGCCCACTGGTGCGTCGGAGGTCAATCCGGTTCGGACCTGGCAGTGTGTCGGTCGGCCGATGCGCTGGGCCGATGTCTTCTCTTGGTTGGTTGGGGCACCTTTTTCAGGGGTGCCAGGTTTGCAATTGTTGGGTGGTGCTTGTTCGGTGGCTCGGTGGGATACGGATCCAGCGTCTCTGCTCGTTCGATCACCTGTTCTGTGCACACTGTGCGTGGTTGGTTCATTGGCGGGTCGGACCGGCCCTGGCCTTTATTGGATGCTTGGTCTTAGCGCTCTGCGTTGCGTGGGATCAGGACTCGGGAGCTGGTACAACTTGGTGTCCAGGTGCCGGCGGGGCACATGGGCTCGTCACTGCTGCCCCCCGGGCCCCTACATCGTAGCTACTGGATTTTCCCCTGGGGTTCTCCTCTGCTCCTCTCTAGGGGGGTGCGGTCGGCCCCGCCCTGGGGGTCCTTTGGACGTCTGGGCTCCGATCGCCTTCATGTCTGCATCGATTCCTGGGAGACGGATTGATGCCTGCTCACACCAGCTATCGAACACTCTTATGGAGAAACATATGCACCAGCATGCTCACACACACACATAGGTGTGGGGTCTCTGGTGTTTACAGATATATTCTTGGGCTGAGGTTATCATTACTAGATCTTGATCAATCGGTCCAATGAGTTTTTCTGTAAAATTGTTGTTGTATTTGTATTTTGTTATATCAATTTTTGTGTGGTGTGATGTGGTTGTGTAGTTCTGAGTTCACAATGTTTGGTTTGTTTTGTCGATGTTCCTTTTTTTTGTTTTTTTTATTTTTTCCCCTCTCTCTGCCGTCCTGTGGGTATGGAGGCAGACTTCAATGTTTTCCTGTGTTTTCTTTGTTCCCTTTCCTCTCTTGTATTTTCAACTCACCCTCTCTCTTGACTTTTTGTTTCCTACCTCTCTTCTTCATCTTCTTTCTTTCTTCCCCTTAATTTTCCGTCTCCGTGTCCACAACATCAGGAAATAAAACCCCCAACAATTCATAATAAAGATTTTTCACACATATATATCAAGTGGAGTACTATAGCAAAAGCTGTACTGCTCCGCTTGTGAAAGTAAATCTGTTGGGCTTCTACTTGGTACTCAAGACACCAATTCTGAGCTCCACACTGCCAAACAGGACACGTCAAAAAAAAAAAAAAAAACATTTCTGTAACCTCTGGGTGGCAGACAAAGTTTAAATTCTTTTATAAAATTGGGTAAGCCGCATTGCGTCATTTCTTGTTGTCACTGTTGTCAGAAACATGATATTGGAGACACCATTGACCATAGTCAAATGCTTGCCAAAGGCCAGAACAGGGGACAACAAACCCTACATTTTGGGGAAAACCTGGTGTGATCCAGAGAGATGGCATCCATTCCACTTTGGTTGGAGCAGCTCTTCTTTCTAGGAAAACGGCCGAATTTATTAGTCCTCCAAAACACTGACAACCCAGGGTCCAGACCATGAAACAGAGTCATAGTTTAACCCAACTGTCTGCAGATTCTGTACTGTTACCCATTACACCATTGAGACAGTGTCTTGCCCATGGCCAAAATCCAAAGGATTAAAACTTAACCTAACAAGAGCAAATCATGAAAATCTCATAAAGATAAATACGACTTTCAATAAACAGAAATTATAAAATGTGGTTAGTTGAACATAACATTTCTCTCCTCAAAGTCTTTGTTAGTAAATGATTTGATTTGTGATAATCAAATTAGTTTGTTTTGTCTCACAGAAACCTGGCTGCTGCAAGAGCACCATGTCAGTATAAATGAGTCAACTCATTCCAATATTTAAATTTTAAAGTACTGGGCGAGGAAGAGGAGTTGCAACCATTGTTCATTCTGATTTACTAAGTAATCCCAGACCAATTAATGCTACAGTTGTTTTGAACATCTAACCCTTAGTTTTCGTCATCCAAGTTGCAAAACATTAAGAACACCTTTGTTTGTGGTTTTGTATCGTCCATCAGGCCCTTCCTCTCAATTCTTAGAAAATATCTCACATTTTGTATCTGATTTAGTGTAAAATACTGATAAGGTAATAGTGGGGGATTTCAATATTCATGTGGACATTTGAAAGTCATAGCCTAAATGCAGCTTTTAATGCTATCTTAGACTCAATGGGCTTTACTCAAAAAGTACAGGGACCCACTCACTCGGGTCAACACACTTTGGACCTTGTACTGACATACATACATACACTCAATGCCTTGTACTGGCATTGAGTGTTAGGAAATAACAGTCCTCCCACATTACCCAGTTCTGTCTGACCATTATTTAAAAACTTTTGAAATTACTTTAACTGACCATTGCTGTGCCACAGATGGGTAGGTTTTGGCTATGAATAATTATAAATAATTGCTTAGGGCAATTATTAATCAGATTAATAATTTTATGTAAAAATTTCCAAGTTTAGGGGCACCACCTGGATTCCAGGAATACAAAAGCCAAATTGTTCAATCTCAGTTTGTGTTTATGATTACCTGCCTGATAAGGCTGAGGTAATTAAACACTACATGAAGGAATAAGTTCTTGGCGTTCCTGAACAGCAAGTTACTACACATGTAGGTGAAATAACAATGGTTTTCCAAAATACAAGAGTTTATTACAAAAAGAATTCACTTTCAGTTAACATATTTTAATCAACAAACTCACTTAACTAGTAACACACAACTAAACTGCTAAGAAAAGAATAACGATAATAAAACTCACACTCAGAAGTAAAACAGTAAAAGTGATAAAAATGCACAGAAATAGAAAAAACAATAAATTGATAATGATGTCACAGTTCAGAATGAATATGTTTGCTCAAAAACCAAGGCTTGTATTGAACAGTGTTGGGAATAAGGCTAAGTTAGTTTTAAACTAATTGTGATTAGTTTAAGACTAATCAGCACATTCTGGTTTGTTTTCAAACCACCAATTCACAATGCAAAGCAGAAGTGAAGAAAAACATTGTTTGGAAGAAGCAATGTTTCATTGAACCATTTGCTGAATTAAAAATCAACAACCTTTAGATAATTGATTCTATTTAAAGGATCGGTCACCGCAGTGATTGATCTAATTTATTATTTAGACTTTATGTTGACGTTATTATTAATTTGTAAAAAATGTTTGGAATCAGGTATGATTTTCGTTCCACTTCTTACGTGTACACCACTTTGTATTGGTTTTTCACGCGGAATTCCATTAAAATTGATTCATGTTTTTGGCTGTAATGTGACAAAATGTGGAAAAGTTCAAGGGGGCCGAATACATTTGCAAGCCACTGTAAATGTTCTTTACACTCAAGGGTTACTTGTGGAGTACCACAGGGTTCTGTGCTTGGACCAAATTCTTTTCACTATATATATACTCCAACTGGTAAAATCATTAGACAGCATAGGATTCTATTTCACAGCTATACCAATGATACACAACTACATTTATCCATAAATCACGATGAATCCGGTCAGTTAGGTAGATCACAGGCATGTGTGGAAGTCATAAAAACTTAAAAATGGTTGACTCTACACTTTTCTCTCTTAAATTCTGACAAGACAGAAGTTGCCGTCTTTGGACCAGAAGCTCTAAAAAGGAAATTGCTTAGTCAATCACATCATCTGGGTGGTATTAAATTGCCCTCCAGTAATAATGTTAGGAACATCTGCGTTATTTTTTTATCAAGACATGACATTCAAATTCTTTATTATACAGGTTTCTAGGATTTCCTTCTTTCACCTTTGGAGTATTGCTAAAATTAGAAACATCCCTTTTAGGAGTGATGTTGAGAAACTAGTCCATGCATTTGTTACCTCAAGGCTGGACTACTGTAATTCTTTACAATAAGGAAGTCCACAAAATGCAATTAAAAGCCTTGAGTTGGTCCAAAATGCCACAGCAAGAGTTCTGATGAATATTAAAGAGAGAGATCAGATTTCCCCTGTTTTAGTTTCCGTTCATTGGATCTCTGTTAAATAGAGAATAGAATTTAGGATCCTCCCTCTTACATATTTCGCCCGGAGGTTCATGGCGGCTCAAACTGGTCCTCGCTTGCACATCTTGGGAAACTCCATTGTTTGCCATGTCCGGGTCAACAGATGTCACACATCGTGTCATCCAGGTGTATCAGTGACTGACAACGTCGCCAACCAACTCTCTCAACAGCTCATAGGACACCATTCTGATTCATGCAGGCATAAACTACATTACGTTTCAGTAATCATAGCCTCTAAAATATGTTTTATCTATATCATTCACAACATCAAGCAGTTAAATACACACTGCATCGTTTCTGGTCCACTGCCTTCACCAAGATTTGAAGAGATCAAGTTCAGCCATATTCGTCAGCTTCATATCTGGTTAAGAAGGTACTGTCATTCCAAAAATATTCCATATATCAACAACTTTACCACATTTTACAATTGACCATATCTTTTCAAACTGGACAGTTTGAACCCAAATCAGGCAGGTTCCCATCTTCTTTCCATGAACATTGAACTCACTCTTCACTCCTGTAAAGCATTCTCAGATTGATGGGTCAGCCAGAGCACTTCTCCCCCAGTTAGAACATCCTCTCCTCCACAACAAATATCAGTACACATCTCCATATGTTTCGTGGCGTCGTGAATCTGAGGACATCCTGCACTGCATGTTCCAGCTTGAGGCATTTCACCTTCTCCAGACATGTTGTGAGGACTATAAAACTGTGGTGCAATGAGACTGTGGAAGAGCTTCGCATGTGTTTCGAATCTACAGACTGGTATGCAATGAGGGCTGCTTCTGACTGCTTGAATGAGTTCACGGGACTGTCACCTCCTATATCCACTTTACCGAGGACAGCATTGTGCCATCACACACCGGGGTGAGTTATAACAACAATTAACCCTGGTTTACTCCTAAAATAAAACAGCTGTGGCTACAAAAGAGAAAAGCGTTCAGAAGCGGAGACAGGGACTGCTACAAAGAGGCCAAGTACAGGTTTCGCAAGAAGTGGACGTTGCTAGATCTCAGCACTCTGAGAATATGCGGCAGCAGATCTCAGAGGACGACTCGGGCGCTGTGTGGAAAAGTTTTAGAAATTAACCAACTACAAGCCTACAACCCCCCACTCCACTGATGACTTGCTCTTAGCCAACACCCTACATTACTTTTACTGTCGTTTTGATGAGCCATCAAGCAGCCCTAACACTAGTCACCAGTCCCAACAATATAAAGACTATGGACACTCATACCCCCACCTACCCCCGCTCCCCCCACCTCAGAGCCATCACTACAATCAAGGACTTCACCCTCAGCTCCCCCCTCCTCACCCCACACCTATAAGGACCTAACATCACCTTCTTCCACAACAACCTTTTATATTCATGAAGCAGGGGTGAGGGAGCAGTTTAAGAGCTGGAATGCCAGGAAAGCCCCCAGGACGGTGTGTCTTCTGCCACTCTTAGACAATGTGCAAACAAGCTGACCCCAGTGTTTTATGGCATTTTCAACTCCTCACTTGAGGCATGTCATGTGCCTGCCTGTTCCCAAGAAGCTAAGGATCAATGGATTTGACGACTACAGCCCTGTGGCTCTGACATGAAGTCATTTGAGTGCCTGGTTTTTTATCTGATTTAGTATTAAATACTGATAGGGTTATTATAGTGGGGGACTTCAATATTCATGTGGATACTGAAAGTGATAGCCTAAATGCAGCCTTTAATGCTATTTTAGACTCAATTGGCTTTACTCAAAAAGTACAGGGATCGACCCACTCAGGTAAACACACTTTGGACCTTGTACTGACATACGGTATTGAGTGTGAGGAAATAACAGTCCACCCACATAACCCGGTCCTGTCTGACCACTTCTTGATAACTTTTGAATTTACTTTAACTGACCATCTTAACTCTGAAAGAAAATTTCATTATAGTAGAACTTTATCAGACAATGCTGTAACAATTTTTAAAGAATCTGTTCCATTCTTACTTTCCTCAGTGTCTCAGAGTAACACAGTGGATGGCAGCAATTCTATCTCTAACCCTTCAGAAATTGATGGTCTGGTTCACAGCGTTACGTCCTCATTGCGTTTGGCATTAGATAGTGTAGCCCCCTTTAAAAAAGAAAGTGGCTAGCCATAGGAGGCTGACTCCTTGGTTTAACGCAGAGTTGCGTACTTTAAAGCAGAATACTAGGAAGTTGGAGAGAAAATGGCGCTCTACACATCTAGAGGATTCCTATTTAACCTGGAATAACAGTCTACTGCTGTATAAAAAGACCCTTCGACAAGCTAGAACAGCATATTTTTCATCATTAATAGAGGCGAATAAAAACAATCCTAGGTTTCTTTTTAGTACAGTTGCCAAACTTACACAGAGTCATAGCTCTGTTGAGCAAACTATTCCCCCAGCTCTTAGCAGTGATGATTTTATGAGATTCTTCATAAATAAAATAAATTTTATTAAAAATAAAATCATTGGCACCCTCCCAAACATGATTACTTCTTCCTCAGTAAATGAAAGAACTGTAGAACCTCAGTTGTGCTTAGGCTGTTTTGATTCAGTGTGAGCTTTCAGAATTATCAAAAATATTAGCCTCATCTAAACCTTCAACTTGTATGTTGGACCCAATCCCAACCAAATTATTTAAAGAATTGTTCCATTTGGTTCCTGGCCCCATTTTGGATATGATGAATCTATCCTTAGTAAACGGATACGTACCACAGGAATTTAAAATAGCTATAATTAAACCTTTACTCAAGAAACCTTCCCTTGATCAAGATGACTTAGTGAATTACAGACCTATATCTAACCTTCCTTTCTTATCCAAAGTCCTTGAGAAAATAGTTGCTAATCAAGTCTGTGAACATCTAAACAGTAACGAGCTGTTTGAAGAGTTTCAGTCAGGTTTTAGAGCTCATCATAGCACTGAAACAGCACTGGTGAAGGTTACTGATGATATTCTCATGGCCTCAGATAATGGACTTGTGTCTGTTCTGGTTTTGTTAGATCTCAGTGCTGCTTTTGACACAGTCGATCATAATATTCTCTTAGAAAGGCTTGAACATGTTGAAGGGATCAAAGGAACAGCACTAGGCTGGTTTAAATCATATTTGTCTGATAGATTCCAGTTTGTTCATCTAAATGATGAATCTTCTTCACTCTCAAGGGTTACTTGTGGAGTTCCACAGGGTTCTGTGCTTGGACCAATTCTGTTCACCATATATATGCTCCCAATTGGCAGAATCATTAGACAGCATGGGATAAATTTCCACAGCTATGCAGATGATACACAACTATATTTATCCATAAATCCTGATGAACCCAGTCAGTTAGGTAGATTACAGGCATGTCTGGAAGACATAAAAACATGGATGACCCTAAACTTTTTGCTTTTAAATTCTGACAAAACAAAAGTTGCTGTCTTTGGACCAGAAGTTCTTAAACAGAAACTGATTAGTCAATCACTTCATCTGGATGGCATTAAAGTGGCCCCCAGTAATAACGTAAAGGAACTCTGCGTTATTTTTGACCAAGACTTGACATTTAAATCCCATATTAAACAGGTTTCTAGGATTTCTTTCTTTCACCTCCGGAATATTGGTAAAATTAGAAACATCCTGTCCAGGAGTGATGCTGAGAAACTAGTCCATGCATTTGTTACCTCAAGGCTGGACTACTGTAATTCTTTACTATCAGGAAGTCAACAAAATGCCATTAAAGGCCTTCAGTTGATCCAAAATGCGGCAGCAAGAGTTCTGATGAATATTAAAAAGAGAGATCACATTTCTCCTGTTTTAGCTTCCCTTCATTGGCTCCCTGTTAAATCCAGAATAGAATTTAAGATCCTTCTTCTTACATACAAAGCCCTTAATAATCAAGCTCCATCATACATCAGAGATCTAATTGTTCCTTATGTTCCTAACAGAGCCCTTCGCTCTCAGACTGCAGGTTTACTTGTAGTTCCTAGGATTTCTAAAAGTAGAATGGGACGCAGATCTTTTAGTTATCAGGCTCCTCTCCTGTGGAACCAGCTCCCAGCTTTAGTCCGTGAGGCAGACACTCTGTTTACTTTTAAGGCCAGGCTTAAAACTTTCCTTTTTGTTAAAGCTTATAGTTAGAGTGGCTAAGGTCATCCTGAGCTATCTCTGTAGTTATGCTGCTATAGGCTTAGACTGCTGGAGGACAGACTTACCAATTTACTTCACTCTGCTACTTCCTTTTCTCCTACAACTCTCCAGTTGTATTACAGTACATTCTGTTATTTCGACTGTTAACCTTGTTTTCTCTCAGTATTTTTCTCTCCTTAGAAGATATACCTGGTCTGGTATCCTGGTTGGCTGCAATGCCCTGTTGAACGGGGGGCATCGACTGGGATGATCCCCCCAGTAACTGAACATCCACTGTGTCCTGTTATCAACTTTTTACTTTCTGTAACATAGAAAGTACTCTTATATCAGATCTTCTGTTCCTTCTGTGTTTCTGCTCTGTCTTCTCAAACCCCCAGACGGTCGTGGCAGATGGCCGCTCCTACTGAGCCTGGTTCTGTTGGAGGTTTCTTCCTGTTAAAGGGGAGTTTTTCCTCTCCACCGTCGCTACATGGTTGCTCAGTATGAGGGATTGCTGAAGGATTGCTGTGGTTGGAAAGTCTGCATCAACGGGGCCCAACCTCACGCCAATGACTGACGCAATCTGCTGGGATTCCTTAAATAGGAAACTTTTTAACTGATTGGAATGTTTGTATAAATGTATTGAAATGACTTCTTGTTAAGTGCCTTGAGATGACATCTGTTGTGAATTGGCGCTATATAAATAAACTGAATTGAATTGAAATCTAGAAACTCAATATAAAGATAGCCGGGAGTATTAAGACCAGGATACAGAGGTCAGCTCAATAAGGAAGTTATGAAAGATGTGCACATTGTACACATCTTCCATAGGTCCCTCATCAAGCTATGGAAGATGTACACATGTACCAGGCCACACTCATGCAAGCAGAAATGTCTGTAAATTCCCAAAATAATGGTTTTGATGGAAACTTGCCTCATTTTCTTAGAGACTGAAAAGTAAATGTTGAGGGAAGCGATCCAGTAGACCATTTTCCCAAAGATCTCACTGATGACGGCTCAGGACACCAATTTGTATTCCTATCGGAATGGGAAAGAAAATCTGGCTGTGACAACGGAAGAAATGCAATTATGTTTAGCGATCAACATGGAAGTCGAAAATAATTTGTTATCCTAGGACATGGTTGTACTAGTCAGGTAGGGATGGCTTCCGTCTCAAATTAATTACAAACGCCATGTCTTTGAACAGATGTAGGCTAATAAATGTGCAATTTTTGATTAAAACATGTTACAATAGTGTAATTATATAGTAATGCTGTCCTGCACCCAAGGAGAAATATGGAATCTCAAAATATTATTCTTCAAAGTGGAGATATTTGAAACATACAGTAAGCATATGAATAAGTTTCACAGTTGTGAGCACTGCATGTTTTTATATCTGGGCTATAACAATAAGCCACACCAATCATAACTGCCCATGGATTTATCATAAAACATGTTTAAATCCACTTTTAAATGCTCAGGCGTATGCAGACCACGGGAGTGGACACATTTGTTACTTCATGAAAAAAAATGTATTTAAAAAATGTATATTTGTTTTTTCCATGCCCTCTAATTAAGTAAAACACTAAAGAAAACTTTTTTTAAACTCAGGCTTTCATAATTAATGCATCAAAGGGTTAGTTCCAATTATTTCCATTCCTCCTTTAACATGAACTGCAACATCTGAGCAAGTCATAACTAATTTGATAAGAAGCAATATTAGGGGCTACTTGAATGAAGAAAACAAAGGCTTTTTCACAGTTAAGCTCCAATGATACAGAATGTAATATTCATATACTGAATAGGCGTGTGGTAACTTATATCTGTTAGATATTTCCCACAAAAAAAAAATCATTTAAAAATGGTATAGAGAGCATTTGGCTGTAATAAATTAACCAAACACAGCATAAAAGATAGTAGCAGACAAAAAGCAAAATGTCTGTGGATTTATTTTGCTGCTTGAATTAGATTTATGTTGGCCTGGTGTGCAACCACAGGTCTATCTTCTGAAAGAAGGAACAAAGTCTGTTGTTTGAAAGTACAGACAAAGTGAACTTTTAACAAGCAGCATATATGAACACAAACATGACATAAATCCTACATTTGCTAGCACAATATTAGCACCACAATAAACAACATGATCAAATTATGTGATACATTATTACCATCAAATATATGGCAAAAGTCAAAAGAAGAAAATCACACATTCTACTGTAAGTAAAACATGAATATTAAAGTAAAAAAAAAAATCAATCATGTAATAAATTCTAGTAACAACGCTGTCATTAAATGTTCCAGACATTGATCTAAGGTATCCACTGTCTGGGCATGGACTCAGTGTTGGACTGAGTTACTGTCAGGCATTCGTGTACAGAAAATGGATGGATGGACAAAGATAACCTTAGTAAATGAAAAACTATGTATATATTTTATCAGATGATAAACATTTTTTAAAAGATTTTAAAGAAAAAAAGCTGAATGAAACAGCTTGGTTCTATGTAGAAAAGTCCCTCCTTCATCCCCTTCCTGAATGTTGTTAAATGGCCTAGTCAAATTCCTGACGGAGTTCCAGTTTAGATGCTGTGGCATGACCTTCAACAGTTTGTTCATGCTTAAAAAAAGGGTCCAGACCAGGAAGCAGAGTCGTAGTTTAACCCACCTCTCTGCTGTTTCTGTACTGTTACACAACCATTACCCTATAGAAACAGTGTCTTGCCCACGGCCAAAATTAAATGGATTAAAAGTTAAGCCAACAAAAGCAAATTATGGAAATCTCATAAAAATAAATACAACTTTGACTGAACAGAAAAATAAATCTATTAAATGTGGTTTATTAAACATAAGATCTCTCTCCTCAAAGACTTTGTTAGTAAATGACTTGATTTGTGATAATCACATTGATTTCCTTTGTCTCACAGAAACCTGGTTGCAGCAGGAGGATTATGTCAGTATAAATGAGTCAACTCCTTCCAGTCATTTAAATTTTCACATTCCTAGAAATACTGGGCGAGGAGGAGGAGTTGCAACCATTTTTCGTTCTGATTTACTAATTAGTCCCAGACCAATTGATAGCTACAGTTCTTTTGAACATCTAACCCTTAATTTTCCTCATCCAAGTTGCAAAACATTAAGACCATTTTTGTTTGTGGTTTTGTATCGTCCACCAGGCCCTTACTCTCAATTCTTGGATCAGATCTCACATTTTTTATCTGATTTAGTATTAAATACTGATAGGGTCATTATAGTGGGGGACTTCAATATTCATGTGGATACTGAAAGTGATAGCCTAAATGCAGCCTTTAGTGCTATTTTAGACTCAATTGGCTTTACTCAAAAAGTACAGGGATCGACCCACTCTGGCAAACACACTTTGGACCTTGTACTGACATACGGTATTGAGTGTGAGGAAATAACAGTCCACCCACATAACCCGGTCCTGTCTGACCACTTCTTAATTACTTTGAATTTACTTTAACTGACCATCTTAAATCTGAAAGAAAATTTCATTATAGTAGAGCTTTATCAGACAATGCTGTAACAATTTTAAAAGAATCTGTTCCATTCTTACTTTCCTCAGTGTCTCAGGGTAACACAGTGGATGGCAGCAATTCTATCTCTAACCCTTCAGAAATTGATGATCTGGTTCACAGCGTTACGTCCTCATTGCGTTTCGCATTAGATAGTGTAGCCCCCTTAAAAAAGAAAGTGGCTAGCCATAGGTGGCTGACTCCTTGGTTCAACGCAGAGTTGCGTACTTTAAAGCAGAATACTAGGAAGTTGGAGCGAAAATGGCACTCTACACACCTAGAGAATTCCTATTTAACCTGGAATAACAGTCTATTGCTGTATAAAAAGACCCTTCTACAAGCTAGAACAGCATATTTTTTATCATTAATAGAGGCGAATAAAAACAATCCTAGGTTTCTTTTTAGTTGTTGCCAAACTTACACAGAGTCATAGCTCTGTTGAGCCAACTATTCCCCCAGCTCTTAGCAGTGCTGATTTTATGGGATTCTTCATAAATAAAATTAATTCTATTAAAAATAAAAATCATTGGCATCCTCCCAAACATGATTCCTTCTTCCTCAGTAAATGAGGCAGTATCGGAAAGAACTGTAGAACCTCAGTTGTGCTTAAGCTGTTTTGATTCAGTCGAGCTTTCGGAATTATCAAAAATATTAGCCTCATCTAAACCTTCAACTTGTATGTTGGACCCAATTCCAACCAAATTATTTAAAGAAGTGTTCCATTTGGTTCCTGGCCCCATTTTGGATATGATGAATCTATCCTTAGTAAACGGATACGTACCACAGGAATTTAAAATAGCTATAATTAAACCTTTACTCAAGAAACCTTCCCTTGATCAAGATGACTTAGTGAATTACAGACCTATATCTAACCTTCCTTTCTTATCCAAAGTCCTTGAGAAAATTGTTGCTAACTAAGTCTGTGAGCATCTAGACAGTAACGAGCTGTTTGAAGAGTTTCAGTCAGGTTTTAGAGCTCATCATAGCACTGAAACAGCACTGGTAAAGGTTACTAATGATATTCTCATGGCCTCAGATAATGGACTTGTGTCTGTTTTGGTTTTGTTAGATCTCAGTGCTGCTTTTGACACAGTCGATCATAATATTCTCTTAGAAAGGCTTGAACATGTTGCAGGGATCAAAGGAACAGCACTAGGCTGGTTTAAATCATATTTGTCTGATAGATTCCAGTTTTTTCATGTAAATGATAAATCTTCTTCACTCTCAAGGGTTACTTGTGGAGTTACACAGGGTTCTGTGCTTGGACCAATTCTGTTCACCATATATATGCTCCCAATTGGTAGAATCATTAGACAGCATGGGATAAATTTCCACAGCTATGCAGATGTTACACAACTATATTTATCCATAAACCCTGATGAACCCAGTCAGTTAGGGAGATTACAGGCATGTCTGGAAGACATAAAAACATGGATGACTCTAAACTTTTTGCTTTTAAATTCTGACAAAACAGAAGTAGCTGTCTTAGGACCAGAAGTTCTTAAACAGAAACTGATTAGTCAATAACTTCATCTGGATGGCATTAAATTGGCCCCCAGTAATAACGTCAAGAACCTCGGCGTTATTTTTGACCGAGACTTGACATTTAAATCCCATGTTAAACAGGTTTCTAGGATTTCTTTCTTTCACCTCCGGAATATTGCTAAAATTAGAAACATCCTTTTCAGGAGTGATGCTTAGAAACTAGTCCATGCATTTGTTACCTCAAGGCTGGACTACTGTAATTCTTTACTATCAGGTAGTCCACAAAATGCCATTAAAAACCTTTCAGTTGATCCAAAATGTGGCAGCAATAGTTCTGATGAATATTAAAAAGAGAGATCACATTTCTCCTGTTTTAGCTTCCCTTCATTGGCTCCCTGTTAAATCCAGAATAGAATTTAAGATCCTTCTTCTTACATACAAAGCCCTTAATAATCAAGCTCCATCATACATCAGAGATCTAATTGTTCCATATGTTCCTAACAGAGCCCTTCGCTCTCAGACTGCAGGTTTACTTGTAGTTCCTAGGATTTCTAAAAGTAGAATGGGAGGCAGATCTTTTAGTTATCAGGCTCCTCTCCTGTGGAACCAGCTCCCAGCTTTAGTCCATGAGGCAGACACTCTGTTTACTTTTAAGGCCAGGCTTAAAACTTTCCTTTAGAGTGGCTTAGGTCATCCTGAGCTATCTCTTTAGTTATGCTGCTATAGGCTTAGACTGCTGGAGGACAGACTTACCAATTTTCTTCACTCTGCTACTTCCTTTTCTCCTACAACTCTCCAGTTGTATTACAGTACATTCTGTTATTTCGACTGTTAACCTTGTTTTCTCTCAGTGTTTTTCTCTCCATAGAAGATATACCTGGTCTGGTATCCTGCTTGGCTGCAATGCCCTGTTGGACGGGGGGCATCGACTGGGATGATCCTCCCAGTAACTGAACATCCACTGTGTCCTGTTATCAACTTTTTACTTTCTGTAAACATAGAAAGTTCTCTTATATCAGATCTTCTGTTCCTTCTGTGTTTCTGCTCTGTCTTCTCAAACCCCCAGACGGTCATGACAGATGGCCGCTCCAACTGAGCATGGTTCTGTTGGAGGTTTCTTCCTGTTAAAGGGGAGTTTTTCCTCTCCACCATCGCTACATGCTTGCTCAGTATGAGGGATTGCTGAAGGATTGCTGTGGTTGGAAAGTCTGCATCAATGGGGCCCAACCTCACGCCAATGACTGACGCAATCTGCTGGGATTCCTTAAATAGGAAACTTTTAAACTGATTGGAATGTTTGTATAAATGTATTGAAATGACTTCTTGTTAAGTGCCTTGAGATGTCATCTGTTGTGAATTGGCGCTATATAAATAAAACTGAATTGAAAAACCCTCCAGTATGGCTGAGTTAAAAAAAATTCTGGAAACAGGAGTGGGCCTCCACAGGGATGTAAAAGTTATGTAAAAGACCAGATATTGATGGCTGCTGCTGCCATCACACCCAGCCAATAAATTTAGGGGGTAATTTATTTATTCACATTCAGGTTGGTTTGGATAGCTTTTCCCTCTTAATAAATAAAATCATCATTTGAAAATTGCTTTTTGTATTTGTTCAGATTATTTTTGTGTGATGTTAAAATGTGGTTGATAATCTGAAATATTCAAGTGGGACCAAAGTTAAAGCAGAAGAAATATGTAAGGGGAGGAATATTTTTTCACAGCAGTGTATAGTGGAGTCCAGTTTAGACTGCCTGGAGTTAAAATGTCCTGAAACCAGAAGAATTAATCCCTGAGTAAAGGCAGTCTGAGGTTTCTTCGTGAATTCTTTAAGCTAATGTTCTGTTTTGCGTTTCAACTTTATATTGTTTGGTTTGCTTTTCCACCTTTTAGCAAGATGGTTTGTAAACAAGTTATTGTATCTCTCCTCCTCCTCATGCCGCTGCTTCTCATCCTTGTACCAGGGTCCCCACACCCCTCCATTGTACTGTGGGTTGGAGCGCAGATCCTTGGCGGGGTAGCGAACCGGCACAGCAGTCTTGTTGTACTGCACAAGCCGCATCAGCATCTTCTTTACTATATGCGGGTAACGCTGAGATAAGTCTACTCGCTCGTAAGGATCAGCTGTGATGTTGAACAGCCAGATGGACTTACCCCTGTCCCAACGCACATGTTCATTATGATGGCGAGTGGTTAGTCGTTGGCTGGAGAAAGTCTGTGGAGGCACCCAGTCGCTGTAGCCTGGCACACCTGTCAGTAGCTTCCAGTGTCCAACTCTGAGCGCAGCTTGAATGGCTGTGTTCCATAAACCATATCCCGTCTTCCAAGAGCCATTCTTGGCTTTGATGTAAATTGGGTCAATATTATGTAAAATATCTAGGCGAGGCGAAGGGCGACCTTCACTTATAGCCTCCCAAACATCGTATCCATCCAGATTTAGATCTTCATCTAAGGTACCTCCACCAAGGGTGACCAGAGTAGGAAACCAGTCAGTTATGTGAACCAAAGTTCGACATTTTGATCCTTTTTTTACTAACAAGGGACTGTGAACAAAACCCACACCCCTGATGCCCCCCTCCCAGTAGGTTGCTTTACTCCCCCTTAAGGGCCAGTTACTTCCACCGAATAATGGCTGGCCCCCGTTGTCTGTAGAGTACACTATAACTGTGTTCTCATAATAACCAAAGCGTTTTAAGGCTAGAGTTAGGTTGTGAATGGCTTCATCAAGGCAGGAAACCATGGCAGCATATTTACGACGATGTAGGTTTGGAATTCCCTTGTACCGCTCAAGATAGCGAGCCGGAACTTGCAGTGGAGAATGAACTGCTTGGTAAGCTAAGTAAAGAAACAAGGGTTGTCTGTGGGGATCGTGATTGGCCAAGATGCTGACAGCTTTTTGAGTGAACATCACGGTAGAGTACAAACCACGGTCCTGTTCCCAAGCAGCCTCTTCCCCTTCGTACAGATCATAGCCACACATGCCGGGGCCTTCACATTTATAGTGACTGTAGTAATCACCGCTTCCCAGCAGGGAGCCAAAAAAAGTGTCAAAGCCACGTTGGGTGGGAAGGCAGCCACGTTTGTAAAAGCCCAGGTGCCACTTCCCCACCATGTGGGTGGAATAGCCTGCTTCTTTGAGCTTTTGTGGAAGAGTGATATTTTCCATGGGTAGGCAGCTGGGCTGGGTGGCTCGAATAATAGAATGTTGTAGGCCTGTATGGATCTGATACCTTTGAAAAAAGAAGGATAAAACCCATTAGAAGATGAACACATAAATACAGTAAAGTATTTCACAGTGCAGCAGGAAAAACAGAGCCTTCCTGTTGGCTGATATTAACCTCAAAGTGGTAATGTTTATTTCATCAGTTTTTAGTTTTCCTGTCTTACAGTGTCTTGCAAAACTATCCATACACCGAGAACGGTTTACTAGGTCAAACAAACTGTGACAGCTGTTCCTGCTGCCACCCATCACACATGTAGCAAAATAGTAATTCTTTCAGTTTTATTTTTTCATTCCTAAAATGAGTTTCTGTATTAACTGGATATTTAGATTTGCATTCAAAAACTTTGACACATTAAAACATTATTTATTAGCCTTACTTCAGGTGAGTTTTTGAAGTGCACACCTGTCTGTCTTTTTTGTTTTTGTTTTAAGTAACAGGCAATAGATTCATGTTTTTTCTTTTGAGTTACCAGTCACTTGGAGTTGCTGTTGGAGTGACACAACAGAGTCCCAGCAGCATCAGATGACAAATCTACCTACGTAGATCATACCACTTTGATTCTGAGGGTAGGGGAATTTTGAGTTCATTAAGTGTTTATTTTACTTTTTATTTTGGGCAGATATTTCTGGTGGTGGTCAGAGGGCCCGGAGGCGCCTGTGTGTATGGCAGCCTCGCTTCTGTCAGCGTGCCCCAGGGCAGCTGTGGCTACAATGTAGCTCACCACCACCAGCGTGTGAATGTGTGTGTGAATTGGTGAATGACTCAATGTAGTGTAAATCGCTTTGTTGTCCTCTGACTGAAAAAGTGCTGTACAAATAGAGATCATTCTGACCTGTTAGGTTACCTTTAGTATAGTGATGTGTTGAAAAAATGCGATTATCTGATTCTGAATCGATTCTTATTAAAATTCTTAAAAATTGAATTGTACGTCCAAAAATCTATTTAATCGTTTAACATTGCTTGACCTTTTTACAGCTAAAATAGGAGGGAAAAGTCCAAATGGGCATTTTAAGGCTTAAGTCTAAAAAGGTTAATACTCTTTCCCCCGGTGAACTGTAAACCCACCCAGTGTTGCATCATTGAATTACACTTATGTAATTAAGGTAACAGTTAAAAAAACATGTTTTAATAGCACTGACCCATATCAATATCGAATTGGAATCGATTGGATCGGATTGTGATTATTGATTCTAACTCTTGAGAATAGTAATTGAATCTATTCTTGAAATTTGAATCAATACCCAGCTCTAATTTAGTATTACCCTTAGTATTATTCTGACTAGTATTAGTTTTTCAGTTAAGTCTTTGTCTGTTATGGTGCGTTCACACCGCCCCAAACGTCAGCATCAGTTGCGGCAAGATTACATGTAAAGTCTACAGTTGAGTCCATCAGAGGTCCGTCAAAGTCTCTGTGGTGCATTGGCTCCGTCAACTTTTCAAGCGTTACCTGCGTTTCAAGTGGCAACGTAGCAAATGCAGGCAACGCAGTAGTTCAGCTACCTGAACTTTTGACGGACTTGACGCACTTGACAAAGTGCGCCAACCAATCAGAGCGTCTCACTGTAGCGACGTCACCACACGTATCTTGAATGAAGCGGGAGCAGGAAAAAAAACATTTTCAACAATGGAAGACAAGCTCATGGTAGCCGTCTGCAATCGCAGAGAATTGTATGATCCGTCCTCGTTTTTGTATGAAGACAGGAATGAAAAAGAACTTGCTTGGATGAAGATCGCTGAAGAGATCGGGATGTCGGGTAAGTTTTCAAATCTTTTCTCAATTATTTCCCATTTCGTTAGCTAGCGACAGAGGAAGCCCCGCCCACGCGCTCTTTTTTGCTCAACAGACATGCGTCAAACTAGATGCGTTGGGAGCATTGCATGACGCAGTCCGGTGTGAAGCAAGCGTTGCAAGCTTCAACGTACATGCATCAAACTAGATGCGTTGGGAGAGTTGCCTGACGCAGACAAACTGTGCGGTGTGAACGCACCATTAGTGTGTTGGTTTGGAATTACCCCTTTTGTGTTAACAGTGATCTGATCAGCCACTGTTTAAGTTTCCCTCATGTCTTGTTTGTCAGGTCAGTTTGTGCTTGAGTTCTTTGCGTTACTACTTGAGTTGAGGTTTGTTGTTTTGACCTCTATTTGGGCCCATCATCATTTTTGAATTTTTTTTTTACATTTATGTCAATTTGGAAGTATTTTTGAAAACTTCACATGTCTCTCTGGCTGTGCAATCCCTGACACAAAGAAGTAGAAGAAATATTCTTCACTTTATTTAATTGTGAACAAAGAATGTTTCCATTTTCTTATTGTTGCATTTCAAGTGGCCAGTACAGAACCAACTGGAGATGGAGTTTAATTGGCAGTTTAGAACATCTTTATATATCAATAAAACATTTTCAAAACAGTCTGCTTTCCATCTGACAGGATCTGGGGTTGTTGTTTTTTTATATGTTTGCATTTTGTCCATTTCCATTTATTGTTCCTTAGCTTTAGTTATTATTTTCCTTAGATCAGTTTCTAATTAGTTCTTGTGTTGTGTCTGCTTCTAGGTTCAACTTCCAAAAACCATGACAGTTGCTTAGGATGTTGTAAAAGATGACTCTCATCAATTGATGATGAAAAATTTTTACATTTGTGGGTTGTTTTTTTTGGACAAACAAAATATCCTTGGTATGAGTGTACTTGAATGCACCATAGAAGCACACTTGGCGGGGAAACAGCTCCTAATGGACAGACTCCTCCTGACATAGTAGCAGTGTGTCATGATGTGGAAAAATGATTTCTGTATCTAAAGTCTATGATATTGATTTAATAATTTGATCAAAGTAATTATTTGAGTCAGGGAAGAACCTTTCACCTACTCTAATCTAACTGCTGACTCCTCAGCAGTGACTAGTGTTTTGGTTAACCTTGCAATGAAGACATAACATCAGGGGACTGAAGGCAGAAGCAGCTAGCAGAGAGGGCAGACATGAGCTGGGTGCGACAGAGTTTGAGCGCTGGCCTAGACGGGCTCATGTTTAAGACTGGCCATAATAAAATATGAAAAACGCCGATGCAGACTCCAGCATAATTTCTATGGAAGGAAGAAGATACATTTGTTCCCTTAACAGTTGTCACAAGTCTGTTGCTATGGAGACTTCCATTGTATTGGGCATCTGTACCATCCTTGCACATCTACAGACTGAAATATTGTAAAACAGATCAAACCCAGTCACACTGGATTTGAGGCATTTGTAAGCAGTAGCTTTAAGTCTGGCTACCGATTGTCAGTTGAACTTAGGTCTGTACTGTGGCTGGGCCTAAACCAGTGGTGTCCAGACTTTTGCTCCGCAAGTCAAAATTGTCAAGTTCAAAATACTCAAAACAAAAAATTATTTTGTCATTATTTGTCATTTATCCATTGTCTATACCTGCTCAATATTGAATTAAATGTCATATTTTCAGAATAAAGTAGAAAAGAAAAAATATATAGGTCCAAAAAAGGGTTTCAGACATTTGCCCTAAGAATAAAGTTATATTGTTTTCGTAACTTTTTGGGCCAAATGTTTTCTATTTTGTTGGGCTAGAAAATGTTTTCAATTGTTGGGATCCATTTGAACTGAACAGACTGCATTTCTCAGCATTCCTAGCTGTGACCTCAATATATTCCCATTGGTCCGTGGCCAACGATAACATCACAAGGTTTATAAAAGCGACAGCAATGAGGGCCATTTCCACATCTTTACACGCTGCTCTGCCGGCGGGAAGAGGACGCTCTCCAGCAGTGAATTCCCTTTATTTCTAACCTGCTGGATGGGAAATAAATCCCCAGAAAATATTTGAAGTGCCACTGTCTACCCAGCGTCTGTACGTGCATCCAGTGCCTGGGTGGCAGCAGAACTGTTCCCAAGACAGTTCTTTAAGACGGCCCTAGTCATCTACGAAGTCGATTAGCAGCATTCCGGCCTGCAACTGGACCCGCGGTTCTCCCTTTTGCTCAACTTTGACACATTTTGTTTCCCTCTTTGTGGACTGCACCTCCCTCAACGCAAAGTAGGACTGAAAAGGTTCATTTATTTTAATCTTGTGTCTGGGCAGATAAATAAGGAAAATATAGGTCAGAAAGAGTTACATCTTGTTCATTGTTGGTTGAAGTGTTTTTAAGCACTGAAACTGTTTGCTAATTAGCGTTGCCGAACGCATGAGTTTGTGTTTTATTTGCTTTGTGTTTTAAACTGTTTTTTATCCTCAGCAGAATCCTCTCTCTTTCACACACTAATTATTTTTCGCAGCATTTCGGGGTCTGTCCGGCACTCACTGGCTGGGCCTGTTTTTTCATTTTTCTTTGTTCTCCACGCGTCTGATCTTTGTTTGAGCCCCGTGGAGCGAGGGATTAACACACCTCCCAGTGGCTAAACCCCCATCAGCATCCACGTCTGCACATGCATTGGCTTCTACCCTTGTTATTATGAACAGTGTTTTGAAGTGATTCTCTGATTCTCTCTCTTATTGTTTGTTCCATCCACATGATTTATTTTCTAAGATCGGTAGTAGTTGCAGTTTTTAGAGTAGATGGGAATTATTGACGAAATACTTGGCTGTAATGTTGATCTATTTTCTTTATAAACTCCCGTTAGGTTAAAGAGAAGTTTTCTGTGATCACTTGATGTATACATGAATTATTGTCCACAACGTTTTGAACTTATACTTTTCAGAAGAGACTGGGTGTCTGGTTGAATAATTTGCTCCTTGAGAAAGGAGCTGGTGCCGTGAATTTTAATTGATTAAAACTGGAACTTCATTGATGATCATATTAATATTAAATTATTGATAATAATTATTGATGGTTATGGAAACCAGACAAAAATCGCTCACTGTGTACACAACACAGTCTATAGCAGGGGTGCCCAAGTACAGTCCTTGAGATCTACCATCCTACAACTTTAAGGTGCATCCTTGCTTCTGCACACCTGAATGAAGTTAATGACTTGTTACCAGGCCTGTGCAAAGCTAAAAGATGTTGATGAAGAAATTCACTCATTTGATTCAGGTGTGTTGGAATAGGAATGCATCTAAAATGTAGCATTTGTTATGTAGACCAAAATGTAATTGTTCCCACCCGATCAGAACAGGCTTTTCTACAAGTCAGTTGTGTCTCTTAAATGGTTTGTGTTACAAAAATAACTTCTTAAAGCTTGATTTCAACAAAGGCTTTTTTCTTACCAATTTTCCATGAAGTCCAGATTTATGAAGTGCACAATTAATAGTTGTTAATCTCTATTCAAATTTTTCCACCTAAACTGTAGATCTCTGTACCTTCTCCAGAGTCATCATGGTTTTCTTGAGTTCTTCTGTGATTAATGCTCTCCTTGCCCAGCCTGCCAGTTTACGTGAACCTCTATTTGTTGTAGGTCTGAAGTGGTCTATCCACTATCCATATTTAAATGATGGATTAAGCAAGTCTGTAAGATGTTCAAAGTTTGGGACATTGTTGTAGAACCTAACCCATTTAAACTTCTCCACCGCTTTATCCTTGATCTGTCTGTTGTGTTGCTTCTTCATAATACTTGTTCTCTCTAGCAAACCTCAGAGGCAAGAAACAGAACAGCTGCATATAATGCTGATAATACTAAGATTCAATAACACACAGATGGATGTTTTTTAATAATAATTTCCGAGGTAACTGGTTGCACTGGTATCAGAGTACAGGGGGCTGATTCTAAATGCACCACACTGTTCAGATTGTTATTAGTAAAATATTAGGGAAACAATTTTCCTTCCATTTTACAATGATGCACTACTTTGTGTGGTGTATCACATAAAATCCCAATAAAACATTGTAGGTTATGGTTGTAATTGTCAGAGCCTGGTTGTCTGTGTTTTTTTTTCAATTCAGTTCAAATTCAAAAATATTTTTTGATCCCAGAAGGGAAATGAAGTTATTATTATTATAATTATAAGTTATTATTTTGATTTTATGAAGAATCCTTCTTTGCATCATCATCTCCAGATGTTCCACAGTTGTCCGCTGAACAGAACCAGCCTTTTTTATCAGGTTGTTGAGCCATTTTAAGTCCCTGGCTCTGATGTTGCTACCCCAATAGATGATGGCTGAAGAGATTACACTCTCCACAACAGATTTGTAGAAGATCTGGAGCATCTTGCTGCAAACCTTGAAGGACCTAAGCTTCCTCACGAAGTACAGTCTGCTCTGTCCCTTCTTGTAGACAGTTTCACTGTTGTGCCTCCAGTCCAGTCTGTTGTAAAGGTGAACTCTGAGGTATTTATACTCCTCAACCACCTCCACTTCTTCCATGACGGAAACAGTATTTGACTTATTACTGTTTCTTCTGAGGGCTGCACAGTGGCGCAGTTGGTAGCACTGTTGCCTTGCAGCAAGAAGGTCCTGGGTTCGAATCCCAGCCTGGGGTCTTTCAGCATGGAGTTTGCATGTTCTCCCTATGCATGGGTTCTCTCCGGGTACTCTGGCTTCCTCCCACAGTCCAAAAACATGACTGTTAGGTGAATTGGTTTCTCTAAATTGCCCTTAGGTATGAGTGTGTGCGTGTATGGTTGTTTGTCCTGTATGTCTCTGTGTTTCCCTGCGATGGACTGGCGAACTGTCCAGGGTGTACCCTGCCCCTCGCCCCTTGACCGCTGGAGATAGGCACCAGCCCCCCTGCAACCCTACATAGGATGGACGGGTATGGAAAATGGATGGATGGATGGATGGGTATAGAAAATGGATGGATGGATGTTTCTTCTGAAATCTACAACCATCTCCTTTGTTTTATTCACATTAAAAGACAATTGTTTCCACACCATGTCACAAAGCAGTCCACCAGCTCTCTGTATTCAGCTTCGTGTCCATCGCTGATACACCCGACAATTGCAGAGTCATCTGAGTATTTCTGCAGATGACAGGTCTCTGATTTGTACTGGAAGTCTGAGGTGTACATAGTGAAAAGGAATGGTGAGAGTACGGTCCCCTGTGGTACTCCTGTGCTGCTGACCACCTGGTTTGACACAATTCTTCAGTCTCACAAACTGTGGTCTGTTTGTCAGGTAGTCACTGATCCAGCCGATTGTTGAAGGCTCCACCTGTGTCTTCAGGAGTTTCTGACGAAGCAAATCAGGCTGAATTGTGTTAAAATGCACTGTAGAAATCAAAGAACATGATCCTCACAGTGCGGCCTGCTTTGTCCAGGTGACAGTGGGTGATGCAGGTGGATGATGGCATCTTCAACCCCAACTCCACAGCGATAAGCAAACTGCAGCAGGTCCTGATATGTTCTTGTTTGCTTACTCAGGGGTGCCAACAGGAGTCTCTCCAGGACCTTCATGATGTGGGATGTCAGGGCAACAGGTCTATAGTCATTGATGACTGATGGGTGAGTTCTCTTTTTTATGCACAGTTATAGTTTCTCCAACAGAGGTTGCAGTCAGGCCTGGAGGTTTCCATCACCAGTGGAGGGCAGATCTGCCCACTGAGTGCTCCTGCACAGTTGAGATCCATCATCATCAATATAAATCAGTTTATTTATATAGCGCCGATTCACAACAGATGTCATCTCAAGGCACTTTGCAAGAAAAGTCATCTCAATACAATCAGACAAATATTCCTATCAGTTAAAAAGTTTTCTATCTAAGGAATCCCTGCAGATTACAGAACCCCAAAAATTTGAATATCATGGTAAAGTTTATTTCTATAATTCCATTCAAAACATTAACTGTCCATAGATTATAGATTCAGGGACAACAACTTAAACGATTGTAAGTGTTCAGTTGTTCATAATTTTGGCTTCCAGCTCATAAAAACCACGAAAACAGGAATTCAAAAAATTAGAATACTGTGAAGAAATCACCATTTACTTCTTAGTTTTTGCAGAAAAAAGAAAGAGATTAGGATTAAATCAAATCATTCAAAATATGGTTTAACTCTTTAGGCGCTGGTTTTTTTCCAGTAAATTCTTAAATTTTGATATTTCAGAAGCTTGTAGCTTAAATATAGAGATAAAGGCATATTGTAAATTAGAAAAATCTTCAGTATGACCCAAGGTTTGTGATAGGAACAGATTCACTCACCCAATTTTGCATATTATGATGTCATCAGGTGGCGGCCATATTTAATTTATTTTTATATTGTAGTTTCATTTTTAGTTTTTTTTTATTGTTTATACACACATGCATATATATATATATATATATATATATATATATATATATATATATATATATATATATATATATATATATATATATATATATATATATATATATATATGTGTGTGTGTGTGTGTGTGTGTTTTTTTTGTTTTTGGGGAGTTTTGTTTTTTGTTTCTTTGGAGTTTTTTTATATTTGTAGATGCTTATCGATCTAGATGACATTGCTTGTAGTGCTTCAGTGTGTGGTATCTTTCATTGCAAGGTACTGCGCACAGACCTACTCCACAGGGAGTTTCTCCTGCGTCTGCTGCTACTTCCTCAGGTTTTTACATTCCTGCCTCCTTTGTTACCATTAGCGTTGTTTTGAAAACCCCTACTACAGCCACCACGTCCCGTTCTCATACCCTGGACACAGTAGAGCAAAGCATCGGACCTGATATGTGCTGCTTGTGGAGACTCATGGCTAACAGGCTAGCTGTTGCTGCGCACTGAAGAAGCAGCGGTGTTTTGACCCCCTCTGCTATTACCTCCCCCTTCCCTTCTCCGGTGAAGCAGAACATCGGATGCTATGTGTGCTGCTTGTGTACCGTCATGGCCATCTGAAGCAGCTGCGGTGTTTTGAACCCCATTGCCACCGGCTCCCCGTCCTGTTCTCCCAATCTGGACAAGCTGAAGTTGTGCGTCGGACCCATTTTACGTGTCCTGTGGATTATCATGGCGAACGGACTGGCTGTTGCTACACACTGAAACACTTTCTGTCTCGCTAGATAGTTTCATCAGAAAGTGAATATTCTTCCTCAGAATCTGAATCAGCAATTTCTTGACGAAGTGCTTTGTCAGCGGTGAACAGACCTCTCGCCATGGTAAGTTTTCTCTCTACAATTCACTCTCTCTCCGCTTTGACTGCTATTACGACTCCTCGACTTGCGGGCGGTTTTCAATCTTTAAATTCTCCAAAAATCTCCATGGTAACATAACCACAAATGTTGCTCAGATTGAAGAAATAGATGTCTGCCATCTCTTGGTGTAAAGTAGTAACTACATTGGCGATAACATTTGCAGCTGCAGATTGTTAACTTAAGGAATATTGCTTGTCGAAATTTTGCAACTTTGGCGCTTAAAGAGTTAACTTTGGTTCAATTGTCTCAGTTAGGTTCCATTTGGAGAAGACTGCAGACCTGACAACTGGCCAGAAGACCATCATTGATACCCTCCATAGGATGGGTAAGCCACAAAAATTCATAGCTAAGGAGGCTGACTGTTCACAGAGTGCTGTGTCCAAGAGTATCAATGGAAAGTCTAGTGGAAGGGCAAAATGTGGTAGGAGAGGATGCACCAGCAGAAGAGGTGGGCTTCAGCGGATTATCAAACAGAAAAGATTCATGAATCTGGCAGAGATCCAGAAAGAGTGGATGGGCTACAACTGTCGGGTTCCTCGGATCAAACCACTTCTGAGGAAGCGTCTCAACTGGGCCAAGGAGAAGGAGGACTGGACTGTTGGCCAGTGGTCCAAGCTCCTCTTTTCTGATGAAAGTAAAGTGTGCCTTTCATTCGGGAATCAAGGTCCAAGGGTTTGGATGAAGACGGGTGAGGAACAGAATCCAAGCTGCATGAGGTCCAGTGTGAAATATCCACAGTCAGTCATGATTTGGGGTGCAATGTCCGGTGCAGGTGTTGGTAAACTCTGCTTTCTTAAATCCAAGGTCACGGCATCAGTATACCAGAATGTTTTAGAAGACTTCATTATTCCTTCTGCTGAGGATCTGTAAAGAGATGAAGATTTCATCTACCAGCAGGACTTGGCCCCTGCCCATAACACCAGATGCACCAAAACCTGGTTTAATGCCCATGCCATCACAGTGCTTGACTGGCCAGTCAACTCGCCGGACCTAAACTCCATTGAGAATCTATGAGGTATTATCAAATGGAAAAAGAGGGGCAGCAGACTCAAAAACAAATAAGAGCTGACAGCAAGCATCAAGAAAATCTGGGCTTCCATAACTCCCAGGCAATTTCACAGGCTGATTGTCTAAATGCCACAAGTTAGTGATTAAGGCAAAGGGATTCCCTACCATGTATTGAAGATTGACAAATCGTTTTGAAAGTACCATATTCTGATTGATTTGCTGTGATCTTAATTATTTTCTTTTTTTCTGCAAAAACTGAGAAGTAATGGTGATTTCTTCACAGTATTCTAATTTTTGAATTCCTGATTTTGTGGGTTTTATGAGCTGGAAGCCCAAATTATCTATAATCTATGGCAGTTTAGTGTTTTGAATGGAATTATGGAAATAAATAAACTTTTCCATGATAAAATTTTTGGGAAAGGCTCTGTACATCGAGTCATTGACTGGCAGTTGACTTGAGGTTGTGCCCCGTTCATGCAGACTCCAACCACAGCAATCCCTCACACTGAGCAAGCATGTAGCGACGGTGGAGAGGAAAAACTCCCCTTTAAAAGGAAGAAACCTCCAACAGAACCAGGCTCAGTAGGAGCGGCCATCTGCCACGACCGTCTGGTGGTTTGAGAAGACAGAGCAGAGACACAGAAGGAACAGAAGATCCGATATAAGAGTACTCTCTATGTTACAGAAAGTAAAAAGTTGATAAAAGGACAGAGTGGATGTTCAGCCACTGGGAGCACCATCCCAGTCGATGCCCCCCATCCAACAGGGAATTGCAGCCAAGCAGGATACCAGACCAGGTATATCTTCTATGGAGAGAAAAACACTGAGAGAACACAAAGTTAACAGTCGAAATAGCAGAATGTACTGAAATACAGTACATTCTGCTATTGACTGACTACAACTGGCTATTGACTGACATTTCAGGGTCAGCTGCTGGTTTGCTAAACAAAAATGCAATCTAGGGTTCATGCCTGCAAAATCTTTGAATTGTCTAAGGAAACATGCTAACAACTAGGCAAAACTGGACCACATAGTTGAGCATATGGTTCTCAGGTTCTTTAAGATGTCTTAACTATTTACAAGGTAATTCACATGACCCTTCAGAACTTGAAACCTCAATTTACGGTCCTGTATTTGATGACCCCACTGACTGTAGAGGGGAGAAAGGGGGAAGTGTCATATCTGAACCCTGACTATATTCAATACCAGTGGGTCACAGCGAATGCATTGTGGGTCCATAATTAGGCATTGAAATGTAAATGTAGGGAACAATGAAGTGGATGGGAGTATGATGAAGAGGATTAGCCATGGGGAATTCCTCAAAGTAAATATTAAAAATATTCTAAAGAAACCTACAGAAAGGTTTGGTTGACGTTCAAAAACATGTTAAAAAAAGTAACACATTCACATACTGTTCTGATCCAACGCGAGCACAGCAAATAAGTTTAGTTCTAGGTTCAGGAATATGTGACTATTTCCCTGCTTCCATCCCTGCCTCAGCTACTTTATGTGTGAGTTATGAGTATAATAACATAGTTTAACACATTTATTTATATATATATATATATATATATATATATATATATATATATATATATATATATATATATATATATATATATATAAATAAAGTTAAAGAAAAATGTGCAGAACATTGTTTTTTTTCTGACATTTAACGTGTAATACCAGAGGTCTGAAATTATTGGACCATTGCCAGATGTTCTGTAAAACCAAAATAACTTGTTTCAAATTAAAATAATTCAGTTGATCCGAAATGCTGCAGGTAGATTTCTGATGGATATTAAAAAAAGATCACATTTCTCCTGTTTTACCCTCCCTTCATTGGCTCCCTGTTCAATTCAATTCAATTCAGTTTATTTATATAGTGCCAATTCACAACAGATGTCATCTCAAGGCACTTAACAAGAAGTCATTTCAATACATTTATACAAACATTCCAATCAGTTAAAAAGTTTCCTATTTAAGGAATCCCAGCAGATTGCGTCAGTCATTGGCGTGAGGTTGGGCCCCGTTGATGCAGACTTTCCAACCACAGCAATCCTTCAGCAATCCCTCATACTGAGCAAGCATGTAGCGACGGTGGAGAGGAAAAACTCCCCTTTAACAGGAAGAAACCTCCAACAGAACCAGGCTCAGTAGGAGCGGCCATCTGCCACGAGCGTCTGGGGGTTTGAGAAGACAGAGCAGAGACTTAGAAGGAACAGAAGATCTGATATAAGAGAACTTTCTATGTTACATAAAGTAAAAAGTTGATAACAGGACACAGTGGATGTTCAGTTACTGGGAGGATCATCCCAGTCGATGCCCCCCGTCCAACAGGGCATTGCAGCCAAGCAGGATACCAGACCAGGTGGATCTTCTATGGAGAGAAAAACACAGAGAAAACAAAGTTAACAGTCGAAATAACAGAATGTACTATAATACAACTGGAGAGTCGTAGGAGAAAAGGAAGTAGCAGAGTGAAGAAAATTGGTAAGTCTGTCGTCCTGCAGTCTAAGCCTATAGCAGCACAACTACAGAGATAGCTCAGGATGACCTTAGCCACTCTAACTATAAGCTTTATCAAAAAGGAAAGTTTTAAGCCTGGCCTTAAAAGTAAACAGAGTGTCTGCCTCACGGACTAAAGCTGGGAGCTGGTTCCACAGGAGAGGAGCCTGATAACTAAAAGATCTGCCTCCCATTCTACTTTTGGAAATCCTAGGAACTACAAGTAAACCTGCAGTCTGAGAGCGAAGGGCTCTGTTAGGAACATAAGGAACAATTAGATCTCTGATGTATGATAGAGCTTGATTATTAAGGGCTTTGTATGTAAGAAGAAGGATCTTAAATTCTATTCTGGATTTAACAGGGAGCCAATGAAGGGAAGCTAAAACAGGAGAAATGTGATCTCTCTTTTTAATATTCATCAGAACTCTTGCTGCCGCATTTTGGATCAGCAATCCAGAATATAACGTGCCGAGCCATCCTGAGCTATCTCTGTAGTTATGGTGCTATAGGCTTAGACTGTTGGAGGACAGACTGACCACTTTTCTTAATTCTGCTATTTTTTTCTTCTATTACTCTCCAGTTGCATTATTTGCTGTTATTCGACTGTTAACTTTGTTTTTTCTCAGTGTTTTTCTCTCCATAGAAGCTACACCTGGACTGGTATCCTGTTCAGTTGTGATGCTTTGTTAGAGGTAGGGCATCAACTGGAATGATGATCCAAATAGCACTGAGTCTTCTAAAACTTAGCAGCATAGTTATTTTACAGCAGATTAAACCAGATGTTGTGATAGGTTCTGGGGTTATGGGTTTGGACATTGGCTCCATGATACCTTTTGTAGGACCTGAGACACTACATATCTGTACCTGATTTCACAATCATCGGTTAAAGTATGGCTTGAGAACGATTGTTTTAATGATTCTAGGTGGTGCCGTGGTGGAATTAGGCCACACCCACCAAAAGTTAGCATAAATATATTTTAGGGCTTGGACTAATATTCATCATACTCAATTTGATGAAGATCAGATGATTTCTGTGAAAATTAAAGCCAAATGTATGGCCACAGCATGATGTCACAGCCACATCCTCTTTAGAAAAGGGTCAGTACTGGACACCAAGTTACACCAACTTGTTTTCAGTCACTGGTCACAGCTAGATGTTGATTAGGTAAAGTGAGTCAAATATGGACCTTACTGCAAGACACTTTTTGGTAGGTCCCAAAACACTACATATGAGTCCTGAATTTCATAATATTTAAATAATGTATGGCTTGGGGTTGATATTTAAATTCTTCTAGAGGGTGCAGTTATAGAATTAGGCCATGCCCACTAAAAAATGTGCCCTTGCCTTGCCTTGTGGAATTACAGCTTCACCCTCTTTTGTAGCGTCTCAGTACTGAACAACAAGGCAGGGCAAGGCAATTTTATTTCTATAGCACACTTTCAACAACAGGGCAATACAAGGTGCTTTACATGATTTGGTGATTTAAAAACAAAAACAAAACAAACAAACATGGAATATAACATTGGAAATTAAAAGTAAAAGTAGCAAATTAGCATGAAACACACATTACACATGATGCGCAATAACATGACACACAATAAAGCAAGAGAAAGATCAATAAAACAAGAAAGAATGAACACATTTCATACATATGACATCAATCATGTACTCGAAGGCAATTCTAAACAGGTGGGTTGTTTAGTCTCGATTTAACCCCTTTTGGTCCACTTTTATGGACCAAAACGGATCCCCTCAACACCTTGGGTGCACTTAGAATTCTTATCCATAAAAGTTATGAACAGAATCAGTGACAAAGGGAAGTCTTGGTGGAGTCCAACTCTCACCGGGAACGAGCGCGACTTATGCAATGCGAACCAAGCTCTGACAACGGTCATACAGGGACCTAACATCTCATATCAAGGGGCCTGGTAGCCCATACTACCCATATCCCACAGGTCTCTCGAGGGACATGGTTGAACACTTTCTCCAAGTCCAGAAAACAGATGTAGACCGGTTGGGCGAACTCACCCGCACCCTCCAGGACCCTGCTTAGGATTTAGAGCTAATCTAGTGTTCCACGGCCAGGAAGTAAACTGCATTGTTCCTCCTGGATCCGAGGTTCGACTTTCTGCCCGACCCTCTTCTCTAGAACGCCTGAATAGACCTTATCAGGGAGGCTCAAAAGTGTGATCCCCCTGTATTTGGAACACACTCCGTAGTCTAACCTTTTAAATAGGGGGACCACCACCTCGGTCTGCCAATCCAAGGGAAGTACCCCTGATGTCAAGCAATATTGCAGAGCTGCATTAGCCAACACAGCCCCACAACATCCAGAGCCTTGAGGAACTCTGAGCAAATCTCATCCACCCCCGGTGCCCTGCCACCGAGGAGCTTTTTAACCACCTCGGTCACCTCAGCACCAGAGATTGGAGAGCCCAAACCAAGGCCTCAGACTGTGCTTCCAAATTGGAAGGCGTGCTGGTGTGATTGAGTAAGTCTTCGAAGTATTCCATCCACCGACTCAGGATGTCCCTAGTCAAGGTCAGCAGCACACCACCCCAACTGTAAACAGTGTTGGTGGTGCACCTCTGCCCCCTCCTGAGACGCCAGATGGTGGAACAGAATCGCTCTGAAGCCGTACGGAAGTCGTTCTCCGTGGCCTCACCAAACTCCTCAGTGACCAATCGATCCGTGCTCCGCTTGTTCTGCCGGTACATGTCAGCTACTTCAGGGAGGTTACCTGTGCATACCTGAGTTTGGGGGGTGCTTAAATATTTTTGGCTTATTTGGGGCTATGGTGAAGGGAATTCAAATTCTAACATTTTCTCTTAGACCTTACAAGGGAGGCTCAGAAGTGTAATCCCCTGTAGCTGCAAAAACACTCTGGGGATCCCTTTTCTTTAAAATAGTAATAAATAATGAAACGTAATGAGAACATGAAATGTTGTAATTTAATTGCTTGTTTCCAAACGAATGAGCATACTGAATTACTAATGTTGGACACTGTTTAGCCAATTGTTTTACTTTCTTTTAGTAAAAGCAAATCCGACTCAAAATGTAATTGTTCGTCAACAGTGACATATCACTTTTCAAATTAAGAAAGCAAATAATATATAATCACTTGGTGTTTAGGGGTAAAAATCAAATCCTGAACTATAGATTTCACAGTTAGTTTTGTTGTAGCTCTCTTGGCTTTTATCACAGTCTAAATTATTTGAGGCCTGTTGTGAGAATTTTTCTGATTTGAATGTCTTTTTAATGCATTTGACAATACATATTCTGTAAATGGCATTCTAAACTTTTGAAGTTGTTCTGCTGCAATGCATATGGAAAGTGAGAATATTTCAGAAGAATGTATTGCAACAGATACCGTTCTTAAATGCTTTCAAGATTTCTTCTAACGCAATCTAGGACCAGGACAAGAAAATTTGAAGGACACTACCCACTACCAGTTTGTGAGTTGTTGTTTTTTCTTGGTTAAACATAATTAAAAATTGGTAAAAACAATGGATGATAAGCCCTTAAATGAAGGGTGACCATACGTCCTCTTTTGCCCGGACATGTCCTCCTTTTTGGCCATAAAATTATGTCCAGGATTATAAATATGCTACTGTTACCACTCTATCTGGAAAACTGAACGCAACAGATCTAGAAAACTGCAATCTTAACATCAAGTGATCTTGGGTAAAAATAGATAAAATAAAAAGGAGAATATTCCAATTTTAAAGCATAATGAATGATGGATGCCAGTCTGATTATTATGATCTAGATTGGTGCATATGAGTCAGATTTAATGTTTAAAATAAACTATATTATCTTGAAAACTTGCTATAGCTTATAATGGTGATAATATAATAATGATAATTTTTTTAATCTAATGCATCAACTAGAAAATAAAGATTTCAAGTCGTACCATCCAGCCTGCATGTTATAAGATACAGACAAAAGTTCTCTGTCAGACAGCAGGTAAAACGCTAAACATGACTTAGTGATTTGCTGGAGAACAAATTCCTACATCATTTTTGAAAACATATTTGCTGGAACACATTTCCAACAATCATTAATAATGATATTTTTCTGCAAATTTGAATAAACATTCTTTAGTCTATTTGATTTATTATGCTGGTTTTTCAAAGCAATCCTTCAAATTCATGTGAGATGGAAATGACATCTGACTGTATTTACCTCATTAATCTAATATTTGAGTATTTTCTGTATGGTCAAACTATTAAATGGGTGTGCTGTACTGAGTGAGTTACAGCTGTTAGATTTGCACTAATCAATAAAAGCCTCTGGGGGAAATAATGCACAAAGGTAAATGGTAATATAAAATTTGAACTATTGTAACTGATTAAAACTGGTTCAACCTAAAGCTATAACACTCTGTGTTCATGAATAAGGAGCGGCCGCATTTGGCCCGGGAACCTTAGCTTGAAAACTTTCTTTTAAGATCCTATGTGAAACGATGAAATTCAGCTATAAACTAGATGAATGATGGTTTCTATGTTTAACTAATACTTTTGATAAACGTAGCCTACTCAGTAGTAAATAGAAATAACACGGAAAACGCACGGTTAGAATCGGACATTTACATATTAAAAGCAACTCTAATACAAATCAGAGTAGCAGTATGAAAGTATTTCAGTCTTTTGAGTAATTTACAGAAAACGAATCAGAAACAACGCGGGTAAACACTCTAAGGTTAATCTTAGCCAGCGAGTTATTAACTACAATGTTGTAAAAATGATCTGAAATACAGTCCGTTGGAGATTTAATGTGATTCTCTTGTAGCTAATCAGCTAATTGAGCCACAAGCTTCTTTCTTACGACCGATGTGCTGCGATTCTCTGGTTGTAAACAATCACAGATCCCGACTGATGAAGCGTTAAAAGCACTCTTAGACTGCGGCTGGAAGTCTAAAAATAGGAACTTAAAAAACTGTTTTGATGAAAAGTTCAGTCTTAAATTTTCAAATACTTCCTGGATGTTAACGAGTCCGGCTTAGTCAAACTGGGTTTTTTTTGCGCAAAACTGCTTCCTGTTTCAAACATGAGCTTTCCAAATAAAAATACAGTAATGCTTAACTTCATGAATAATCCTTTTATTTTCCCAAGAAGGGGAACTTCTGCTGTACCGGCAGCAAAGTGACAGATTGTAGAAGCATTTAGATCATAGACTATACATAAATTTAGATTCAAACAAAGGAGGCAGAAAGCATAAAACAAATTTAGGATTAGAACATTAAATGATAAAGAATAAAGCTTTAGCCACACCTCGACCAAAAAGAACTTTTACTTAATGATAGTAATGTTTAATAAAAATGTTAAATAATAAGGACACATTTGGGATACACTAGGCCACCTGTTTCAGCTGCATATGTGAAAATTATGCATTTAGTGCAATCTTTAAGCCAACAGGTGTGACCTACACACACACAGTGGGGTTTAAAATTACTTGGTTTCTATTTTTAAAATTTAGTTTACTTCATTAGGACAAATGATGATAAAAATAGATTCAGAAATTCGGACATTGTTCTAAGGATGGGACAAATGTGGAAAATATTCAGTTAACACCTGTGCGCATTATATGCTATAGATCGCATAAAAAACAGGGTTTCAGTATAATAAATGTGAGACCTACTATCAAACCGCAGTAAATTCTTTTCAGTTGTAGTATTCCTTAATTTTTAATGGGGTTTTTGTGTGTTCCCTACTACTTTTAATAAAAGACTAAATGAAATGGGAGTAGCAAGGCTAATTTTAAAAAGTAGGCAAATAGATAATTACTTCGGTAAAGTATAAAGTATAACTCGAGTCCTACACACACACAAACTGCAGTGAAGAAAAGTTTCTTTCTTAAGTAAGAGTATCAGGTACAGGTAAAAAGGTCACTTGACATAGTTATTATTAAAATAGAGTGGCATACTCAAATCTGAATCTGCAACTGAGTTAGATAAATTGAAAAATAGAGATGTTTTACAGTTGTAGAAGTTTTAAAATTGTGCATTTAGAATAAATGTATTATTTTTTTCAAGGAGTTAACAAAGAATAAACTTTAAGAAACAGGTGAGAAAATAACAGCAGCAGAGATATTAATTAGTTAAATAAACTGTGTTCTGAGTAAAACTATTTTTTTTAAACAAAAAGTTGGAGGTATTTGGGTTTATTGAACTTCTAACTTAGGTGGCTGCAAAGAGTGTAACATCAATTAGATTCTGGAAAAGCAGGATCTGAAGAAGCCGTCTAATTCAATTCCAAATAACTTAAGTGATCCCAGAGGAAAATGAAGTGTTTTGTAGCTAATGCAAGTAGGACTAAATTCTTAAATACATTAGGTTACTATGTGGGGAATTTATTATTTTGTTTTGTTTTTGCCAGGCAAGGCAAGGCAATTTTATTTGTATAGCACACTTTCAACAATAAGGTAATTCAAATATAAGAACCTAATTGCAAACCTAAATGATTGGGATATGATCATCTGGGGGTTGAAGCTGCCTCAGCGGCAGCAGCAGGATGCTCATGTTCTTAGGTTATGTCTTATGCATGACCTTTAACCTACTGTTTCTTTTCTCGACACTGGAGAAGCAGTTGAAGTTATTGTTTCCTTGTTTCTTGAATTTTTAAGGCATGTGCAAGACGATGCCTTAAAAAAGGGGGGAATTGGATTTGATAGTAATTGGAACTGATTTTTCAGGGATTATGAAGAGAATTGTAACTTGCAGGTTTAATTGGGTTTCTTGTGATTCATAACTCTGTCATAAATTAATGAGGGTTTTTACTACCTGGACCTGACGTCTGACTTCATATTCCATCTCGGTTCGGGTTCAGAGTTGTAGTACATATTGTGTCTGGGAACTTTGCAAAGTTTTAATTTGATCTGAAAACCTTTACTTCTTGCTGGGAGTAGTTGATTCTTGGGATTTTTTGCTCTCACAAGTTGGAATGGTTGGTTGTCTTTTTTTTTGGCATGGATTTAGTACAGAGTGATCTGGAGACATTTACCTTAATTGTAATCTAGCTTCAGTTGATGAGGTTTGGCTCATCAACCAGGTTGTGAGTTGTTTAGAATTGCTTTTGCACACAGTTGCATCAGGTTGATCTGAAACCATACTCCGAGGGTGTTGGTTCCACTTAATCACTTGTCATAATCATCCTATTCATCTTTTGTGAATTGGCTCACCTGTGTTTGAACATCAATGCTCTAATACCTAATTAGCTCAGCTCCCAAGGGTCGCATTGGGAGGTTCTCACAGGAGGACCTTCTGAGGGGTGACCGCTCTCCTTTCTGAGGAAGGACTGATCGGTGGCTACGGGTCATTGGATGCTGGCAGAGGCTGACTTCAAGGCAACAGACAACAACAAGGGAAGCGTACACATTTCAACACCTAGTGTTGATGTAATACCCTCTGAAGTGTACTGGAAGATGCTACATCATTTCTCCTTTATTTTGTGTTTTTATCTAGAGCACCCTGACCGATGACGGGACCTGTGGATGGCCGCCTCTGGGGCGAGGGGCTGTTGGGATGACATTTTGCCCACAAAAAAATGGCGTAAGACGACCCCGTGGGTTTTCGGTCTCAATGCACAGGAGTCTCAGCAAAGTCATCTGGAATGATCTAATATTTGTCACTGTGTGCTGATTCCATGGCCAAACATGTCTCATGTCTGATTGTAATCTGTGTTTTGAACATTGTTCTTTTTTGATCAATCTACCAACCTCTTAGGGAGATTTGTGATAGCACTTTGGAATTTTCCCTTTATATTTATGATATTAATTAAGTTAATAAAAGCAGGGAATTGTGGTGGAAAATTGTTATGCAATTAGGAATTAAGTGTATATTCTCTGTTTAGTGAATGCATCTAGGGTAAAATGACAATCTTATTGTTCCAGCTTAATGTTATGAGAAAGATATATGTGTCAGGTCACAAGAGAGACAGTCGCCGGGGCAGTAACAGTCTGGCCTTCGGATGTGCTGGTTTATGCGTTGGTATAAGACTCGCGTGAAAGAGTTACTCTGGAGGCGGGGCGTGAAGGTTGGAGAAGACATCTACAGAGATAAACAATGATTGCTGAATACTATTTAAGGGGTTAGTTAGAAAGGTTGGTTAGGGTGATGCACGAGTAACTGTCCCCTCCATGGTCTGGCCAGACATGTTTGAATTAAATAGCCTACTTAAACGCCTTCTGGGACTCAAGTCTTCTTTATTATGGAAACCCTGAGATACATTAATTTTCCATAACAGTCCCACAAGCCAAAAAGAGTTGAAAGGATTCCTTCTTCAGCTTGACAGCATCTCTCACCGCTGGTGTCCATCAGCGGGTTTGAGGGTTGCCGCTGCGACAGGCACTGGCCACCTTGCGGCCACAGCTTCGGTTTGACGCCTCGACAATGGAGACATGGAACATGGCCCAATCTGAATCAATGTCATCAAGTTCTGCCAGAGGTAAGAGTTTAAGCTCCTTCTGACAGGAGACTCTTCCAGATGTTCCCAGCAGACCCTCACCACACGTTTGGGTCTACCAGGTCTGTCTGACATCCTCCCCCACAATCGGAGCAGACTCACCACCAGGTAGTGGTCAGTGGACAGCTCTGCACCTCTCTTCACTTGAGTTTCCAAAAAGTGCGGCCGCAGATCAGATGAAACGACAACAAAGTCGATCATCGAGCTGCAGCCTGGGGTGTCCTGGTGCCAAGTGCACATATGGACACCCTTATGTTTGAACATGGTGTTCGTTATGGACAATCCATGACAAGGACAGAAGTCCAGTAACAAAACACTGTTCGGGTTGAAATAGGGGGGGGGGGGGGGGCATTCCTTCCAACCACACCTCTCCAGGTATCACTGTCATTGCCCACGTGAGAGTTGAAGTCCCCCAGCAGAACAAGGGAGTCCCCAGGAGGAGCACTCTCCAGAACCCCCTCCAAGGACTCCAAAAAGGGTGGGTAATCTGATCTTGAGAAAGGCCCAGAGGGGTCGAAACGTTGCTACATAATAAAGTTTAGTCTTTTTTGTTAGCAGTGTGCAGGCCTCCTTTTTTCACCTGGGTAATCTGATCTGCCATTTGGTGCGTAAGCACAAACAACAGTCAGCACCTGTCCCCCCACCCGTAGACGGAGGGAGGCTTCCCTCTCGTTCACCGGGGCAAACCCCAACGTACAGGCGCCGAGATGGGGGGCAACAAGTAAGGTCACCCCTGCTCGGCACCTCTCAATGGGGGCAACTCCACAGAGGAAAAGAGCCCAACCACTCTAAAGGAGATGGGTTCGAGAGCCAGAGCCGTGCGTCAAGGTGAGTTCCGTCGGAACCTCTCAACCCTGCACACCAGCTCCTTCCCTACTAAATAGGAGACATTCCACGTCCCGAGAGCCAGCTTCTGCAGCTGAGAATCAGAGGTCCCCCGCCTTCTGCCACTGCCCATCCCACATTGCACCCAACCCCTATGGCCGCTCCCACAGGTGGCGAGCTCATGGGAAGGGGGGCCCATGTCACCTTTTTGGGCTGAGCCCGGCCGGGCCCCATGGGTACAGGCCCTGCCACCAGGCGCTTGCCAATGTGCCCCAACTCCAGGCCTGGCTCCAGAGGGGGGCCCCGGTGAGCTGCGTCTGGGCGAGGAAACACTAAGTCCATGTATGTATGTTCATCATAGGGGTCATCAGGCTGCACTTTGTCTGATCCCTCACCTAGGACCAGTTTGCCATGGGTGACCCTGTTAGGGACAAAAAGCCCCCGACAACTTAGTGGCTAGAATCATTGGGACACTCAAAGCCTTCCACCACAATAAGGTGGCAGCCTAGGGGAGAGGCAAAATATATTTAAAAAACTGATGAATTAAGAACTGCTCATCTTAGCTTGTAGCATCTCTTTGTATGTCTTTTCCTAGACTCCCCATCTGATATCTGTGTGCCCTGCCTATCATTCCTTGGCCCCTCAGTACTCCTCTGACCTTTCGCTGGGGTTGTCTTCTGGATGTGGATTCGCTGGAGTATATTCAAAATCAGACCAAAAAAAAAACCTCTTGCAATGGAGGTGCTAAATCAATATGTATGTATGTATGTATGTATGTATGTATGTATGTATGTATGTATGTATGTATGTATGTAATTCAGCTAAAGCAAAATGTAGCTATATGTAGTTAGCGTACTGCTAGCTTGACATCACCCTAACTGCAATCGGCTGTTCTTGCTAGCCCAAGATTACTTAAAACACATCAAAAATAACAAGCAAAAAGTCTAACTTGTAATGGAAGGCATCACTTAGGGTGAGACCTTGTTTTCAAAATGTAGTTTGCTCAAACAGCTTTTCCACAATGTTCTTCTGAAAATTACTCTCTGAAACTTTTGTGTTTACTGTCCACTCCAACAAAATGGGATTTTCTTATTCATATTTAAAACCAGAAATCACTAATACCTGCTGCTGTTACTAAAGTGTGATGTGTGACGCTCCCTTAGTACACATACCACAAATGTCTGGGTTTTTTATAATAGGAAATATTTCCAAACAACAGGCAGTTTTTTGTGCAGGTTGAACATGGTCCATCTTAATGAAAGTCACTGGCTCATGTCTAATTCCAGGAGTGTAAAATAGTCGCTCTACTCTGAGTAACTGCCCTCAGGCATCTGTCCCTTGTTGCAAGAGCTCCATATGTCCACTTGCCTGTTTATATGGCTCTTTTAAAACTAAACATGGCAGCAGGGGGTAACCACAGCTCAAAGGCTGTGCATTGTGACATAATTTTATTCGTCTTGCTGTCAACCCATGCAGACAGCAAAGCAGAAAAACAGCTGGTGACTTACTTCAATGTCACATTACATGCCAGAGTCAGCAGTTCTGCTTTCCATGCAGCTTTAATCATACTGATCTTGTTGGGTTTATTTACACAAACACTGATCCACAACACCAACAAATCACATCATTACCTTTAAATCACAGTGCTCTGGTACATGCTCAAATCGCACAACTCAAGTGCACTAGCCACTTCTCCGACTACTATGGTTATAGAAGTTCTTAAACAAAGCTGCTGGCCAGGACTCTGCTCCACATCCTCCACACATATGGTTCAAATAAGCAGCCTGCATTCAGCCACTCTGCATTTCATCAAAGTCAGCCTTAGAGCAGATTGTTTCCTCTTTCTGGCAAATCCATCAGTTATTTGCTTGCTAACTCTTAAGTCTTACTCCTTACTCATTGCTAACTCTGACGTCTTACTTTGACATTCTTGTTGTTTTTGCGTTCTATTCTGCAGCTTCTTTACTGAAATGAACATTTTACATTCTGTTAAAACTTCACTGTAGAGAAACCATGCCTGCCAGATCATACATCTTTTACCGTGGTCATCACTTTGAAATACAGGCTAGGTTAATTGTGACCAAACGGAGCTGCTGTATCTGAGGTGAAAAATAAACTATAAAGCAATATTTGGAAAGGTTTTGACTGAGCCCACAACGGTGAGGCTAAGCCAACAGGAGGCGGGGCCTTACTCACCCGGAAGAGTAGTTTTGGGGAAAATCTATATGTGCCAGTGGGGTGAGATGTCAATTTTTTAATTGTCATCTCAAAAGAGGGTTAATACAGAAGAGGAAGGATCGCTCAAAATTATCACATCACCAGCCCAAAAGTGACCCCAGCAGCTGCCTGCTGTCCAAAGAGAGTGAGAGGACATCGGGGGTCTGAAGAAAAATATAAAATAAAACATTTAATAAGAAAATAATTTTTTATCATACATTTACATTTTTATTCAAGATTTTATTAAATTTTTCATTTTATTACGTTTACATTTTATTCTAATTAAATTTTTATTCAATTTTATTACAAACTCTATTCAATTATTATAAAAAACCAAAAAACATTCATTATAGTTACGTTTTGCTGAGTGTACTGTTATTATTACAATTTATTCCTATATTCATAACCATTGATATTGCCAGCATTTGCTTATTTTTATCCCAGTAATAACATTTTCTATTTTCAATCAACAATTTTAGTGCTCACATTTTACTGTTTGATTCAGTGGTCTTTTTTGAAGGATTTCATTAACATTTGTGCATTCCTTACTTTATGTGTATTATCTAAAAAATGAGTTGAGGACATCTTTGAAGGTCGCAGGCTCAACCAACAAAATAGTTGACACGTTGTAAAAACTTATCAAAAAAATTGGAAGTAAACATTAAACTACAAAAATGGATTAAAGGGTGTCTCTATGGGGAATAAAGTGGATGTTTCCTATTTAAGGAATACCAGCAGATTGCATCAGTCATTGGCGTGAGGTTGGGCCCCGTTGATGCAGACTTTAAAACCACAGCAATCCTTCAGCAATCCCTCAAACTGAGCAAGCATGTAGCGGCAGTGGAGAGGAAAAACTCCCCTTTAACAGGAAGATACCTCCAACAGAACCAGGCTCAGTAGGAGCGGCCATCTGCCACGAACGTCTGGGAGTTTGAGAAGACAGAGCAGAGACTTAGAAGGAACAAAAGACCTGATTTAAGAGTACTTTCTATGTTACAGAAAGTAAAAAGTTGATAACAGGACACGGTGGATGTTCAGTTACTGGTAGCATCATCCCAGTTGATGCCCCCCATCCAACAGGGCATTGCAGCCAAGCAGGATACCAGACCAGGTATATCTTCTATGGAGAGAAAAACACTGAGAGAACATAAAGCTAACAGTCGAAATAGCAGAATGTACTGTAATACAACTGGAGAATAGTAGTAGAAAAGGAAGTGGCAGGGTGAAGAAAATTGGTAAGTCTGTCCTCCAGCAGTCTAAGCCTATAGCAGCATAACTACAGAGATAGCTCAGGATGACCTTAGCCACTCTAACTATAAGCTTTATCAAAAAGGAAAGTTTTAAGCCTGGCCTTAAAAGTAAACAGAGTGTCTGCCTCACGGACTAAAGCTGGGAGCTGGTTCCACAGGAGAGGAGCCTGATAACCAAAAGATCTGCCTCCCATTCTACTTTTAGAAATCCTAGGAACTACAAGTAAACCTGCAGTCTGAGAGCGAAGTGCTCTGTTGGGAACATATAGAACAGTTAGACCTCTGATGTATGATGGAGCTTGATTATTAAGGGCTTTGTAAGTAAGAAGAAGGATCTTAAATTCTATTCTGGATTTAACACAGAGCAAATGAAGGGAAGCTAAAACAGGAGAAATGTGATCTCTCTTTTTAATATTCATCAGAACTCTTGCTGCCACATTTTGGATCAACTGAAGGCTTTTAATGGCATGTTGTGGACTACCTGATAGTAAAGAAGTACAGTAGTCCAGCCTTGAGGTAACAAATGCATGGACTAGTTTCTCAGCATCACTCCTGGACAGGATGTTTCTAAATTTAGCAATATTCCGGAGGTGAAATAAGGAAATCCTAGAAACCTGTTTAATATGGTATTGAAATGTCAAGTCTTGGTCAAAAATAACACAGAGGTTCTTTACGTTATTACTGGGGGCCAATTTAATTCCATCCAGATGAAGTGATTGACTAATCAGTTTTTTTTTTAGAACTTCTGGTCCAAAGACAGCAACTTCTGTCTTGTCAGAATTTAAAAGCAAAAAGTTTAGATTCATCCATGTTTTTATGTCTTCCAATCATGCCTGTAATCTCCCTAACTGACTGGGTTCATCAGGATTTATGGATAAATATAGTTGTGCATCATCGGCATAGCTGTGGAAATGTATCCCATGCTGTATAATGATTCTACCAATTGGGAGCATATATATGGTGAAAAGAATTGGTCCAAGCACAGAACCCTGTGGAACTCCACAAGTAACCCTTGAGAGTGAAGAAGATTGATCATTTAGATGAATAAACTGGAATCTGTCAGACAAATATGATTTAAACCACCCTAGTGCTGTTCTTTTGATCCCTGCAACATGTTCAAGCCTTTCTAAGAGAATATTATGATCGGCTGTGTCAAAAGCAGCACTGAGATCTAACAAAACCAGAACAGACACCAGTCCATTATCTGAGGCCATGAGAATATCATTAGTAACCTTCACCAGTGCTGTTTCGGTGCTATGATGAGCTCTAAAACCTGACTGAAACTTTTCAAACAGCTTGTTACTGTTTTGATGCTCACAGACTTGATTAGCAACAATTTTCTCAAGGATTTTGGATAAGAAAGGAAAGTTAGATATAGGTCTGTAATTCACTAAGTCATCTTGATCACGCGAAGGTTTCTTGAGTAAAGGTTTAATTACAGCTATTTTAAATTCTTGTGGTACATATCCGTTTACTAAGGATAGATTCATCATATCCAAAATGGGGCCAGGAACCAAATGGAACACTTCCTTAAATAATTTGGTTGGGATTGGGTCCAACATACAAGTTGAAGGTTTAGATTAGGCTAATATTTTTGATAATTCCGAAAGCTCAACTGAATCAAAACAGCCTAAGCACAAATGAGGTTCTACAGTTCTTTCTGATGCTGCCTCATTTACTGAGGAAGAAGTAATCATATTTGGGAGGATGCCAATGATTTTATTTTTAATAGAATTAATTTTATTTATGAAGAATTCCATAAAATCAGCACTGCTAAGAGCTGGGGGAATAGTTGGCTCGACAGAGTGTAAGTTTGGCAACTGTACTAAAAAGAAACCTAGGATTGTTTTTATTCGCCTCTATTAATGATGAAAAATATGCTGTTCTAGCTTGTCGAAGGGTCTTTTTATTCAGCAGTAGACTGTTATTCCAGGTTAAATGGGAATCCTCTAGATGTGTAGAGCGCCATTTTCTCTTCAACTTCCTAGTATTCTGCTTTAAAGTACGCAACTCTGCGTTAAACTAAGGAGTCAGTCTCCTATGGCTAGCCACTTTCTTTTTTAAGAGGGCTACACTATCTAATGCCAAACGCAATGAGGACGCAACGCTGTGAACCAGACCATCAATTTCTGAAGGGTTAGAGATAGAATTGCTGCCATCCATTGTGTTACTCTGAGACACTGAGGAAAGTAAGAAAGGAACAGAATCTTTAAAAATTGTTACAGCATTGTCTGATAGAGCTCAACTATAATGAAATTTTCTTTCAGATTTAAGATGGTCAGTTAAAGTAAATTCAAAAGTTATCAAGAAATGGTCAGACAGGACCGGGTTATGTGAGTGGACTGTTATTTCCTCACACTCAATACCGCATGTCAGTACAATGTCCAAAGTGTATTTACTCGAGTGGGTCGATCCCTGTACTTTTTGAGTAAAGCCAATTGAGTCTAAAATAGCATTAAAGGCTGCATTTAGGCTATCACTTTCAGTATCCACATGAATATTGAAGTCCCCCACTACAATGACCCTATCAGTATTTAATACCAAATCAGATAAAAAATGTGATCTGATCCAAGAATTGAGAGTAAGTGCCTGGTGGACGATACAAAACCACAAACAAAAATGGTCTTAATGTTTTGCAACTTGGATGAGGAAAATTAAGGGTTAGATGTTCAAAAGAACTGTAGCTATCAATTGGTCTGGGACAAATTACTAAATCAGAACGAAAAATGGTTGCAACTCCTCCTCCTCGCCCAGTATTTCTAGGAATGTGAAAATTGAAATGACTGGAAGGAGTTGACTCATTTATACTGACATAATCCTCCTGCTCCAACCAGGTTGGACAGACAAACAAATCAATCTAATTATCACAAATCAAGTCATTTACTAACACAGTCTTTGAGGAGAGAGATCTTATGTTTAATAAAGCACATTTAATAGATTAATTTTTTTGTTCAGTCAAAGTCGTATTTATCTTTATGAGATTTCCATAATTTGCTTTTGTTGGCTTAACTTTTAATCCATTTAATTTTGGCCATGGGCAAGACACTGTTTCTATAGGGTAATGGGTGGTTAACAGTACAGAAGCAGCAGAGAGGTGGGTAAAACTACGACTCTGCTTCCTGGTCTGGACCCTGGGTTGTCAGTGTTTTGGAGGACTAATAAATTCGGCCATATTCCTAGAAAAAAGAGCTGCTCCATCCAAAGTGGGATGGATGCCGTCTCTCCGGATCAGACCAGGTTTTCCCCAAAATGTTTGCCAGTTATCAATGTAGCCCACATCATTTGCAGGACACCACCTAGACAACCATTGAGGGAATGACAGCATGCGGCTAAACATGTCGTCACTGGTCCGATCAGGCAGGGGACCAGAAAAGATGACCTATTCTGACATTGTTTTGGCAAACTTACACACTGAAGCAACACTAATTTTAGTGACCTCCGATTGGCATAACCAGGTGTCATTACCGCCAGCGTGAATAACAATCTTACTGTATTTACGCTTATCTTTAGCCAGCAGTTTCAGGTAGGATTTGATGTCACCTGTTCTAGCCCCTGGCAAATATTTGACTATGGTCAATGGTGTCTCTAATGCCACGTTTCTGACTATGGAGCTGCCAATTACCAGGGTCGGCTTCTCAGTGGGTGTGTGTCTGAGCAGGGAAAATCTGTTAGAAACGTGGACTGGTTGGTGGTGGCCCGTGGGCTGGGTCCTAGAACTATGCTTCCTACGTACCGTCACCCAGCCGGCCTGAGGACCCGGTTGCGCGGGCTCTACCGGAGGACGGCTAGGGGGTTCTATCCTTGTTGGCTCCGTGGTGGCTAATGGGCTTCGGCTATCTGCTGGTCTTTCAACAGCGCGGAGCCGTGCTTCTAATGCTGATACCCTGGCCTCCAAAGCTACAAAAATATTACATTTATTACAGTTACCATTATCACTAAAGAAGGCAGGGAAGTAACTAAACATCTGACAGTGAGAGCAAGAGAGAAGAGAAGAGTTAGAGACAGGAGAAAGAAGAGTAGCCATAGACGCAATGAAGCTAAGCTAACTGAGCTAGCGAGATCTTACCACCCCAAGAAAAACTGTGTGATAGGGTTGGGCGATGTCCCCCCAAACTGGCAATTGATGACGTTTACAGTAAAACATCGCGATGGACGATGACATCGTGGGGGGGGGGGGTCTTTTTTCAATTTTTTTTACTATATCTCTTTACATAGGCCTACAATTTTTTTTTATAAAGTAGGAAAAACCTTAATTTTGTGAACTGTACTTTTGTTATTTTACTACACTAATACATAATAAGTTGTAATACGTTGTACGTTTCAACTTGTAATACATTTCACGCAGCTGCGTCAATCACTGAAATAAATAATGAAGTGGCCACTTAAATGGATCCCACTGTACTCACCCGGGCTTTTTAATAGGTGGCACTCGGTTGCACGTAAGGGGAACACAAGAGACTGATGAACCGAGTTGTAAATGGCTGTAAAGCACAACAATGTATTTTCGGGGTGGACCAGTCGGTGATGCCAAAAAGTAAAAAAAGAAAATAAAACTTGACATCCGGATTTGAAGGCGGTCACGATCCACCTACTATTCTAGGTCGTTCTCCTCCTAGGTAACAGCCTGTGCGGCGAGCCTAGCTCGCTTCTCAAAACAGAGGTGAAACGGTACTCACAGGTGCGGCAGCGCGAGGCATACAATCATCTGCCTCGTGCTGCCGGTCTGCCGCTTGCAGTTTTGCTAGAGACGTGTGCGCAAGTCATCGCTCGCGGTGTTCCGGCCAGTGGGTTTTGCTGTCCTGGCTCAGCTCCTTTCATGTGCAGCCTAACGAGTTTTTGCGCACAAGTTTTTGCGCATCTGTAACAAAGCAGCTGATTGCTGCGCTCCTCCTGACTCATCCAGATAAGCTTAGTTTTTCTCTCGGAGCTTCACAGAGGGAAAAGAAATGCGAACAAAACACACCAAATCCACACAAACAAACCATGCAAAATAAATACAAAAATATACAAATATTTCCCACTGTGCAACACATACACATTAGTTAGCCTATATTCTCAATGTTTACAGAGCAGTCCCTGCAAAGTTTTTAGTTAAACTGTAGAAGAGACTATAGGATTAGTGTGTGTCTGACAGGGTGGGGGGCGTGGCATCACAATGGTGGCTCTCCATCGTGATGTCGGTCAGCCATCACGATGGAGATGACATCGTCCATCGGGACAACCCTACTGTGTGAAACACAAGGAGTTCCCAAAACGTAAAGTACATCACCACAAAACGTGTGTTTTAGTGTGCTTGTGTGTTAAAATAACTTAGAGAGGCCTCAGCACAGAGAAAACAAGATCAATTCAAGAGAGTCTGAACACCAAACAGCTGCACGGAGTGCAACAGCAACAACAGGAAATGACGCAATACGGCTTACCCCTGTCACAGAGTCACGTCATGAGCCTGAATCATTTATTCCTGCTGAATAAATGACTTGTCTGGGATTCATACAGAGTGCACAAAGTTGTTTCCTGTGTGTCTAATTCTGCAGTGCATGCGGAAACGCTTAGCAACAGTGATTAACCAATAAGAGTGTAGTAGATCACGCGCTGCCTTATTTGAAGATGCTTTGACAGTTATTCTGTGGAAAAAGATGTATGAGGAGTGGGGGGTTTATGCAACTTGTGGTTCAATAAAAGCTATGCACCGCTGTGGACCGGCGCTCAGTTGAAGGGAGAATTTCCTGAAGCTGAGCCCATCTGCAGGTGTGTTGCTGGCAAAATCTATAACTGTTGTCTGTTGTTTCTTATTGCTCCTCTTTACAGAAATGAACAAGCACGCTGGAAGGTGAAACAAGAGCCTGGGAGTGCCTAAGTTGGTTAGGCACTCCCAGGCTCATTGGTGTCTGCCCTCATTGGTGTCTGCCCTTTAAGGGAGGCCTTTAATTAGATTGATAAAATTCTGAGCTCCACACTGCCAAACAGGACATGTAAAAAAAAAAATCAAAATCAAAAAAAGATTGATAAAATTCCTTCTAAAAAGGACCAGAGCGGGGACAGAAAAATATGAAGGAGACACTGACCACTACCAGTTTGTGTATTTTTTCTTGTTTAAACATTATAAATATAAATGGGTAATAAGCACTTAAATGGGTATGCTGTACTCAGTGAGTTACAGCTGTTAGATTTGCGCTAACCAATAAAAGCCTCAGGGGGAATTAATGCACGTGATGAATTGAAATTACTTCCTTACTGTTTAAACGTAAAATGTGTTGGTCAATATGTACAGTTTAATAGATGTTATGGGAAATGTGTTAATTACTGTTTACATTTACAATGTTTGTCAGAAGTTTTGTTTCAAAGATGTTAATATCCATGTTGATTTAGTAGTTGTAGTAATAACATGTGACCAGCTGGGGGAGTCTAGCGCTAGTGAGCCATAGTAGAGAGCACAGCACTTCTCCCTCCCTCAATACATGTCTGAGCAGAGGAAGAAACGTGTCGTGGCTCTTTTATTATTTACTCCCCTTTTTCAGGGCTTTTACACTTGGAGGCACCGCTGGTGAAGGTGATTGTGAGGCTGGTATCCTATTCCAGAAGAGGACAACCCACATCAACCATCACTATATCATAACCCAGGTAGTGAAGAGTGTAGCGGCAAGCAAGACGACGCCTAACCAAAAGGACTGTATTCTGAGGTGAAAAAAATAAGCTGCTAGGGAACATCAGTTCTGCAGTAACTGGCAAAGCAGTATTCTTCAGCACACTTTACCGTTTACAATAAGAATAAATAAACATGGATTCAGAAGTGGAGAGTTTACAGTTTGAGATAAAGGGAGAACTCTTCCAGCTTACCACTGACCAGCTGATACAAATATGCGATTTCTTAAATATCTCAGGAACAAAGAAAGAAAATATTACAGGAAAAAATTGTAATGTTCTAGTTTCACTGATTAGCAAGCATATTGAAAGTGACGAACTGAGGCAACTAGAAGATGAAGGAATGTCAGCATTGCTGAATTTAATGGACATAATCAAATCAGTGCAGGAAGGTGTCAAAAACAGCACACCAGAAAAAGAAGATGAGGAACAAGACATACTAAGCAGAGAACTAGAACAACTAAAACTCATAGTTCAACAAAAGGAAGCTGAAATGCAGATTCTGGCTAACAAACATGCAAAGAAAATTGAAACTGTGTTGGTCCAGCCTACCCCCTTCCATCTAAACAACAGTTCATGGAGAAAATACTTTAAAATCTCAGGTCAAATTGGTGACCCTGGGCAAAAGGACAGACCAACGTTTTCCAGCTTAGCCCACCAAATAGAGAATGGTCTCAGCAAAGGAGCAATGGATCCGTGCCAAAAAATAGTATTTATCCAAAAATTGAAGTCTGGTCTTAAGTATGATCCTGCATTAGTACAAAGCATGTCCATGCACACAGTTCTCACAGGGCTTCAAAGTGACTGCATAAAGAATGATCTCCAACCTCATTTGTTGAAACCAAGTACCTCCGATGAGCAGCTCCTAGAGGTTCTAAATATTGCCTGTGCTAATAATAAAGAAAGACAGGAAAAGAAAAATACAACTCAGAGGCCCACTGGTGTGCATGCAGTTTAGTCCAGTGATGCAAATAATGGGAGGAGACAGCCAAAATGTTGCCACACTCCCCTCAAATGTGCTGTCAGACATGAAAGAAATTAAAGCAGATATGGTTTTGCTTAAAGGTCTCAAAACTGAGGTCGCACAGATCAGAGAATCCATCCACAGCAAAGAAGATAAAGCTAAATTGCGAACAGCAGTATGTCAAGGACCAGAATATGGTTTCCCCAATCACATAAGGTATACTACTCCACAGCTTACTTTCTGGGGCAGAGGGGGTGCAACTGTTCAACATCATCAGAGAGGAACTCTGCAGTGATATCAATGTGCAGGTGATTCAAGATTAATGAGAGGAACTACTCAGTTTCAACAGAGATTTGCACCACAAAGATACCCGATGCCACGCCCCCGACTGAGGTGCCTTGCATGCCAGGAGCAGGGAGAGAACTTTTGCCAACACTGCTACAGGTGTGGAAGTAGTGAACATTTCCAGGCTGGTTCAAGGGGACAGAGGTATGCCCACCACTGCAAGAGAGTATCCTTTAAACGAGGGAAGGTTGCCCCCGCGGGACAGAGAGTAACCATATCCACCAAAATGTCCCAAAAATGTGCTCGTTGTGGAGGAATGGAAGGATCCCAAAGGTTTGGACAGTGCTCGGCATGCAGTAGAGTATTTTATTGTTCCAAGGAGTGCAAGGAGAGTCATTGGCCTGAACATAGAGAGACCTGCAAGCCATCGCCACACACTGAAACAACCTTTCAAAACATACAACTATGCAAAACTATGACAGGTAAGAAGAAGACCAGTCTATCAAAGAAAGAATCCACATTAGTCGACCTGGTGGGAAAGAAGTGTTTCATTAGCTGCTACCTTCAACGGAAAAAAAAACACAAGCGCTTTAGGATACGGGGTCACAAGTTTCCGCAGTTGACGAAGCATGTAAAACTGAGAACATCCCAGATGTAAAACTCAGGGACATGGCAGAAATTGTAAACCCAGGACAACCCCTACAAATTGAGGCTGCTAATGGCACAGAAATGCCATATATAGGATGGGCAGAAGTGATGTTTAATTTAGCTGCTGGTTCTGAAGAGTTTTATGTTCCAATGCTTGTTATGAAAGGCAACCAGCTTCCCCGCCCCATTATTGGCTTTAGTGTTATTGAACGCATTATCATTAAGAGTCAGAATCAAACGAACAGCAATGAGAAAGAGGGACTTTTAAAAACAGTGAAAATAGCTTTCCCAAATTTAAAAAGAGGGAATGAAAACGCTTTCATTAAAGCTGTAAGTGTAGAGCGAACAGGTGAGTATATAGTTAAAACAGCATGTCAGAGAATGAGTATAACAAAGTATTGTTCTGTCCAAATAAAATGCAGAATAAATGCCAGACCCTTCAAAGAGGACACCACGTTAGTTTTTGAACCAGATGGGAACCCAGATAGAGATGCTTCCACAGAACTCTGGGATCCCCCTATTGATCTAAGCCACCTGAACGAGACTCAAAGACAGATTGTACGTGACATATTAAGGGAGGAGTCAAATTCTTTCTCACGATCTGACAATGATATTGGATGTATAGAGAAGCTTCAATTAAAAATTGAGCTAAAAGACCCGTTGCCCGTACTTACATATCAATCCCCAAGCCATTGTATGATGAAATAAAGGACTACCTAACCGATTTGATTGCACAGGGATGGATTGAGAAATCTCACTCATCCTATGCTTCATCCGTTGTTTGTGTTAGGAAAAAGTGTGGCTCGTTGCGTTTGTGCATCGACTATAGGGAACAGAATCGCAAAACTCACCCTGATTGACAGCCAACCCCAAGAGTTCACGATATAATGGATTGACTTGGTGGAAACACCATGTTCTCTCTGCTTGACCAGGGAAAGGCATACCACCAGGGGTTTGTGGCAAAAGACAGTAAACGTCTGACAGCTTTTGTTACACCCTGGGGGTTATATGAATGGGCCAGAATCCCATTTGGGCTTATGAATGCTGCAACAGCCTTCCAGCGCTGCATGGAATAGTGCCTAGAAGTGCTTCGTGATAAAATCTGTGTCCCGTATTTGGATGATACACTAGCGTTCAGTAAAACATTTGAAAGTCATGTCAATGATGTTCGGAAAATTTTGCAAAGTTTCAGTTCAGTTCCCTTTATTGTCCCCGTGGGGCAAATTGTTTCACAGCCAGCAGTTAAACAATCCATAACATCACACAGCCGAGACAAAAATAAGAGGAAGCCTCACAAGCATGAGTTTAATATTCTGACAGCAGTAGCAATAAAAGATTTCTTCCCTCTCTCTGTCTTACATAGTATAGACTTATACCACTGTCCTGATGGCAAGAGTTGAAACTCTGTCCACAGAGGGTGCCTGGAATCTGCCATGATAACTTTAGCTTTCTTAAGGGATCTAGAGATAAATAGATCGCTGAGGTTGATCGGAGGGATGCCAGCAATTTTACTGCATTCTCTGGCGATGCTCTGTAGGGAATTCCTGTTTCTTAAAGAAAGTGACCCATACCACCAAATAAAAGAGAAATTAAGAATTGATTCAATAAAACAGGAATAAAACACTTCCATAAAACCTGGGCTAACATTAAAAACACAAAGATTCCAATAAAAATGCATACGCTGGTGTGCTTTCTTGATCACCGACTCAGCCTGGAGGTTCAAAATTCAATTTATTATCGATGAGCACTCCTAGATATTTATATTGTGACACGAATCTCCACACTCTGATTATTTATTACCACATGAGGAATCAGAGAAGGATTCTTCCTAAAGTCATTGCACATTTCTTTTGTCTTTTAGCTAAATTTATATTTAAAAAAGAATCTTCACACCATTTAAAAAGAAATCATGAACTACCAGGCCATGCTCTGTATTTTCATTTCTTAAAAGAGAAACAATCACCGAATCGTCTGCGAATTTTATAATATGGTGCCCAGTGTAGCAGCTCTGGCAGTCATTTGTGTATAAAACAAATAAAAGAGGGGAGAGGACCCAACCCTGAGGAGATCCTGTTGATGATAAAAGAGGCTGAGATAAAACACCATTAACTTCAACTCGTTGTACCCTCTCAGTTAAAAAGTTCACAAACCAGGAAATGAGACCAGGGTCAACGTTATAAAAATGTCTTAGTTTATGGGCTAAAATATGAGGCTGAATGCAATTAAAAGCCGAGGAGAAATCTATAAAAAATAATCTGGCCAGTGTCTTCGGCCCCTCCAAATGTTTAAAAACTACATTTTAAAGTGTTCCTATGGGATCATCAACTCCTCTTTTTGACTTATAAGCAAACTGTAGAGGGTCAAGTCTGTCCTGTACTGTGTCCAAAAGTGTCTCCCTTATTAGTTTCTCAAAAGTCTTCATAACTATGGATGTCAAGGCCACAGGTCTAAAATCATTTAAAGTCTGTGGTATTTTAAGTTTTGGGACAGGTACAATTATTGACTCCTTCCACAAGCGAGGAACTTTATGTAGCTGCAAGGACAATTTAAAAATAAAACAAATTATGTCGGCCAACTATGTGGCACAATTTTTTAAAAGTTGTCCTTCAATGCCGTCAGGACCAGGACTTTTCTTTCCTTTGACTCCCCTAAGCATTTTTCTACAACTTTTTCTTTGTCCACAGTGACGAATTCCTGTGTGGAGTTCAGACTAAAATCGTTAAAATTCGCGCTGAAATCCTGTTTGTTAAAACGGTTATAAGAAACATTCAAGTCATTGGAGAGCTCCCGATCAGTCTGACCATTAAATGAGATTGTAGATCCCTTAGACTGCATCCCCATAATTTTTTTAACTCCCTCCCATGCAGGACGTGAACTGCCTGCACCCAATAATGTCTCAACTTGATCTTTGTATGCACATTTGGCTGTTTTAATTTCTTTTTTTACTTGTTTGGTGAGTTCTCTATATAAATTCCCATTCCTTTGGCTGAAGCTGACATTCTTTTTCACAATATTGCCTCTGACAGACTTTGTTATCCAATGCTTAGAGTTAGGATACATAATAATGGATTTCCTTGGAATGATCATCTCCTCTGACCCTTGTTCTCTTCAGGACCGATTTATAGATCGGAACGAGGTAAACAACGTTGTGGTCCGACATGCCCAGAGGAGCTCTATTATAGGACTTATATGCTCCCTTAACGGTTCCAAAACAAAGATCCAAGCACCTAGAGTGACGGGTAGGACAAGTAAGATACTGATCAAAACTACCTAGGGATTTATCCGGTTTACAGTGATTGAAATCCCCCAATACCAGTACCGGAGCGTCATGCATAATTCTCTGTTGTCGCTGCATGGACTTTGTCAGAGCTTGTGTTGCCAACTCAGCATTTGCTTTAGGGTGAATATACACAAGGCACACGAAAATCTGGGGAAATTCCCTAAGTAAATAAAATGGACGAAGAGACACAGAAAGAAGTTTAATGTCTGGGTTAAACAGCTGTTCCCTTACAACCACCGTGTTACACTAATCCTGATTAATGTAGAGACGCAAACCTCCATCCAGTGACTTGCCAGTCACAGCTGGGTCTCTGTCCAGCCGATAGGGAATTCCAAAACCTCAGATTTCCAGATCGGAGTCCAAATCGTGCTTCTTCAACCATGTTTCTGTAAAAGCCAGGAGACACGTATTTTTATATTCCGCCATGGACCTGACATTAGCCTGAAGTTCATCCAACTTATTACGAAGGGACTATCGTTAAGGTGAAGATGGCGCCAGCGTGTTTGGCCGGCCGTCTGCTCCTCCCGGTTATTCTGTTCTTTCTTCTCTTTTGTACTTTGCTGTGCAAGTTAGAGATGCTGTCCTGACTTATGATCGCTCTACCCTGCTGGACCTCCGTTTCTCTGTGGATTATCCTAAGGACTATGTAATTCAGGGTAAGAGAGTGCAAACACCCCTCTCCTTCATCCCAACCTCTCTATGGAGGCTGCCCTGCCCATCCCACCGTGGAAAGCGGCGCCGTAGATGTGGCAAGCGTGCGGGTCGCTTGGTTCGACTACGGGCTGTGTTGCTGCGTTCTTCCAGGATCTTGTTTTCGGCCTGCTGCTGCTCAGTGTGGTGTGCTTTGGAATCTGCGGAGCGGCATCTTTATACTATAGCTCGCCCTAGAGTGAACTCTGCGCGGCCCTGCGCTGCTGCTTGCCCTGTGGTGGATTCGGCTCCCTCTCCTCGGTCTGCCTTACTTCCTTGTTGGTGTCGACAAGGAGTGGATTACTCCAATTTACGTGAGCTGAAACCTGCCGCCTCCACTTCAAGCCATGGATCAGCGCTCCTCCACAGGTTTGCACTGCTTAATGCCCGCTCTCTTTGCAACAAATCACACATACTTAAGGAGTACTTTAGTGACAATAATTGGGATATACTCTGTATCACGGAGTCCTGGATCGTTGCTGGGGATCTTACTATAATTGCCGAACTTTTACCTGGTGGATGTTCCTATTTTAACACTCCCCGAAAGACTGGGCGTGGTGGTGGTCTACTAACCATTTACAAATCATCAGTCTCCTGTAAATCTATTTCTTTTCCTGAAACGCCATCTAGCTATGAACTGTCTGGATTTGAACTTTGTTCCTATCCTATCCCCCATGCATCTGCCTGCTGGTGTACCACCCTCAAAGTATAAAAATGACTTCATTACTCAGTTTTCACAATTTTTATCTACCATTCTTACGAGCAATGGCCGCGTCCTTACCATAGGTGACTATAACATTCATGTCTGTTGCCCTGAGAAGCCACTTGTACGTGACTTTATAAACCTTACAGATTCTTTTGGACTACATCAATTAATGCATGCTCCCACACATGACCGGTTTCATACCCTTGATTTAGTGCTCTCACATGAAATCAGCATATGTGACTTAAATGTGGATGATGTGTTGATATCTGACCATTTCCGGGTTTTTTTCAATCTGGAATCTCCTTTGCTGCCACTAAAATCTACAGTGTTTTCCCATCAGAAGTGATTAATCACATCTTTAACTGTTCAGCAATTTTCTATGCAGTTTGTTGACCCCTGTACTGATCTTAACATGTCTTCTGATGATTTAGTGCATCTGTTTCAATCACTCTGTCTTGCAATTTTGGATCAGATAGCTCCTTTAAAGGAGTCATGACCTGTAATTTTCACTTTTCCATGAGAAAAAAAATTATGTTATTATTGCCGACTATACACTGCCCGGGAAGCCGATAGTTAAAAGTGAAGCGTTTTCTTACCCCTGGGTTCGTCCACCAGCCCAAGTGCACGCGCACTCAAATACGTGATTTTAATTTCTGGCCGACTTGACGTCAAGTCGGCGCAGGATATACCATATATAGACATCGCAGACCTATGCTGCAGGAAACCCGCCCTCCCTCCCTCTCGCCCCTCTCCCCCTCATATTCAGTCGAGTGCCGCCATTACTGAATTCTAGTGATCGGAATTCCAGCTCTTTTTGGAGAGCCAGTTCTTTTGGCTTGGCTCAGCTTAACCTCTTAAGCCCCAGGGTCTCTCCAGGGTCTCTCCAAGTTCCTAGCTCGAATAGGACATGCCCAACATTAATTTAGTTTTTCTCTGCAAAAACAAACTCTGTGTAAACAATCTTGGTATCGAAATGAAGCCAATGCTTGTGAGATTTAATCAGAGGTGTAAACATTACAACATATGTTACTGTGCCAAACTAATTGTAGCTTGAACATTACAAGATTCTTTATTCACGCCTAATTTTTGTTCTCATGTTACAGTATATAAACCATTCAAAATATGCTCCAGTAGAATATAAACTGCAGATAATCATAAACCAACATGTGTAGATTACTTGTATCAAGATTCATGTTGATGAAGTGAAGTGGAGCAAAGTTACAGAGGCTCTAGTAAAATAATAGCTAGTTTTTTTGCAGTTTGGCACAGTTCGGCACAATTTGGCACAAACAGTGAAAGTTTCAATTTCTCAACTCCTGATCTACTGATTGTATTCAGGTTCAATTATATGCCTAAAAAGAAACTTTTTTTATATGTTTTAGTAAAATACCCAACATATTTTTCACTCTATTTAAATAACACTATAACACAGAGTTAGGCTTGACTCCAACTGAAGAAAATTTTTTGACAACATTGTTTTTTATTTTTTCCATAATACAACTAAGAAATACAAACAATACAATTACATGTTTTGAACAAACATGTCAACCCTCCACCCCTGGCCCTTACAGGATTTCAAATTCTTGGTTGGGAATCAGGTTAGTGAGTTCATAAGAAAAAGTAAAAAATCTTACAACAAAAATATTTCTGTGCTATTAATTACTGCAAGTGCTACTGTTTATATGTCCCCAGGTTCCTCCATCACATGAGACAAATCTGTCCTCAATACATAGCAAATAAAGGGTCCCAGATCTGGTGGAAATTGTGTTGTTGATGTCTCATTGTATATGTAATTTTCTCCAAAGGGAGAGTTGAAGACAGTTCAGACAGCCACCTCTTTACAATTTCTCAATTCCTGATCTACTGATTGTATTCAAGTTCAATTATATGCCAGAAAACAAAGTTTTTTAAAATATTTTTTGGTAAAATATCCAACATATCCCCTCCCTGGGCTGCCACCTTATCGTGGTGGAGGGGTTTGGGTGTCCCAATGATCCTAGGAGCTATGTTTTCGGGGGCTTTTGCTCCTGGTAGGGTCACACATGGCAATTTGGTTCTAGGTGAGGGATCAGACAAAGTGCAGCCCAAAAGACCCCTATGATGAACAAGACAGATGGACTCAGTGTTCCCTCGCCCGGACGCGGGTCACCGGGGCCCCCCTCTGGAGCCAGGCCTGGCGGGGACCTTGGCGGTCCGATCCCCGGCTGCAGAAGCTGGCTCTCGGGACGTGGAACGTCGCCTCTCTGGTGGGGAAGGAGTCGGGGCTGGTGTGCGAGGTTGAGAGGTTCCGACTGGACATCGTCGGACTCACCTCGGTGCACGACTCTGGCTCTGGAACCCGTCTCCTCGAGAGGGGTTGGACTCTCTTCCACTCTGGAGTTGCATACTTGTTGCCCCCAATCTCGGCGCCTGTACGGTGGTGTTTACCGCGGTGAACGAGAGGGTAGCCTCCCTCCGCCTTCGGGTGGGGGGATGGGTCCTGACTGTTGTTTGTGCTTACGCGCCAAACAGCAGATTAGATTACCCACCCTTCTTGGAGTCTTTGGAGGGGGTGCTGGAGAGTGCTCCTCCTGGGGACTCCCTTGTTCTGCTGGGGGACTTCAACGCTCACGTGGGCAATGACAGTGAGACCTGGAGGGGTGTGGTTGGGCGGAATTGCCCCCCTGATCTGAACCAGAGTGGTGTCTTGTTATTGGACTTCTGTGCTCGTCATGGATTGTCCATAACAAACACCATGTTCAAGCATAAAGGTGTCCATGTGTGCACTTGGCACCAGGACACCTTAGGCCGCAGCTCAATGATCTACTTGATTGTCGTCTCATCTGATCTGCGGCCGCATGTCTTGGAGACTCGGGTGAAGAGAAGGGCTGAGCTGTCCACTGACCACTACCTGGTGGTGAGTCGGCTCCGATGGTGGGGGAGGACGCCGGACAGACCTGGAAGGCCCAAACGTGTTGTGAGGGTCTGCTGGGAATGTCTGGCAGAGTCTCCTGTCAGAAGGAGCTTTAACTCACACCTCCAGCAGAACTTTGAACACGTCCCGGGGGAGGCGGGGGACATTGAGTACGAGTGGACCATGTTCCGCGCCTCCATTGCCGAGGCGTCTGACCGAAGCTGTGGCCGCAAGGTGGTCGGTGCCTGTAGCGGCGGAAACCCCCGAACCCGCTGGTGGACACCGGCGGTAAGGGATGCTGTCAGGCTGAAGAAGGAGTCCTACCGGGTCTTTTTGGCTTGTGGGACCCCTGAAGCAGCTGATAGGTACCGACAGGCCACGCGGGATGCGGCTCGGATGGTTGCTGTTGCAAAAAATCGGGCGTGGGAGGAGTTGGGAGAGGCCATGGAAAACGACTTCTGTACGGCTTCGAATCGATTCTGGTCCACCATCCGGCGTCTCAGGGGGGGAAATCGGTCTGCCACCAACACTGTTTACAGTGGGGATGGTGTGCTGCTGACCTCGACGCGGGACGTTTTGGGTCGGTGGATGGAATACTTCGAAGACCTCCTCAATCCCACCAGCACGCCTTCCAATCTGGAAGCAGGGTTTGGGGACTTGGGGTCGGTCTCTCCAATCTCTGGTGCTGAGGTCACAGAGGTCGTTAAAAAGCTACTCGGTGGCAGGGCTCCGGGGGTGGATGAGATTCGACCGGAGTTCCTCAAGGCTCTAGATGTTGTGGGGCTGTGTTGGTTAACGCGGCTGTGCAATATTGCGTGGACATCGGGGGCAGTTCCCTTGGATTGGCAGACTGGGGTGGTGGTCCCCCTGTTTAAAAAGGGGGACCACAGGGTGTGTTCCAACTACAGGGGGATCACACTTCTGAGCCTCCCTGGTAAGGTCTATTCAGGGGTTCTGGAGAGGAGGGTCCGACGGATAGTCGGACCTCGGATCCAGGAGGAACAATGCGGTTTTTGTCCTGGCCGTGGAACACTGGACCAGCTCTACACCCTCAGCAGGGTCCTGGAGGGTGCGTGGGAGTTCGCCCAACTGGTCTACATGTGTTTTGTGGACTTGGAGAAGGCGTTCGACCGTGTCCCTCGCGGGGGCCCTGTTGGGCGTGCTCCGGGAGTATGGGGTACCGGGCCCCTTGATACGGGCTGTTAGGTCCCTGTACGACCGGTGCCAGAGTTTGGTTCGCATTGCCGGCAGTAAGTCGGGCTTGTTTCCAGTGAGAGTTGGACTCCGTCAAGGTTGCCCTTTGTCACCAATCCTGTTCCTAACTTTTATGGACAGGATCTCTAGGCGCAGCCAAGGCGTTGAGGGGATCCGTTTTGGTGGCCTCAGGATCGGGTCTCTGCTTTCTGCAAATGACGTGGTCCTGTTGGCTTCATCGGAACGTGATCTACAGCTTTCGCTGGAGCGGTTCGCAGCCGAGTGTGAAGCGGCTGGGATGAGAATCAGCACCTCCAAATCCGAGGCCATGGTGTGGCATCTGCAGTTATGCGGGTGCTTTACCGGTCTGTTGTGGTGAAGAGAGAGCTGAGCCGAAAGGCGAAGCTCTCGATTTACCGGTCGATCTACTTTCCTACCCTCATCTATGGTCACGAACTCTGGGTGGTGACCGAAAGAACGAGATCACGGATACAAGCGGCTGAAATGAGTTTCCTCCGCAGAGTGTCTGGGCTCTCCCTTAGAGATAGGGTGAGAAGCTCAGTCATCCGGAGGGGGCTCAGAGTAGAGCCGCTGCTTCTCCACATCGAGAGGAGTCAGTTGAGGTGGCTCGGGCATCTGGTCAGGATGCCTCCTGGACGCCTCCCTGGTGAGGTGTTTCAGGCACGTCTCACCGGGAGGAGGCCCAGGGGAAGGCCCAGGACACGCTGGAGGGACTATGTTTCTCGGCTGGCCTGGGAGCGCCTTGGGGTTCCTCCTGAGGAGCTGGAACAAGTGGCTGGGGAGAGGGAAGTCTGGGTCTCTTTGCTTAGGCTGCTGCCCCCGCGACCCGACCCCGGATAAGCGGAAGAAAATGGATGGATGGATGGATATCCAACATATTTATCGCCCTATTTAAATAACACTATAACACAGAGTTAGGCTTGACTCCAACTGAAGAACAGTTATTCAAATTCCAAATACAAAATTGTGAAATATACATATGAAATGGATAACAAAACTTTTCACAACCCCTTCCTCTTATCAATGCTAATGTTATATGGATGGTAATGTGCTTTGCATGCAGTAACAATATGATCGTAGCGTGGGCTGATTTTGCACAGACAACTGTAATCAGGGGTGGTTTTTGTTTCTTTCCATTGTCCTCATTCACAAAGCTGAGGTACAATGACCACAAGATTGCCTCAAACTGGTTTCTCTGCATAGTGTTACGGGATAATTTAAAATTATATGGCCACTTACCCCCTCCAGCAGTCAGCCACAACTCCGGTGTATATAATGATGGATAGGAAAACATATAAGTCTGTTACAGTGAGGGGAGTCCAAAGGAACTTTCTGCCAGCCTCTTTCCTTTTTGTAGCATTGGTGTTGTCAGTAATTGTCCAAATTACAAATGAACTGAAGAAGAGCTGGAAGAGAGAGAGAGAGGAGACCATGCTGCTGCTTGGTCAAATGTAGGGCCCGGTGGCCTTGTGAGCATGAACCTAAAAGACTCAGGAGTGCTGTCCTCCTTATGTCTGTGGCATCTTCACCCACTGCAGTGTCAGCAGACCTCTTTGGACAGCCGTTGCCTCAGCTTAGTTGAAGGCCTTGGAGGTATTTAGTTTTCATTCTCACTAAAACAAGATAACAGAAAAATAGAGAAATTATAAATATATGCATACACATCTACATATAAATGTCTACACACACACACACATTTTATTTATTATATAAATAAATAAATAAATAAATAAATAAATAAATAAATAAATAAATAAATAAATAAATAATACCTTTCAGGCAGCTGTGTCTCTCTGTATGATGTTCCAGCAGTCTGCTTGAGCATGGTAAAGCGTTGACGAGTAAGCTAAGGATGAATGCCGAGGTGACTAAAAGAATTATTATTACAGAAAAAGAGTTAGAAAAAAATATACAGAAACTACAAATACAACCCACAAATATTTTTACACACATCTCTGTACACATATCTACACAAATATCCACACATACATTTTATATATATATATATATATATATATATATATATATATATATACACACATACATACATACATACATACATACATACATACATACATACATACATACATACATACATACATACATAGGCACAAAAAGATGTGAACAAAATAGTTACAAAAACTGTCTATATACAAACATCTAAGAACACACACACAAAAAACATCTATATAAAATGGCTGACAGAGCTATTAGTATTAGCTAGTTGGGACATACCTCTCTTCCTGGTAAAAATCAGGTTTTCCTCTTCTGATGACGAGTCCTCAACAGAAACCTCCGATGAACTATCATTCCAAATAGTTGCAAGGGCTTCGTCAGTGATGATTCTGTTCTCTTGAAGTGCCATTTTGCTTAAACTGTATTTATTACCAAAATGAATGCAAAATGAGGTGTACCAAATGTACCAAAAAAAGTGGGGGGGAATGAAAAAAAAAAACGCTCCCAATGACGACCCGGCTCCCATCGTTCACTTCAAAGAGTTAGCTCTTAGAGCCAGTTCGTTCGCGATCGACACATCACCGATTCGAAGTACGAACTCGACCATGAAAGATGCAGAAAGTTTCTTCACGCAATGATGTATTAAGACTTATTTGTGGAAAAAGGTGCAATTCCAACAATCAGAGGCTTGCCTGCAATATAAACGGTAAGGCTGTGTTTTTATTGCTCTGCTGTGTGTAACAAACAGCAGCTAACTGCTAATGTGGCTATTGTATGCTACCGGGAGTAGTAGATATGGGTTAGATATGCTGAAGCGTTACCTGCGGTATCAATCCCCCTCCTTCCTGCCACCAATCAACGCGTCCCTCATTTGCATTATTACAATGCCCGTCCACGACAGCCAAAATATCGCATCAGATCTCGCGAGAAAATAATGCCTTCAGAAATAATTGTCAGAGGAGCTCTGTGTTTATTTTTTTCACTTTTTTTCAACTTTTCTTTTTTAGAAGGGCCTGAAAGACTGTAATAGAGCATGGGTATCCAAGATAAGACTAGGTTATGACTCCTTTAAAGACTAAATCTGTAAACTTTGCTTCTGACCCTTGGCTAAACCAGTCCACTAAAGCCATATAGCGTGAATGCAGGAAAGCTGAAAGAAAATGGAAGAAAGATAAACTCCAAGTCTCCTACTTAGGCCTGAAAGATTGTTTAGCTCGTTATCAGGCTGCTGTAAGAGATGCTAGAAATTTATACTATACAGATATTATTTCGAAATGCCAAAATAATCCACAGGTCATTTAGGACACTTAATGCAGTCCTCTCAATGAACGAACCATTCTTCCCAACAGTCTCCGATGAGTTGACATTTAAATCCCATATTAAGCAGGCTTCTAGGATTTCTTTCTTTCACCTCCGGAATATTGCTAAAATTAGAAACATCCTGTCCAGGAGTGATGCTGAGAAACTAGTCCATGCATTTGTTACCTCAAGGCTGGACTACTGCAATTCTTTACTATCAGGTAGTCCACAAAATGCCATTAATAGCCTTCAGTTGATCCAAAATGCGGCAGCAAGAGCTCTGATGAATATTAAAAAGAGAGATCACATTTCTCCGGTTTTAGCTTCCCTTCATTGGCTCCCTGTTAAATCCAGAATATAATTTTAGATCCTCCTTCTTCCATACAAAGCCTTTAATAATCAAGCTCCATCATACATCAGAGATCTGATTGTTCCATATGTTCCCAACAAAGCACTTCGCTCTCAGACTGCAGGTTTACTTGTAGTTCCTAGGATTTCTAAAAGTAGAATGGGAGGCAGATCTTTTAGTTATCAGGCTCCTCTCCTGTGGAACCAGCTCCCAGCTTTAGTCCGTGAGGCAGACACTCTGTTTACTTTTAAGGCCGGGCTTAAAACTTTCCTTTTTGATAAAGCTTATAGTTAGAGTGGCTAAGTTCATCCTGAGCTATCTCTGTTCCGTTCCCTCTGTGTCTCTGCTCTGTCTTCTCAAACCCCCAGACGGTCGTGGCAGATGGTCGCTCCTAAGCCTGGTTCTGTTGGAGGTTTCTTCCTGTTAAAGGGGAGTTTTTCCTCTCCACTGTCGCCACATGCTTGCTCAGTATGAGGGATTGCTGAAGGATTGCTGTGGTTGGAAAGTCTTCCCAACCTCACACCAATAAATGACGCAATCTGCTGGGAGTCCTTAAATAGGAAAATTTTTAACTGATTGGAATGTTTGTATAAATGTATTGAAATGACTTCTTGTTAAGTGCCTTGAGATGACATCTGTTGTGAATTGGTGCTATATCAATAAACTAAATTGAAATTGAATTGAAGTGCTAGACTATATAAATTGGGGTACTACAATTTTTGCTTTTCCCAATACTCCAGTGGGGTTTCCAGCCTGCTAATATTTGGCTCCCACACAGGGGAAATCCTCCTCTTCCTAGCTGGCTCCATCCTCTCACTTATCTCTCTCTCCTCACTCTCCTAAATTAGGGTGACCATATTTTGATTTCTAAAAAAAAGAGGACACTTGGCACAGTCCTGAAACACTGTCATGACTGTGACCATACTTTAGATTTTAACATATTTAAAGCATGCATTCTCCATGTGGTAAGAATGAACAGTTTAATAACAAACTTCAGATAGGCTTTAACAAGTGCAAAAATGACCTTATAATTTCTAGAAATTAATTAATAATAGAAATAATTATTCTTCCGAATTAGAAAATATACCAGAAACCGGAATAGTTTGCTTTACAGGACAAAAATTAAACAAAAATCTGAAATAACATTCTGAGAAAAGAGGTATTATTTTCTTTTCAATGTAATAATAAAATTAAAAGGCAGCAGTCTCAAAAACACAGTAATGCCTGCTCCATTTTTTAGATTGTATCTTCATCATCCTCAGTCAGTTTATAGATTAATTATTATTATAGGCTAGATTTCGTTTCCATGTGGACCTACTAGATCTTTGCCACTTTTCTCACACACAGAAACCCATATGCCAGCTATGCCAGTTCTGTTTGTCTGTAAAGCTACAGTTGCGCTTTAATATCTTGTAAACAATCGCAACGCCGTGCGCGCAGCACGGGCAAGGGCAAAGTGGCGCAGCGCATCAAAGCCCGCTGTCTTACGTCTATGAAACGGTTCAGAACCAGCCACGAAAGCATCTATCGTTCTCAGTGAGAAACCCTATCCCCCTAAGTTTAAAAAACATCAACGAATATTGGTAGACTTAAGTGTACTAATTGCAAACAGAGTAATAGCCCTCTCATGGAAAAACATCAGTAGTCCAAGTGTAAAGAGGTGGCTGTCTGAACTGTCTTCAACTCTCCCTTTGGAGAAAATTACATATACAATGAGACATCAACAACACAATTTCCACCAGATCTGGGACCCTTTATTTGCTATGTATTGAGGACAGATTTGTCTCATGTGATGGAGGAACCTGGGGACATATAAACAGTAGCACTTGCAGTAATTAATATCACAGAAATATTTTTGTTGTAAGATTATTTACTTTTTCTTATGAACTCACTAACCTGATTCCCAACCAAGAATTTGAAATCCTGTAAGGGCCAGGGGTGGGGGGTTGACATGTTTGTTCAAAACATGTAATTGTATTGTTTGTATTTCTTAGTTGTATTATGGAAAAAATAAAAAACAATGTTGTCAAAAAAATTTCTTCAGTTGGAGTCAAGCCTAACTCTGTGTTATAGTGTTATAGTGTTATTTAAATAGAGTGATAAATATGTTGGGTATTTTACTAAAACATATAAACAAAGTTTCTTTTTAGGCATATAATTGAACCTGAATACAATCAGTAGATCAGGAGTTGAGAAATTGAAACTTTCACTGTTTGTGCCAAATTGTGCCGAACTGTGCCAAACTGCAAAAAAACTAGCTATTTTTTCACTAAAGCCTATGTAACTTTGCTCTACTTCACTTCATCAACATTAATCTTGGTACAAGTAATCTCCACACGTTGGTTTATGATGATCTGCAGTTTATATTCTACTGGAGCATATTTTCAATGGTATTATATACTGTAACATGAGAAAAAAAATAGGCGTGAATAAAGAATCTTGTAATTTGTCTATGTTCCAGCTACAATTACTTTGGTACAGTAACATACGCTGTACTTTTTAATAATATCAATAATAATAGTTTTATAATAATATCAATAATATAGTTTTTGACAGTGTTTTTTAATTTATTTTGCCAAAACAATTAGGCCTTGACATAGGGTGGCAAAACGGAAGAAATTTTTCCAGACTCAACAAATCTAGGATAAAAACTTCTTGTTGCACCTACATCACTGTAATACAGAGAATTAGGAACTACTGGACCAGTTCTCGGTTCGTAGAAGTGGTAGTGGAATTAAAATCAGAGATCACAGTCAGGATCTTCACATTAATTTGAAAATGCTGCTCAGTAAATTATCAGCCGGCAATTTACTGAACACATAAATACATAACATACAGTTCACATTCATGCAAAAACTTGAGTTTGATACTCACGACATCTTTCTTTGTAACCTTCAGGTTAAACTTGTTTCTGTTTTTTCAACCAAATTATTGTTTTAAAAAAACTGGCCCGCATGACAGACCATGCAGAAAAGTTAAACTCAAATTCATTTACATAAAATTATCAAACAAAAGAAGAAAAATAAAATCTCTAACACTGGTCAACTTAACAAGGCGGCAGCTTTCATGTCTGACGTTAAACTTCACAAACAAAAACGGTTGATTGATCCAAATACAGGCTTATAATGTCAGGAAAATAAAACACAAGGGGTTTAACACAGATATCTTCAGTAAAGTAAAGTTATTTACTCAAGTAATCAAGTTTTTTCCTGTTTTACAAACTGAGTTTCAGGCTTAATTAGCTTGTAAACTCGTCACATACATTTCCGAAAATAAGATATAACTAAAATAAATCTCACCAAAACCATCCTAGTTTAGATGTTTAAAGTCCTGGCGGTACCAGGGGATCAATGCTGACTGGAAAAGTTTTGCTTTTACCCGCAGAAGTCAAGTTTAGTTTTAGCTTCAAACCGCTTCTCCTCCCGTTTGTCTCTCACTCACCTGCTGCCGGGGGGGGGGGGGGGGGGGGGAGAGTAGTGAATCTGTTCCTATCACAAACTTTGGGTCATACTGAAGATTCTTCTAATTTACAATATGCCTTCATCTCTAACCATATTAAAGCTACAAGCTTTTGAAATACTGATATCAAAATGTAAGATTTTACTGAAAAAACCCAGATGCCTAAAGAGTTAAAAGGCTTCACAGCCTGAGTTTGGGTTTCCATCCAGCTGGCACAGACAGCTGACTCCTAAGGGTATTACGTCCTTCATTCACACTTAGCCGCTCTCGTGGTGTTTTGCAACCCTCTTATTGAGAGCACAAACTTTCAAATAACATTGACTATACAAATACAGTTATTTGCAGATGTTAGCTGAGACTGGAGAAAGTCTACGTAGCTGCATCCACTTTTCTCATTAAGTTTCCAGATGCTTGCCAAGTACCTGTGGTGCTCAGGAAGCCTCCTAGGGTTTTCTTAAAACTTTGGAGAAGGCCCACAAAGGTGGATGTCTAATAGGAAAAATCTTTTGAATGTATATTCCAAAACCAGAACACAACTGGAGTTTTTGTGATGCACATTATAAACCAGGCTTTACAGCTTCCAGGTGCCCACTAAAAGAGTTTACAGATATGCTGAAAACACAGCTGGATCCAAACATAGAAGCACTTAGAAACTTAGGCCATCCAAATTTTACTTCTTACTTCTGACACTAATTATTAAAATTTAATGGAACACTGGCAGCCAATAAAGAAAAGGAGGAGTTAAGAAATGTCTGAACACACTCCAGTGTAAGCGTGTTAAGATTCGAGAGAGAGAGAGAGAGAGAGAGAGAGAGAGAGAGAGAGAGAGAGAGAGAGAGAGAGAGAGAGAGAGAGAGAGAGAGAGAGAGAGAGAGAGAGAGAGAGAGAGAGACTGCAAGATAGCCGTAAAGTACAGTGGGGTAAAAAAAGTATTTAGTCAGCCACCAATTGTGCATGTTGTCCCATTTAAAAAGATGAGAGATGCCTTTAATTTTCATCATAGGTATACATTGTTCACACATTTCTGCCTCATTCACGCATCAGATTCGAGCGAATAAGGCGTTTGACGCGGGTCATTTTATGTGGTGCATTTTGTGCATTCATGCATCACGAGCGTTTTTGCGTCTGCCGCTAAAGTCGAAAAATCTAAACTTCGGTGTCATTTCGCACCGCATCAACCAATCAGGAGCACCGGCGGAGCAGGGGGGTGGCTTATTGGGCTTAAGCCCAGGTCGTTTTTCAGAAGCCCTGGGGCTTTTGGAGTGTGTCTTTTTTTTCATAGTAAGATTTCTGACTGACAACTGTATGAAACAAAAACTACAAAAAAACTACACACAATATTAGAAGCCCATAGCACATAGTCATAAATTCCCCCCTAATTTTGGTATGATCCGTGTTCAGGCACTAGCGCCACTGTATGCGTTTGTGTGCAGCACTTGCGCATGTGAGGGAAGGGGGAGACACGCTGCGAGCAAATTTGCTGTTGAAGTGCAGGCAGACAGAGGAGAGCTCAAGTTTGACCAGGTACCAAAGCAAATCACTCATACTGAAGCCTATGATAATGTAGATATGACGATGTATCACAATGACTGATGTCACGCTGCTCACCTGGCGCATATTATGTTACTTGCACTTCGTATTTTTGCTAGCTCTGTCAGGACTAATAATTCAAATTCAATTCAAATTCAAATTCAAACAATTCAAAATTACTTTATTAATCCCAAAGGGAAATTAAATGTTGTTGTAACTCATTATGCAAGTTCCTTCAAAGATTTGTTGTAGATGCTGATGGCTGTGGGTAGGGATGATCTCCTGTAGCAGTCTGCAGATCTGAAGAAGCCTCTGACTGAAGACGCTCTGTAGTTGTATGACAGTCTGATGTAGAGGATGCTCTGGATCTATGGCGTCTTCTTTTCAACTCATCAGGGTTTTGTGGCTGTAGTTAAGGGTATTTGAGCTTTTGTGATGTTAATCAGCTGCTGCCAGTTGTAAACCACCTTGTTGCCATGGTTATGCATCATAACAAATGTCAAAAAAAAAAAAGTATCAACAAAAATCCTTCCAGCTGCACAGCATTCAAAACCAGAGAGAACAGTTGTCCACAAAAACAATGTTTTTACCAGAAATGGAAGAATTAAAGTTTTAAAAAAGAAAAAAAATATATGATTCTTGTCCCTTCTTGTAGACGGCTTCACTGTTCAGTCTCCAGTCCAGTCTCTTGTCAAGGTGAACTCCGAGGTATTTATACTCCTCAACCACCTCCACTTTTTCTCCCATGATGGAAAAGGTGTTTGACTTATCCCTGTTTCTTCTGAAATCTACAATCATCTCCTTTGTTTTGTTCACATTCAAGGTGAGACAATTGTTTCCACACCATGTCACAAAGTGGTTCACCAGCTCTCTGTCTTCAGCTTCTTGTCCATCTCTTATACACCTGACAATTGCAGAGTCATCTGAGTATTTCTGCAGATGACAGGTCTCTGATTTGTACTGGAAGTCTGAGGTGTACAGAGTGAAAAGGAATGGTGAGAGTATGGTCCCCTGTGGTGCTGACCACCTGGTTTGACACACAATTCTTCAGTCTCACAAATTGTGGTCTGTTGGTCAGGTAATCATTGATCCAGGCTATTGCTGAGGGCTCCAACTGTGTCTTTAGGAGTTTCTGACAAAGCAAATCAGGTTGAATTGTGTTAAATGCACTGGAGAAATCAAAGAACATGATCCTCACAGTGCTGCCTGCTTTGTCCAGATTACAATGGGTTGGTTGAAGCAGGTGGATGATGGCATCTTCAACTCCAACTCCACAGCGATAAGCAAACTGCAGTGATCCTGATACGTTCTTGTTTGCTTACTCAGAGGTGCCAACAGGAGTCTCTCCAGGACCTTCATGATGTGGGATGTCAGGCCAACAGGTCTATAGTCATTGATGATTGATGGGTGAGTTCTTTTAGGTATTAGGTACTGGAACAAGGCAGGATGTCTTCCACAACACTGGAACCTTCTCCTGAGTTAGGCTAAGGTTGAAGAGGTGCTGCAGAATCCCACAGAGCTGCTCTGCACAGGCCTTCAGGACTCTGGGGCTGACACCATCTGGACCTGCAGCCTTGTTCCGGTTCAGTTTCTCCAGCTGCCTCTTCACCTGACTTTTAGAGACAGACAAGTGGGAGGGGGAGGCAAAGGGGGTAGCAGCATTTTCTGACTTGGTTGAAGTCAAACGTGTGGAATCAGAAGAGTCCATTGCTGAGATTAAGGATAAATGATCCGAGGTGTAACAGGAAAGCTGTTGGTCAGAGGAAGGTGGGATGTCCGTTTGGCTGGGAACAGGAGAGGAGGATGCTGAGCTAGTTCCTGAACTGAACCTGTTGAAGAATGTGTTCAGTTCATTGGCTCTGTCCAGACTTCCATCTAGCCAATCCTTCCTGTCCTTAAAGCCTGTGATCTTTCTCATTCCTGACCAGACATCTCGGATATTGTTCCTCTGTAGTTTGTTCTCCAGCTTCTTCCTGTATGCCTCCTTGCTATCTCTGATCTTGACCTTAAGTTGCTTCTGTATACTCCTCAGTAAGTCCCTGTCTCCCTCCCTGAAGGCTCTTTTTTTCCTGTTTAGCAGTTCCTTCAGGTCACCGGTGATCCAGGGTTTGTTATTAGGGAAGCATCTCACTGTTGTGGTGGGAATGATGTTGTCCACACAGAAGTTTATATAGTCAGTCACACTCAGTCATGGCATTGATGTCCTCTTCATGTGCTTGGCAAAGAGTCATCCAGTCTGTGGTCGCAAAACAACCCTGCAGGGCTTCTTCAGCTTCCTGTGACCATTTTCTCACAGTTTTCTTTGTAACATGTTGCCTCTGAACAAGTGGTTTATATTCTGAACAGAGAAAAACAAGATTGTGATCTGATTGTCCCAGAGGAGGTCTTGGTTTGGAAATGTATGCATCCTTTACATTTGCATAAAACAAATCCAAGGTCCTGTTTTCTCTTGTGGAGCAGTTGACAAACTGTTGAAATGTTGGAAGTGTAGACGAGAGCGAGGCATGATTAAAATCACCAGATATTGCCACAAATGCATTGGGGTGCTGTGTCTGTAGCTTAGCAACAACGGAACTGATGACATCACTTCCATTGTCAGCAACGGCTGAAGGTTGAATGTAAACAACTGCCAAAATTACACTGGTGAACTCTCTTGGTAAATAATAACGACGAAAGCTTACTGCCAAGAGTTCGACATCTGGGCTGAGGAGACGACACTTCACAGCAACATGTGCTGGATGACACCATCTGTTGTTGACAAGCACTGCTACTCCACCTCCTTTTCTTTTTCTGCTTGTTTTCAAATCTCTGTCTGCTCGTACAGTCAGGAAGCCTGGCAGAGAGATGGAGTCGGGGATATGATCCAGCAGCCACGTCTCAGTAAAACACAAAACACTGCATTCCCAGTTCATCCATCTTGTTACCCAGTGATCTTACGTTGCCCATTATGATCGAGAGAAGAGATGGCTTGAACTTCCTCTTTCTCTGTCTCCTTTTCGCTCCTGCTCTGCATCCACGTCTCCTTCTTATCAACTCATCAGGGATTTGTGGCTTCAGTTGAGGTATTATTTCAGGTTTTGCTATGTTAATCAGCTGCTCCCAGCTGTAAACCACCTTGTTGCCATGGTTACACATCATAACAAGATGTCAAAAAGTGAAACATTTACAGCACAAATCCTTCCAGCTTCACAGCACCAACAACTAGAAAGTATACAGGTCAAAAAAATGCAATCTTCCTCAAGATAAAAAGGAACCAATGTATAAAAAACCCAAACTTAAAATATAGCCAACAGAGCCACTCCAACATGCAGCCACCCAGAGCAGCGCATTTCTAGAATTTTTTTGTTGTTGTTGTTACCTCAAGGCTGGACTACTGCAATTCTTTACTATCAGGTAGTCCACAAAATGCCATTAAAAGCCTTCAGTTGATCCAAAATGCGGCAGGAAGAGTTCTGATGAATATTGAAAAGAGAGATCACAATTCTTCTGTTTTAGCTTCTCTTCATTGGCTCCCTGTTAAATCCAGAATAGAATTTAAGATCCTCCTTCTTACATACAAAGCCCTTAATAATCAAGCTCCATCAAACATCAGAGATCTAATTGTTTCATATGTTCCCAACAGAGCACTTCGCTCTCAGACTGCAGGTTTACTTGTAGTTCCTAGGATATCTAAAAGTAGAATGGGAGGCAGTTCTTTTAGTTATCAGGCTCCTCTCCTGTGGAACCAGCTCCCAGCTTTAGTCCGTGAGGAAGACACTCTGTTTACTTTTAAGGCCAGGCTTAAAACTTTCCTTTTTGATAAAGCTTATAGTTAGTGGCTAAGGTCATCCTGAGGTATCTCTGTAGTTATGCTGCTATAGGCATAGACTGCTGGAGGACAGACTTACCAATTTTCTTCACTCTGCTACTTCCTTTTCTACTACTACTCTCCAGTTGTATTACAGTACATTCTGTTATTTCGACTGTTAACTTTGTTTTCTCTCAGTGTTTTTTTTTTCTCCATAGAAGAAATACCTGGTCTGGTATCCTGCTTGGCTGCAATGCCCTGTTGGACGGGGGCATCGACTGGGATGATGCTCCCAGTAACTGAACATCCACCGTGTTATGTTATCAACTTTTTACTTTCTGTAACATAGAAAGTACTCTTATATCGTATCTTCTGTTCCTTCTGTGTCTCTGCTCTGTCTTCTCAAACCCTAACCCTAACCCTAACCCTAACCCAACCCGTGGCAGATGGCCGCTCCTATTGAGCCTGGTTCTGTTGGAAGTTTCTTCCTGTTAAAGGGGAGTTTTTCCTCTCCACCATCGCTAATGGTTGCTCAGTATGAGGGATTGCTGAAGGACTGCTGTGGTTGGAAGGTCTGCATCAAAGGGGCCCGACCTCATGCCAATGACTGACACAATCTGCTGGGATTCCTTAAATAGGAAACTTTTTAACTGATTGGAATGTTTGTATAAATGTATTGAAATTACTTCTTGTTAAGTGCCTTGAGATGACATCTGTTGTGAATTGGCGCTATATAAATAAACTGAATTGAAATGAATTGAATTAAAATAAGTTAAAATATTAAAATTAAAACAATTATAAGATATGATCAAATAAAAATACAAAGCAGATAAACAATATTTGATAAATAGCCAGCTAAAAGCTAAAAAGAAATTCAATCAAAACATGCAGAGTAATTAAACAGATTTAACAGATTTAATAAATCAGTTAAAAGCTATATTAAAAAGGTGTGTCTTGAGCCTGCTCTTAAAAACATGAATGTTCTCTGTGGCCCTGAGGTCCTCTGGCAGCCTGTTCCAGAGGTGAGGGCCATAATAACAGAAAGACGCCTCACCATGAGTGTGTGTGTCCTGACTTTGGGGGTGACAAGGAGATGGCTGCCAGAGGAGCGCGGAGACCGCGAAGGTTCATATGGTAAAAGCAATTCCGAAAGATAAGAAGGCCCAAGCCCATTAAGACACTTAAAAATTATTAAAAGAATCTTAAAATCGATCCTAAAACATACGGGGAGCCAATGCAGTGATTCTAAGACAGGTGTAATGTGTTTCCGCCTCCTGGTCTTAGTCAGGACATGTGCTGCTGAATTTCGTAAAAGCTGTAAACCTGAGATATACTTTTTGGGAAGACCAGAAAGCAGTGCATTACAGTAATCAATCCTACTGGTGATAAAAGCATGCATCAGCGTCTCCGTATTGGCCAGAGAGAGAATGGGGCGGACTCTGGCGATGTTCTTTAAGTAATAAAAAGCTATTTTAGTAATATCTTTTATGTGAGGAATAAAAGTCAGTTCAGAGTCAAAAATCACGCCCAAGTTCTTCACTTGTAGAGAAGGATTAAAAGACAGTGATTGTAGTTTTGGTAAAAGCTTCTCTCTCTGAGCCTCAGGACCGATGACTAAAACTTCAGTTTTGTCCTGGTTGAGCTGGAGAAAGTTTTCTGCCATCCAGGATTTAATGTCTAAAATGCAGTTAAAAAGTGCGTCCATTGGCCGTGTCTCATCAGGAGACATGGAGATGTATAACTGTGTATCATCAGCATAACTGTGAAAGTTAACTCCATGTCTTCTGATGACGCTGCCAAGAGGGAGCATATAATGGTTAAAAAGCACTGGGCCTAAAATCGAACCCTGGGGCACACCACATGTGATCTTGTGGACCGTAGAGGAGCAGGTATCTAAACTTACCATAAAAGTCCTGTCTGTGAGATAGGATGTGAACCATTTATGAACAGCACCAGAGGCCAATCTGTTTTAAACGAGTTAAAGAATAGTGAGGTCTACTGTATCAAAGGCAGCGCTTAGATCCAGTAGAACCAACACTGTCAACTTCTGAGCATCATAATTTAATCTAAAATCATTTTAAAATTTTTAAAAGAGCTGTCTCTGTGCTGTGGTTCGCCCTAAAACCAGCCTGAAATTTCTCAAGGACATTATGAGCGTTAAGAAAAATCATTAAGTTGATTTAAAACAAGTTTTTCTAAAAACTTTGCTTAAAAATGGTAAGTTAGATACCGGTCGGAAGTTGTTTAAATCATTAGAATCTAAATTGCTCTTCTTCAGCAGGGGCCTCACTACCACCCCTTTAAAAGGCGGCAGGAAAGACCCCCGTCTGAAGGGAAAAATTGATCATGGTTAAAATCTCGTCTTTAAAAGATTCATAAAATTGCTTAAAAAACCGGGTGGGAATCGGGTCCAGGGCACTTGTAGTGGGCCTCACTGAGGAGAAAACTTTATCAAGGGTCCTAGCTTCCACCAGGACAAAACTGTCCAGCGTTTGCTCTGGTAGAGACACACACTCAGATTTGTCTAAAACCATGTTACTCTGAGAAGATAAAATATTACATCTGATGGTGTCTACCTTTCCTCTGAAGTGGTTTGCAAACTCCTCACACAGAGTGTTTGAGGGGGTTTTCTGAAGTGCAGTAGGGGTATGATTGAGAATGTTGTCAATGGTGCAAAACAGAATTTTGGGATTGTTTTGATGTTCTGAGATGATTCTGGAGAAGTATGCATTTCTGGAATTTCTTACAGCGTTATTGTATGATTTGAGATGTTCTATGTATATCTGATGATTTATTGTGATTTTGTTTTTCCTCCATTTCCTTTCTGCCACCCTGCAGCTCCTCTTTAATTTCTTAAGGTTTTCCTTTCTCCATGGTATAGTATGTTTTGAATAAGTTTTTACAACTTTTAGTGGAGCCAGCAGGTCGAGAGCGGATTGAAGCCTACTGTTAAAATCATTCACGATAAAATCACAGGGGGCAGATAAAGGTACAGGAGGAAACTTATTAAAAACTTCAAGAAAACCTGCAACCACTTCAGGGGTTAGATGACGTTTCCTGACAGTTCTCACAGAGGTTTCTATTTGGATAAAACAGGTGATTTTAAAAAACACAGTAGTGGTCAGAGACAGCCAAGTCAACAACAGAGGACACACTAGTGGACAGGCCATACGTGATGACAAAGTCCAGGGTGTGTCCTCTGTTGTGAGTTGGCTGCATGACATGCTAACTAAAATCCATATGATTCAAAATATTTAAAAATTCTGTTGATAAAGGATCTAAAAGGTTATCCACGTGTAGATTAAAATCACCAGCTAAAATTATTCGTTCATAAGAGTTGTGCAAAACTGATAAAAACTCTTTAATAAAAAGGGCGCTCTTTTTAGGAGGCCTATAAACTGTCACACATAAAATCTGAGGAGTGCTAAAAACAGAGGCAGTATATTCAAAAGTGGTAAAATTATCAAGTAAAACAGGTTTGGCGGAAAGGGTTAATGAACTTATAAAAGCAGTTCCACCTCCCCTCTGGCTACTCCTGGTTGAATAAGAAAAGTTAAAATTAGGTGGGGAGGCCTCTGTAAGAACAGCAGGAGCATCTGCACTCTGCCATGTTTCCGTTAAAAATAAACCTTTAAGTTTATGGTATAAAATCAAGTCATTTATTATAAAAGTTTTATTCAACAGAGAGCGAACATTTAAAAGTGCCATATTAATAGTGGTTGGAGATGGAGTGACTGTATGATTTACTGGAGGTGGGATTTTTAGCAACTGCTTAAGATTATTTGGGTTGCATTTGTTCACTTTCTGACTATTTGTTCGCTCTCTGCTGATAATTACAGGAATGAAAGAAGTGGGGCAAGGTCCAAGTCCGATATGTGTGTTACTGTTAAAATCAGGACTGAGTTTATAGGAGCAGGGACAAGCTGGACATCAGGATGTGGTTGAGGGAGCAGAGAGGGCAGGAGCAGCTGGAGCCAGTGTGGTGGACAGGGGTGGACGAGGGTATGCCAGGCTTAATGCCAGCATACGTGTGCCTTGTCTGTTCAGATGTAGTCCGTCTGCCCCAAACAGTTGACTCCTGCCCCAGAAAATGTTAAAATTGTCTATAAAACCAATGTTATGCATCACGGTGGCAGTGGAAAGCCAGGTGTTCAGAGAAAGCAGCCTGCTGAAACGGCCTATTCCTCTGCTGATGGTGGGAGTGGGGCCAGAGATAAAAACAGATAGGTGTTTGTCTTTTAAAAGATTAAACAAATGAATAAAATCCCGCTTTAGGAGCTCAGACTGCCGTTTACTGATGTCGTTGGTGCCAGCATGAATTATAACTTTACTCACGGTCTGGTGGCTTCGGATGTAGTCCAGGATCTGTTCAGAAATGTCATTTACCTTAGCCCCCGGAAAACAACGAGTAACGGCTCCTCTCATCCTAATGTGCCAGATTATTGAGTCTCCAATGATGAGCGTGGTGGGTGGCTGGTCTGAAGCCTGATGGTGAGCAGAGGATCCCTCGCTGTCCAGGACCTGCTGGATGTTGGGCGACTTGGCTTCCCCAGGACTGCAGCAATGTTTTAGTGGGCGCCGAGGGCTCGTTCCGTGGATTCGGGGTGAAATGGAGCACTCCTCGGTGGATCCCGGCCGTAGTCCTGGGTTTGGCGCGACGTGGGTGGCTACCGGAATCCGACTGCTGCTCCGGCTGCTGGGAGGGGATGGGCGCCGGTCCTGTGGAACTGCTGGGCTTCGGTGCGGTCGGAGGGATGGCCAGAGGAGGAAAGTCGTGCTCCAGGGCACCGAAGCGGTTAGACAGCGGTAGGCCGGGAGGGGGAGAACGGTGGCGGCCGCTCCGGGCGCCCCCACCGCGGACAGGCCCGACCGTCGACTATGCACCCTGGGGCACCGGAGTGGAGCTAATGGGGACTTTTGGTTTAGCCCCCAGCTGGAACCAGCGCTCCTCCTCTGCCATAGTTGTTATACCGCCGCCGGTGTTGGTCAGTCCGAGTCCACCTGGAGACCCAGCGATGGATTCCCCCTCCACAGCTTCACTGGGCTGGCAGGGAATTGTGTCGGCCAGCTGGGCACTGGTGGCGGTGGCGAAAGTCCCTCCGAACAGGTTGTCCACGTCACGCTCGTGGTCCTGGATTTGGTGGAGAGTAGAGATCCTCTGCTCCAATTCTATGATTTTCTTGGTGAGGTTGACGCAGCCTTCACACCCAGAGCTACAGGTGAGTGGAGCCATGATAGAGTTCGTGCTCTGATTAAAAACGCCCCGATAAAAATAAATAAGTCGCTAAAACTTAGTGGTGATAAAAATGGTTAAAACTCGTCATAAAAAATCAAATTAAAAAAAGGATTAAAAACCAGTTAAAACCATGTTAATTAGGAAGCCGAAGTTGGCAGTTTTCTCATTTGAGATGGACTAATAATTTAATGTAAAAATTACCAAGTTTGGGGGCACCACCTGGTGGATTCCAGGAATAACAATAGCCAAATTGTTTAGTCTTAAAGTTATGTTTGTGATTATCTGCCTGATAAGGCTGAGGAGATAATTAAACAATAGATGAAGGAATAAGTTCTTACGCTGTGGACATTAATTGTACACAATACTCCAAGAAATCCCAGACAACTTCTCTTTAAGCTAAGGGGAATTTATAAAGAAAATAGATCAACCTTACAGCCAAAACATATTGTCAATAGTTCCCATCTATTCTAAAACATGCAACTAACTACTACAGATCTTGGAAAACAAAATTATGTGAGACTTAAACGCAATTAACACACAAACAGACAGCTCCCCCTTCCGCAGGGGAGGGGTGGTAAGGTGGCCCTCACTCCAGGGTACTCAAGCTACAGATAGCGTAAGGATACAAATAGCCATAAAACTTAGCTCTGTGCTAAGATGGAGAGCAGCACATGTAAGAAGATGTTAGAAAATTTGTATTATCATTGATAAGAGTAATACTGTGTATGTTACTGTATAATTTCTTATATGGGTGATAAATCTTGATTGAGAGGGTTGTCTGGAAGGCCTAATTTACATGTACTTTGTTATTCCATTTCAACACCCACAGCCCTAATGTGGGTGTGGTTTATGACCTGTTGAAAACCCCTGTTTTGGAATAAAAGCTTTGGGGGAGAGTGAACTCGGTGGGACAAGGATTTGAGCATGTTTGGGAGAAGACACTCAACTTGTTCAAATGTCTTTCACCCCCCTTGTGAAATCTTCATTCGCAAGTAAAACAAAGAAGCTGTCTCTTTCCTCATCTCTGTTCTGTTTGTTTTAGGATAATTTTTTACCTAACATAACTTGGTCCTTCGAGCCACAGCCAACATACCCGTGCTCCTGCGGATCCATTGGCGGTCAGCTGAAGGATGTGCATACCTACAGGTTAGTCTTGCAAAATAAGCCCACCACAGTGAATTCTGTGTTGGCCAGTGTGACTCGATTAGCTCCGCCGGACCGGACTGACGGCATCCGAACTTTGTGCAGAACTAACTGAGGAAAGCAGGTATGATGAGCAGTGTGACTGTGTAAACACTCTAAAGTTTAAACTAAGGTTTCACCAGTTGAAAATAATGTTTAGCCAGAAGTTTAGGTACAGATTAAGTTACTAAAAAACCTAGCCAGAAGTTGAGGTAAAGATCAAGTAACTAAAAAAAAACTAGCAAGAAGTTTAGGTAAAGATTAAGTTACTCTAAATAAAACCTAGCCCGAAGTTCAGGAAAAGATTAAGTTACTAAAAACTTAGCCAGAAGTTTAGGTAAAGATCAAGTAACTAAAACACCTAGCCAGAAGTTTAGGTAAACTTTAAATAACCTCAAAAACCTGTCCGAAGTTCAGGACAAGATTAAATCAAAGTTATAGTGGGATTTATTTGGTGTGTATGTGTGATTGTGTGACTGGAAGAGATTAACGGAAACAACTCAGAAGCTGGAAACCTGACGGTGATAACAAAAGGCTGTTGTTAGTTAAATTAAGTTAAACCCTCTTCATTAGAAATTCAGGTGGAAGTGATTTGGAGAATCTAAAACGAGAAGTCAACTGGGATAGGACCCCCAGTGAGAAACCGGATTAGACAATAGGTCTGGTCTAGAAGCTTGTCTCTCAGGTTGGCTTTCGGTATTTCACATTCGCTCCAGATTAACCCACACATACCTTGAATAATGGGGAACAGTAATGAAAAACACAAATTAGAAGGAGATCCTAAATACATGGCTGAAAAACATGAGGGAAGCACAAAATACCTTGGTAAATGGAAAAAGAAATACGATTTTGAAGGCAAATTGGAAGTAAAACCTTGCGTTCGTTTAGTGCACCTAATTAAGTTGAAAAAGAAACATAAAACAGGAAAAAAAACAGGAAAGCAATTGTCTGCTGTGTTACAGTGGCAAGAAGAAGCTTATCGCAGGCAAAATGGAAAGAAAAATGAAACAGTGAAAGCATGCATGATAGCGCATCCAGAAGATAACAACGGTCAGAATGATGTAAGAATGCAAAGACAGCAGCAGGCTTTCCCAGGTGCAGCTGCTGCAACAACCGCTCCACAACCGACCACATCCCCTGGGGGTGTTAGTCCACCTCCGTGCCCACCGCCACCCAATATTTATCCAAGTTTGGTTTCTTTTCAAGCTTCAACTTCCCCTCCAGCAGCGAACACACGGTCTAAAGCAGAAGGGGGGGATTGGAGTAACAGAGTAGGGGGACTGCTGAGCCCTCCTGAAGCGGGGATGACCTCCTGCAGTCAGGAGTGTTCTGGTGAATTTCTTTTCAAAGAAACTGCCAGAAATGTTTATAAAACTCTGAAGGTAGGCCATCTATTCCTGGGGATTTCCCAGATGCCATTTGTGTAATAGCAGTTGTAGGTTCCTCCAAGGTTAAGTCTGTATTTAGAGTCTCCTGATCCTCTGGATCCTCCGTCGCTTTAGCCCGCCGCTTTAGCCCGCCGCTTTAGCCTGCTCTTGAAGAAAATAACTTAGTTCCAACTGTTTCATAAGCAGTAAATCTTGCTGATGATTCTGATCAATGCAAACACTCTCTAAATTGGTAATTTCCTGTTCTAATTTCTGAATTACCCTCCAAATATCAGTAGATCTATAAGTATATTGTTGACAGAAATGTTTAATTTGAGCTTTCCCTACTTCCCACCATTCAGAAATTCAAAAATTGAAATGAATTTTTCTTTGATCTCCAGAGATCCCAAAATAATCTGAAATTTTCACAAAACTTTAAATCCTGTAACAGTTTTGTTTTTAAATGCCAAAATGATGTCTGTTTTCCAATAGAAAACAGAGTGGTGACGGGGTAAGCCGTATTGCGTCATTTCCTGTTGTCACTGCTGTGGTCCGTGGAGCTGTTTTGGTGTTCAAACGCTCTTGAATTGATCTTATTTTCTCTGTGCTGAGGCTTTTCTAAGTTATTTTAACACACAATCACACTAAAACACACATTTTGTGGTGGTGTACTTTACGTTTTGGGAACTCCTCGTGTTTCACACAGTTTTTCTTTGGGTGGAAGGTCTCGCTAGCTCACTTAGCTTAGCTTCATTGCGGCTATGGCTACTCTTCTTTCTCCTGTCTCTAACTCTTCTCATCTCTCTTGCTCTCTCTGTCAGATGTTTAGTTACTTCCCTGCCTCCTTTAGTGATAATGGTGGAAGGTCTCGCTAGCTCACTTAGCTTAGCTTCATTGCGGCTATGGCTACTCTTCTTTCTCCTGTCTCTAACTCTTCTCTTCTCTCTTGCTCTCTCTGTCAGATGTTTAGTTACTTCCCTGCCTCCTTTAGTGATAATGGTAACTGTAATAAATGTAATATTTTTGTAGCTTTGGAGGCGAGGGTATCAGAATTAGAAGCACGGCTCCGCGCTGTTGAAAAACCAGCAGATAGCCGAAGCCCATTAGCCAGCGTGGAGCCAACAAGGATAGAACCCCCTAGCTGTCCTCCGGTAGAGCCCGCGCAGCCGGGACCTCTAGGCGGCTGGGTGACTGTACGTAGGAAGCATAGTTCTAGGACCCAGCCCCCGGGCCACCACCAACCGGTCCGCGTTTCTAACAGATTTTCCCCGCTCAGCGACACACCCGCTGAGAAGCCGGCCCTGGTAATTGGCAGCTCCATAGTCAGAAACGTGGCATTAGAGACACCATTGACCATAGTCAAATGTTTGCCAGGGGCCAGAACGGGCGACATCAAATCCAACCTGAAACTGCTGGCTAAAGATAAGCGTAAATACAGTAAGATTGTTATTCACGCTGGCGGTAATGACACCCGGTTACGGCAATCGGAGGTCACTAAAATTAGTGTTGCTTCGGTGTGTAAGTTTGCCAAAACAATGTCAGACTCGGTAATCTTCTCTGGTCCCCTGCCTGATCGGACCAGTGACGACATGTTTAGCCGCATGCTGTCATTCCATCAATGGTTGTCTAGGTGGTGTCCTGCAAACGATGTGGGCTACATTGATAACTGGAGAACTTTTTGGGGAAAACCTGGTCTGATCCGGAGAGACGGCATCCATCCCACTTTGGATGGAGCAGCTCTTCTTTCTAGGAATATGGCCGAATTTATTAATCCTCCAAAACACTGACAACCCAGGGTCCAGACCAGGAAGCAGAGTCGTAGTTTAACCCACCTCTCTGCTGCTTCTGTACTGTTACCCACCCATTACCCTATAGAAACAGTGTCTTGCCCACGGCCAAAATTAAATGGATTAAAAGTTAAGCCAACAAAAGCAAATTATGGAAATCTCATAAAAATAAATACAACTTTGACTGAAAATAAATCTATTAAATGTGGTTTATTAAACATAAGATCTCTCTCCTCAAAGACTTTGTTAGTAAATGACTTGATTTGTGATAATCACATTGATTTCCTTTGTCTCACAGAAACCTGGTTGCAGCAGGAGGATTATGTCAGTATAAATGAGTCAACTCCTTCCAGTCATTTAAATTTTCACATTCCTAGAAATACTGGGCGAGGAGGAGGAGTTGCAGCCATTTTCCGTTCTGATTTACTAATTAGTCCCAGACCAATTGATAGCTACAGTTCTTTTGAGCATCTAACCCTTAATTTTCCTCATCCAAGTTGCAAAACATTAAGACCATTTTTGTTTGTGGTTTTGTATCGTCCACCAGGCCCTTACTCTCAATTCTTGGATCAGATCTCACATTTTTTATCTGATATAGTATTAAATACTGATAGGGTTATTATAGTGGGGGACTTCAATATTCATGTGGATACTGAAAGTGATAGCCTAAATGCAGCCTTTAGTGCTATTTTAGACTCAATTGGCTTTACTCAAAAAGTACAGGGATCGACCCACTCGGGTAAACACACTTTGGACCTTGTACTGACATACGGTATTGAGTGTGAGGAAATAACAGTCCACCCACATAACCCGGTCCTGTCTGACCACTTCTTGATAACTTTTGAATTTACTTTAACTGACCATCTTAAATCTGAAAGAAAATTTCATTATAGTAGAACTTTATCAGACAATGCTGTAACAATTTTTAAAGAATCTGTACCATTCTTACTTTCCTCAGTGTCTCAGAGTAACACAGTGGATGGCAGCAATTCTATCTCTAACCCTTCAGAAATTGATGGTCTGGTTCACAGCGTTACGTCATCCTTGCGTTTGGCATTAGATAGTGTAGCCCCATTAAAAAAGAAAGTGGCTAGCCATAGGAGGCTGACTCCTTGGTTTAACGCAGAGTTGCGTACTTTAAAGCAGAATACTAGGAAGTTGGAGAGAAAATGGCGCTTTACACATCTAGAGGATTCCTATTTAACCTGGAATAACAGTCTACTGCTGTATAAAAAGACCCTTCGACAAGCTAGAACAGCATATTTTTCATCATTAATAGAGGCGAATAAAAACAATCCTAGGTTTCTTTTTAGTACAGTTGCCAAACTTACACAGAGTCATAGCTCTGTTGAGCAAACTATTCCCCCGGCTCTGCAGTGATGATTTTATGAGATTCTTCATAAATAAAATAAATTTTATTAAAAATAAAATCATTGGCACCCTCCCAAACATGATTACTTCTTCCTCAGTAAATGAGTCAGTATCGGAAAGAACTGTAGAACCTCAGTATTGCTTAGGCTGTTTTGATTCAGTCGAGCTTTCAGAATTATCAAAAATATTAGCCTCATCTAAATCTTCAACTTGTATTTTGGACCCAATCTCAACCAAATTATTTAAAGAAGTGTTCCATTTGGTTCCTGGCCCCATTTTGGATATGATGAATCTATCCTTAGTAAACGGATACGTACCACAGGAATTTAAAATAGCTGTAATTAAACCTTTACTCAAGAAACCTTCCCTTGATCAAGATGACTTAGTGAATTACAGACCTATATCTAACCTTCCTTTCTTATCCAAAGTCCTTGAGAAAATAGTTGCTAATCAAGTCTGTGAACATCTAAACAGTAACGAGCTGTTTGAAGAGTTTCAGTCAGGTTTTAGAGCTCATCATAGCACTGAAACAGCACTGGTGAAGGTTACTAATGATATTCTCATGGCCTCAGATAATGGACTGGTGTCTGTTCTGGTTTTGTTAGATCTCAGTGCTGCTTTTGACACAGTCGATCATAATATTCTCTTAGAAAGGCTTGAACATGTTGCAGGGATCAAAGGAACAGCACTAGGCTGGTTTAAATCATATTTGTCTGATAGATTCCAGTTTGTTCATCTAAATGATAAATCATCTTCACTCTCAAGGGTTACTTGTGGAGTTCCACAGGGTTCTGTCCTTGGACCAATTCTTTTCACCATATATATGCTTCCAATTGGTAGAATCATTAGACAGCATGGGATAAATTTCCACAGCTATGCGGATGATACACAACTATATTTATCCATAAATCCTGATGAACCCAGTCAGTTAGGTAGATTACAGGCATGTCTGGAAGACATAAAAGCATGGATGACCCTAAACTTTTTGCTTTTAAATTCTGACAAGACAGAAGTTGCTGTCTTTGGACCAGAAGTTCTTAAACAGAAACTGATTAGTCAATCACTTCATCTGGATGGCATTAAATTGGCCCCCAGTAATAACGTAAAGAACCTCGGCGTTATTTTTGACCAAGACTTGACATTTAAATCCCATATTAAACAGGTTTCTAGGATTTCCTTCTTTCACCTCAGGAATATTGCTAAAATTAGAAACATCCTGTCCAGGAGTGATGCTGAGAAACTAGTCCATGCATTTGTTACCTCAAGGCTGGACTACTGTAATTCTTTACTATCAGGAAGTCCACAAAATGCCATTAAAAGCCTTCAGTTGATCCAAAATGCGGCAGCAAGAGTTCTGATGAATATTAAAAAGAGAGATCACATTTCTCCTGTTTTAGCTTCCCTTCATTGGCTCCCTGTTAAATCCAGAATAGAATTTAAGATCCTTCTTCTTACATACAAAGCCCTTAATAATCAAGCTCCATCATACATCAGAGATCTAATTGTTCCATATGTTCCTAAAAGAGCACTTCGCTCTCAGACTGCAGGTTTACTTGTAGTTCCTAGGATCTCTAAAAGTAGAATGGGAGGCAGATCTTTTAGTTTTCAGGCTCCTCTCCTGTGGAACCAGCTCCCAGCTTTAGTCCGTGAGGCAGACACTCTGTTTACTTTTAAGGCCAGGCTTAAAACTTTCCTTTTTGATAAAGCTTATAGTTAGAGTGGCTTAGGTCATCCTGAGCTATCTCTGTAGTTATGCTGCTATAGGCTTAGACTGCTGGAGGACAGACTTACCAATTTTCTTCACTCTGCTACTTCCTTTTCTCCTACGACTCTCCAGTTGTATTACAATACATTCTGTTATTTCGACTGTTAACTTTGTTTTCTCTCAGTGTTTTTCTCCCCATCGAAGATACACCTGGTCTGGTATCCTGCTTGGCTGCAATGCCCTGTTGGACGGGGGTCATCGACTGGAATGATCCTCTCAGTAACTGAAGATCCACTGTGTCCTGTTATCAACTTTTTCCTTTCTGTAACATAGAAAGTTCTCTTATATCGGATCTTCTGTTCCTTCTGTGTTCTGCTCTGTCTTCTCAAACCCCCAGACGGTCGTGGCAGATGGCCGCTCCTACTGAGCCTGGTTCTGTTGGAGGTTTCTTCCTGTTAAAGGGGAGTTTTTCCTCTCCACTGTCGCTACATGCTTGCTCAGTATGAGGGATTGCTGAAGGATTGCTGTGGTTGGAAATCTGCCCAACCTCACGCCAATGACTGACGCAATCTGCTGGGATTCCTTAAATAGGAAACTTTTTAACTGATTGGAATGTTTGTATAATTGTATTGAAATGACTTCTTGTTAAGTGCCTTGAGATGACATCTGTTGTGAATTGGCGCTATATAAATAAACTGAATTGAATTGAATTGAATAGAGGAAAGAGCTAGTTCCATTAAAACCATGTGATGGTCTGTAAATACAACAGGCACAATGTAACAATTAACAACACGAGTACTATAAGAACCAGAAAGATAAAATCTATCCAGTTTACCTCCATAACATCTACCATTAGCCATTCTAACCCAAGTGTACTGTCTAGTAAAAGGATTAATTCTTCGCCACACATCAATTAAGTCCATTTTTGTTAAAACCTGAGACAATGAATTGGAGGATTCAAAATGTGGTTCTCACCTGTTCTATCCAAAGTATAATCAAATTTGGTGAATATACATTTATCAAATTAATAACATGACCTTGAATTTCTACTTTAACTTGTAAAAATCTACCTTTAATTTCTTCTGTACTTGACAAAATTTTACATCTAAACTGGGAGAAATCAAAATACCAACTCCTGCACAGAGATTTGTCCCATGACTAAATACACATTGCCCCTTCCAGTTTACACCCCATTCTATTTCATTTTCATCATCACTGAGTTTCTTGTAGAAAAATTACATCTAATTTCTTTTGCCTTATAGTTTCTGTAATCAAAGCTGTTTTCTGTGCATCTCTCCCCCCATTGATATTTAAAGAGGCCACCCTTAAACCTTGCATGAAAAGAGAGGGAAGAAAGATTGACAAGAACACACGCAAAGTAAATACCCAGGGAAGTTTAACCATAGTGAAAATAGTCATAAGATTTCACCTTTTTTTTTACAAGTCGTTTTCTCCGACTTATATTAGTAACATGCTTCTTTAAACGGTACCGCTTTTTTTCATCCAGGACATCCAGACCAACAACTTTCAGGATTCTCTTCACAGACTTAACAAACTTTTCACCATCAGGAAAAAAATCTATGACATTAACCGATCTCCCATAACTTTAATCCAGAAAGGAGTTAATTTCTTCTACGGAATAAAAGTTTTCATTTTGGGAAACACTCTCTGCTACAGATAAACAATCGGAATCTGACTCATAATCACACTCTATAGTAGCCTGGCCATCAACCTCCACCAACCTCCACAGAGTCAACTTGGTCACCAACATTCTCAGAAATGTTAACATTGGTCTCACCTGGAACGCTGAGTGAATGCTCCGCTTGAGCAGGGAGATCGGTCTCAGACCTCTCTTCCTGTTGGCTTCCTCCTCCACCAACAGATGCCGCTGCTGCAACAGCCGCTGTGGTAGCATCGGCCTCTCGCTGTCTGTGAGGACAAGTTATTTTTTTATGTTCCACGTCTCCACACTCAAAACATTTCATCACGCCTGAACTTGCATAAACCATATAATATCCTTCCTTATATTTAACACGGAAAGAAATATCTAATGATTGTGTTGGTGAATTCAGATACATGAATACTCGTCTACGCAAAGACTGAACGTGCTTAAGTTTAGAATCTTCACAACCCAAACTCACAGTTTTGAATCCGCTCGCGATTCTCCCAAAGCGTTTCCGCTCCTGAGCCAGAGCTTCGTTAGATACAAAAGGCGGAACCCCAGACAACATTATGCGGGTGGATGGAACAGCTAACGGGGAAATTTGAATAAACTCATAATTTATTGTAATGCTACTTTCAATGAGTTGAATAACTAACTCTGGTTGCTTGACAAAAACTACAATTCCCTTATCCATCCGAGAAGCATATACAATATTCGCATGTCCAACTTTATCGCCCACTGCCAACAGAACCTGCTCCACAGATGTGTTGGGCGGGGCTACCACTCTCACTCCATGTCTCAATGACAGGGACGGCGTCCCCTAGGACGCCATCCCTGCAAACAAACCACGACCAAACAAAACAAAAAATCTAATTCCAATTAAAACAACCAAACAAAACAATCTTAGATGTATAACATTCCAATCATTTAAAGATGAATAAAAAAGGAACATAAAAGTTTGAGTAACAACTTTCAGTCTCTCAGTCCACTCACCACACGCTCCACCACCAGAAACCCAGCATGCAATGAGAAAGAAAGAAAGTAAGAAAGAAAGAAAGATCCGCTCAGGATTAAACAGTTTCAAACACAGCAAATAGAGCTCAAACTCATGCGTGCGGCGACGCCAAATGAGCCAACAGGTTCAGCGCTTTTAAAGAAACACTTTAAACCAACAATGAACAAGATCTAACTCTTTAAAAACTCTATTTTCTCTATTTTTCTCCGCCCAGACACAAGATTAGCATAAATGAACTGGTTCAGGCCTACTTTGCGTTGAGGGAAGTCCGATCCACGAGGAGGAGATCAAAATGTGTCTGTAGTTGAGCAAGAAAAGGAAGGGTTATAAAAACCTTGCACAGTTTTTTCAGGACTGTGTCCCAACTGCAGGCCGGTGGCTTGCAGGTCGACGTCGTCACGAACTGTCTTGGAACAGTTCGGATATTGCCCAAACTGGATACACAAACAGGATGAGCACTTCGAAGCGTTGAAATGAGAGTTCTTCCCGGTCCAGCGGGTCAGAACAAAAGAGAATCTTCACTGGTGAGATGTCCTCTGTGTAGCAGAAATTTCTGCTGAGAACAGTTTGAAATTGCCACCACTACTACTCTTATAGCCCTTTGGCCGTGATGTCATCGTTAATGTCACCATTGATGTCACCATTGGTGGCCACGGACCAATAGGAGTGTGTTGGGGGTCACCACTAGGATTGCTGGGAAATGTTGTATGCTCAGTCCATCTTTAAAAATTGGCTTCCAGCCATCCAACAGTCTGTTCAGTTCATCATATGAAAAATGGAGCCCAACAATATAATGCGGGCATGAATGGTAACGGTGGCTAACTTGCGCTAACAGAACACAGCTATCTAATCACAAGCATCGGCGTACGGCCAATTGGCATCACCAAAGTGACGAGCTGCTAGTCATTAGAAAAGTCGACTATTCGATAAAATAATCACCCAAATAATTGTTTAAAAAATAATCGTTTACCCCCAGCCCTATCGAAGATACAGTCTCATGTTGCCACAATAAAGAGGTTTTGATTTTCAGTGCTATCATTTAGTTTTGATTCTTGTTCTGGTTCTGTCTTGGTTCAGTCCTGAAGTAGTCCTGATTTAGAACTGTTACAGTCCTGTTTTAATCCTGGATCAATTTTGGGTTTTGTTGAATTGTGGTTTAGTCCTGGTGTCTAGATACAGCCCTGGTTCTGTTCTGCCTTGTTGCTTAATTAAGAAATCTAATGTTAATGTGTCACATGTATGTGATATAATTTGTTTTCTTATATAAAGTTATGCTTGTCGAACACAACTTTCTCTACAGAGACAGGAATAAAAAGGACCTCACTTGGAGGAATATAAGTGAAGAGATAGGGCAACCTGGTAAGTTTATTTCACTTTTGAAAGTTTTCACATTACTGACCCTGCAAACCTCCACAGGGTACTCTCCACAATAAATAGAGAATGGAGACTCTCTCTTCCAACGCTAGATCGACAGCGACGATCTTGCAAAAACACCGTCTGGCACTAGCTCCTCCCACAAGTTGCGTATTTCTGGCTTGACGCGCGATAAAATATACTATTTTGACGCGCGTCGAGGTGCCGATGTTCAAGCGTCCAACTTGGACATGCGGCGCGTTTTTGACGCTTTGGTGTAAACGTACCGTGAGAAGCAAAATGAGAATAAAAAAATACAGAAAATCTCATGATCTGATTTTTAAAGAATTTAATTGCAGATTGTGTCGAAGTGATGTTGCTATACAAATAGCTCCACCTGACCACCACCAGCAGGCAAAGTGAGTGAAGTGTCTTGCCCAAGGACACAACAACTGAGACGGATGGAGGGGGGTTAAAACCAACAAACCAGTGGTTACGGGATGAACTCCTATCTCTTGATAGGAGTTCTTCCCAATGCAATGCTACTTGACATGCTATTGGCTGACGAATGTAAAAGGAAATTAATTTTCCTTGGTGCTGATTGGCTGTGCCCCCACGAGGAAAAATAGGAAAGACTATAGATGTTAGCTTCTGCCTTAGTGCTGAGACGGTTTTATTAATGTATACCAAGGTATATATGGTCTTCTAACTAATAAAATAGGCAGTTACAGATGTGTATACAAGGAGTCTCAAGTATTTGCAATGTTTAACTATTCATGGGCAGCTGTGGTCTCAAACCCCTGCGAGTACCAGGGGTCCACTGTATATGAAAAAACTAAACATATCTACTTTAGGTCTTATCTGTTCAAATGACAGTATTCAGATGCAGTTTTGCACTGCAATATTCTTCGAGCGAAGAGGCTTTTTCCTGGTAGCTGTGCTAAATGAGTCATTCCTGTTCAGTCATTTTTCTAATTAGAGCTGTCGACAACTCAAACATTTCTACCGTGCCAACTGAGAATTGTAGATCAAGCTTCTTTTTTGGAGTTTCTTGAGTACTGCATAGTCTGAACATGGGGTAGATTTCCTAGCACATCCAGTCCAGTTCTGATTGGGAGAATAATGGACCTCAGATGGTTTGAAAATTATTTTATAGCCAATCTCAGATTGAACAATTGCTTTTTCAAGCTCATTGCTGATATTTTTCCATTTTGGCATTGTCTAAACAGACACATTAGCCTAGCAAACCACCAAAACTCCAACTTGTGAGCAGATGATCACTGATGATAGTCAATTGCATTTGATTCTTTCTCTTATTTTTTCCCTTATATCATATTGAAAGCATCAAAGATGGAGTTGTTTTTCTCAGTTGTCCTATTTGGCAACTTTTTGTTTATTAAATGTAGATATGAACAAGTTTCAATATCTTTAAATTGGTATGATAAAGTAAATAATAAAGTACAGCATCTGTCAGATTTGTTATGCATGTTTGAGGTTTCATATAAATAAATTTAGAACCCGGTAAGCACCAGGTAAGCATAATTTTATTGTGTCCAGATATGTAAAACATAAGTGTATAATATATGTTATTTAAAAGCGACTGTATGCTTTTTTGTCTTTTTGACAATCAAAGCATCTGTATGGAATGGTTTGTTCCACAGAACCATCTGGGTAATCCTTATTAGATAGTGTTTGGAAACGGGAAGTATTTGGCCTGTGATGAAATACTATAGTCTCCTTTCATCGATCAGATGAACAGTGATATCATTAGTGTATTGGCATGTTTTGTTTACAGTACAGTCTACACACAAAGCTGCCATTGTTGATTGAAGTCCAACAGACATCAAGACATCTTAAACAAATGATCCAAATTATAGTAATTCAAAACAAATCTACTTGATTAATTATTTATAAATCAGATAATTCAGTTATTTTAGAATACCAGTTCTACACTCCTAAAACCTGACCATAGCTGCAGGGGCAGGATAACGTGATGGGGGAGGGGGAGTATCGGGCCTTGGCTCCAGGACCTTAGCATCTGGACCTGCAGCTGCTGCAGGATGTAAAAGCCTATCAGTTAAGGGACATTACAAATTCTATATGAGCACTGGGCATTATTACGAGGCATGATCAGACATGCCACTAAACAGGAAAAACGACTCTGATTCGAGATTCTAATAAAAGCTCAAAGATATCTCAGGTAGGCTATTTACCTGCCAGTCATCAGCTGGCTCCGGGACGGGCTGCAGAGCGGCTGAACGTAGTAATTCTCCAGCTTCACTCCTTGCGCAGCCAGCCGGTCCAGATTCGGGGTTTTGATCTCGGAGCCGTGGTACCCAACATCCCGGAAGCCCTGATCATCCACCAGGATGAAGACGATATGTGGCTGGGGGATCAGCTGCTCAAACTCATCTCCTCCGTTGAGCTGCTCGGACTTCCTGTTCTCCCTCGACATGTGACTACTCCGTACCGGAGAAACTGTGAAGCTGAGGAGGAAAGTCACCGGCGGCCACCAGAGGAACATGCTTTAGTCCGACTAGGATCTACGCCGGAGGTGATCTGCAATGCTTGGAGATCGGGTTTGAAATGCGTTCAATCATTTGCACAGCCACATAGTCCTCATTCCAACAGTCGGCTCAACTGCAGCAAAAATGATCAAGGTGGAAAACTTAAAGGCTTCAGCCGGGCACTCAGTGCTCCGTTTGGGAAGTTCGACAGAACTCCAGTGGAGTTCAGCTCAGTGAAGCAGCAGCTGTCCTGTCCCACAAAACTGCTGCCCTCAGCTCACAGTTGGTTGAGTCCAAGCACGGGATAGGCTATGTTCTGCAGGTCCAGATCAGCCTTGCTCACTAAGTCCAAGCCCCTCACTGTCATGACGCGTTCACAAGTTGCTCATACTGCTCCCATTTTTGTTTCTGCTTTATATCCACAGTTAAAAGCACCAACTGAGCACAACTACCAAAATAGCAGAGGTCTCTATGGCAAGCCGATTGAGCATTTATTCTATCTTAACATCAGACATAATTGTCATGTACATACAAGCCATTTTTATCAACTAGTTAACTAGTGAGCCATGTTTGTGTTAACTAGTGAGGGTCGAAATATTCACAGTAGTTAACTAGTGGTAGCCAAAATACTCACTGGTTAACTAGTGAACACATTTTGGCTTCACTAGTTAACTAATGAGAGCCGGAAATGTCCAGTAGTTAACTAGTAAAGGCCAAAATGCATACCAGTCAGCTAGTTGAAGGTTTTTGTGTCTCACTAGTTAACTAGTGACAGCCAAAAATGTGCACATGTTTACTAGTGAAGGCATAACTCCTCACTAGTTAACTAGTCGGAGTAGGTCAATGTCACTAGTTAACTAGTGAACCATAAATGGCTTACTAGCTAGGTAGGTGATGGCAGCAGGCTCACTAGTTAACTAGTTGATGCATCCTTTGTCCAAACTAGTTAACAAGTGACGCCATAAATGTATACTAGTAAACTAGTTCAAGCCTAAATTCACACTAGTCAGCTAGTGGCGCAGAATTCTAATTAGGAGGCGGAAAATTCTTGAAATTGAGGCTTTCTATTGCCTCCCTATGTCCAAATAAAATATGACAACCAATCACAGCGCAGAATTTCACAAATTCCCATCCAAAACATTTGCATGTGGAACACAACTTAACATGCTGGCCAAAGGAACTTTAGCTAGTAAAATGTGGCTTCAGTGGGACACTTACATGTAAACTAGTGACGACAGAACTGCTCACTAGTTAACTAGTGAAGACAAAAATGCCCACTAGTTAAATAGTGAGGTCTAAAAAGTGTCACTAGTTTACTAGTGTGCACCAAAACACCCACTAGTGAACTAGTGATTGCAATTTCCATTCAACTAGCTAACTAGTAAGGTGCAAAAAGTGTCACTAGTTCACTAGTGTGCCCCAAAATGCCCACTAGTTAACTAGTGAAGGCCATTTCAGCCACACTAGTTAACTAGTGAGATGCCAAAATGGTCACTTGTTAACATGTAAAGGCAAAAATACCCCTTAGTTTACTAGTGAAGGTGTTGTGGGCCTTACTAGTTAACTAGTGGCATGCGTATTTCGTTCACTAGTAAACTAGTTACACCTAAAAACACAAACAAGCTGGCCATTTTTGACCACTAGTTAACTAGTGGAATGATTGAAGTCTCACTAGTTTGCATGTGTGGCAGTGAAGCAGCTCACTAGTTAACTAGTGCGCACAAGACACACACTAGTGGTTGTTTTTGGAGCTATCTAGTTAACTTGTAATGCAAAAATGTGCTCTTACTAGTTAACTAGTGACAAATTGGCCTTCACTAGTTAACTAGTTGACATGTTTGGCCTTACTAGTTTACTAGTAATGGAACAGGACAGACTCACTAATTAACTAGTGAGCATATCTACATAATAATGTCTTTCAGTAGCTTATAGAGGGCAAATTGAGCCTTACATGTTAGCTAGTGAAGACAAAACACTGTCCATAGTGAACTAGCTGATGAAAAATGCCCCTCACACTAATAAACTAGTGGAATTTGAATAAATACACAAACGGCTGGCATTTTGTGCCACTACTTAACTAGTGGGACCGCAACACTGCCCGCTAGTTTACTAGTGCGCAATGTCGCACTTGAATGCAAATGAAGAAGGCGGAACAAGGATTTTGATTGGTCCATTTAGGACTCAGAAACAGAAAACATGGCTGGCTTCATCCAGGCTGTTCTAAGAGCAAATTTTATGAACTAAGATCATTTGAGCAAAAAAATATGTTTTGATAACATTTGTAGTGACAAAGTTGTGGTGTATTGCTGTAATCTTCGTTCAGTTAATGTGTACAGTCTCTAGTTTTTCAGTTATTAGTCTGAAAAAGCCTGCAGTCGGAAAGCAGCAGCAGACAGCGTGTATGCTTCTGTTGACGTGGAAGCGCTGATACTCCACAGAAATCACCGCGGTGAAATTAGTTTTAAGTTGGATATTCTACGGACATTAAAGCGGAGACTCCCTCCGACGTCTCACCGACAACTGCTCTCGTGGAGCGGATACATCGCAGCTGACCATGCTTTTAAATCTGTGGGGGAGGGAAGGGAAGGTGGTTTTATGTGGGGTCATTTTAATCGGTAAAGCACTTTGTGATGCAACTTCTTGTATGAAAAGCGCTTTATAAATAAAGTTTGATTTCATTTCATTTGAAGGCTCGCTCCTGAACGCGGTGGTTTCGTTTAGTGACCATCAATAAATTTCCAGACATCCCAGAAAATAAGACAATACCTGTGAGATCTCCAGGCAAAGTCGCCCAAATATTGATACGTTGTTGCTCGACACCTGAGATACAGGACACACCGTTTTATTGATAAAAAAAAATCATATGTAATATTTCTTATTAATTTTTTACTGTGATAGTGAGGTGTTTTTTTCAATAGCTTCTAGGTCATGTGACTGAGTGACACCAAATAAATCTTAAAATGTCTTACTACATCTAAATAACCAGACACAACAATGTATTTCCAATTTGAATGCATATCATATTTTATATTAATATTTTACTGTAATATTTCAGCTTTTCCTTCAATAGCTTCCAGGTTATGTAACCAAATGGCTCAAAATCTGTTCCCAGTTGTCCCAGTATATTAGAATAGTGAGACACAACAGTTTTTAATCACAGTTTTCATAATCTCCTATTTTATATGAATATATTTATGGAATATTATGGATTTCCTTCAATAGCTTCCAGGTCATGCGACCAAGTGACACCAAATCAATGTTGAAATGTCCTATTACATCTAAAGAACAAGACACACCAATTTATTTCCAATTAAAATGCATATCGTTTTATATTAATATTTTACCGTAATATTTCCTGTTTTTCTTCAATAGCTTGGGCATTTTAAACATGAACTCTAAGCTGTAGATTTACTGTGTACAATTTCTCACATTTACACTCAGTTTGTACACTGCACTTCATTTGCATAATGGGCATTTCCAAATCCCAGTCTTTGCACTTTCATATACTGTCTTTTCCATATTCAGACACTGTGCATGGAACCATCTTTCACAGCTATCACATTGGATCTCTCAAAAGTAAAGATAAAAAACAAATCAAATCAAAAGACTGTTTTCATGATGTTTAATAACTTCTCACCTGGCCTCACAATTAGCTTTCTTCTCAGATATATTAGTTTGAAATTGATATCCATCAACAATACCTCACCCAGTCTGTTATCGGAGGCCCAGATGCAGGAGGTTTAAAGGCAGCACACATTGCACAACAATTATTCTCATCAAACACTGAAAAAAAACTGAAAACAGGATGTTTGGATGGGGCAACAGTTTAGATGGATAAGAAATGCACTGATGGCAGTATTGTGTGTTTTTGGTAAGCTGTAAAGGTACCTGATGCCTCAAGGATTTCGAGGGCCAACTCTCTTCTCACTGTTTTCATAGCCCTTTTTGAAGTCTCGAATTTAGCGTTTGGCATTAACGTAAAAAGACCTCTATCATTTTGCCATCTAAACAAAAATTACAGTGACTTTTTTGTTTTTCACTGCAGAGTATACTATCATATAAAACATGGAAACAATTTGCCAGATAAAGATACAGCTCACCGCAATCAATGCTTGAAATAATTTGTATTATTTTTACACAGAGCATAAATAAACTTTACAAAAATCTATTTTTTAAAGTACATCTTACATATAAATCGGACTAAAATAAAATAACTGGTGAAACTACATATTGGTACTGAAAAAAAAGACGATATTATTATTACACATTTTATAAATTGTAAATTATTTCAAGTTACTGATTTTCTTTTCTGTGTTATATTTATTGACTTTCTTAAATATTGTTAGGGTATTGATCCATCCATACATCCATCCATCCATCTTCTTCCGCTTATCTGTGTCACGCTGCCCTATTCCTGCCTCATTGTCTTCACCTGTCTGTCTCATCATCCACACCTGATCCTACTCACCTCCTGCCTTTAAGACTCCTCACTTCCTTTCACTCCCAGCCGGATCATCCATCCTTCATCCTTCCTCCTAGTCCTCTGTTGTCTTCATCCCCATGGTGTGTCGTCTTCCTGCCTCTTCGTTCCAGCCCGATGTCCAGTGTCTCCGTTCACCACCATCATCACGATCTCCTCACTTTAATAAACATCCTGCACCTTCCTTCAGCGAGTGCGTTTGGGTCCATTCTCCACACACCACGTGACAGAATGATCCGGCCTTAAACATGGACCCAGCACTCGCCCAGGAGATCGCCGCCCTGCGCCAGGACGTCTGGGCTAACCTGGCCAGACTCGCTGCCTCTCCTCACCTCCCTGTGCGGGTCTCCGGAGCCGGGGAGATCCTTGGAGTGCTCCCTCACTTCCAGAGTGTCTTCTCGGCCCGGGAGCTCGCCGATCTGCGGCGCGAGGCGGAGAGGATTCGCCAGGAGGCGTTGGACCAGACGATCGGTCCGCCCTCTCCGCCTCCACCATCGGGCCGTAGGCGACGGACCCGCCGAACCGGTGTTTCAGCGAGCGAGGAGCAGGGCGGCGCGGCCACACGGACCACCAATGTCGGCTCCATCTCCGCGTGGCACCTACCGCCGGTTCTCTCCCCCGCCGTCTTTGTCCCTCCTCCAGCTGGCTCTTCGGGGGCTCCTCACATCAGGGAGGAGGACCTCTTCGAGTTTTTCTATGGGGACAAGACGGCCTACCTCTGCTCCAGGGGAGCGCCTCGCCGCAGACAGCGACGCCGCCGAGGTGGGGCCGCTCCCGGGGAAGTTCCGGCTCCGGTCCGTGAGCCCGTTCCGGCTCCGGTCCGTGAGCCCGTTCCGGCTCCGGTCCGTGAGCTCGTTCCAGCTCCAGATCCTGAGCCCGTTCCAGTCCATGAGCCCGTTCCAGTCCATGAGCCCGTTCCAGTCCATGAGCCCGTTCCAGTCCATGAGCCCGTTCCAGTCCATGAGCCCGCCGTTGTTGTGGCTGCCGTGTTTCTGGCGGTCACAGCGGCGGCTCTCCAGCGATGGACATTTCCCCATGCGTCGCTGGGGCTCCCGGGGAGGGTCAGGGAGGACCCGTCCCCGTCGCTGGGGCTCCCAGGGGGGGTCGGGGAGGACCCGTCCCCGTCACTGGAGCCTCCAGAACGGTCTTCTCAGCAGGCGTCCGGTCCTCCAGAACGGTCTTCTCAGCAGGCGTCCGAGCCTCCAGAACCTCTGTCTGAGGAGGCGTCCGAGCCTCCAGAACCTTCGTCTGAGGAGGCGTCCGAGCCTCCAGAACCTTCGTCTGAGGAGGCGTCCGAGCCTCCAGAACCTCTGTCTGAGGAGGCGTCCGAGCCTCCAGAACCTCCGTCTGAGGAGGCGTCCGAGCCTCCAGAACCTCCGTCTGAGGAGGCGTCCGAGCCTCCAGAACCTCCGTCTGGGGAGGCGTCCGAGCCTCCAGAACCTCCGTCTGGGGAGGCGTCCGAGCCTCCAGACTCTCCGTCTGGGGAGGCGTCCGAGCCTCCAGACTCTCCGTCTGGGGAGGCGTCCGAGCCTCCAGACTCTCCGTCTGGGGAGGCGTCCGAGCCTCCAGACTCTCTATGGCACTACCTGAACCTCAGAAAAGGACCTAAGGGCCGTCCGCCCGACCTCCGTCCAGCCAGAGGACGCCGCCGGGGCCGTCCGCCCGACCTCCAGGTCCTCAGGGGCCGAGGCCGTCCGCCCGACCTCCGTCCAGCCAGAGGACGCCGCCGAGGCCGTCCGCCCGACCTCCGTCCAGCCAGAGGACGCCGCCGAGGCCGTCCGCCCGACCTCCAGGTCCTCAGGGGCCACCACCGGGGCCGTCCGCCAGACTTCCAGGGGCGTACCCAAAGAGACTCGGGGCCCTCCTTCCGTGGGCCCCCTCCACCCACCCTGGCAAGGGTGCTTGTTTTTTTTTCTCTTCCCTTTCGTTTTCACTCTTTCCACGGTGTCTGGAATCCACCTTTAAAGGGGGGGGGGTCCTGTCACGCTGCCCTATTCCTGCCTCATTGTCTTCACCTGTCTGTCTCATCATCCACACCTGATCCTACTCACCTCCTGCCTTTAAGACTCCTCACTTCCTTTCACTCCCAGCCGGATCATCCATCCTTCATCCTTCCTCCTAGTCCTCTGTTGTCTTCATCCCCATGGTGTGTCGTCTTCCTGCCTCTTCGTTCCAGCCCGATGTCCAGTGTCTCCGTTCACCACCATCATCACGATCTCCTCACTTTAATAAACATCCTGCACCTTCCTTCAGCGAGTGCGTTTGGGTCCATTCTCCACACACCACGTGACAATCTGGGGTCAGGTCATATGTGGGCAGCAGCTTAAGCAAAGAGACCCAGACTTCCCTCTCCCCAGCCACTTGTTCCAGCTCCTCGGGAGGAATCCCAAGGCATTCCAAGGCCAGCTGAGAAACATAGTCCCACCAGCATGTCCAGGGTCTTCCCCTGGGCCTCCTCCCGGTGGGACGTGCCCTAAACACCTCACCAGGGAGGCGTCCAGGAGGCATCCTAACAAGATGCCCGAGCCACCTCAACTGACTCCTCTCGATGTGGAGGAGCAGCAGCTCTACTATGAGCCCCCTCCGGATGTGTCTCACTATTCAAATATACTGGGACAACTGGGAAGACATTTTGAGTCATTTGGTTACATAACATGGATGCTATTGAAGAAAAACATGAAATATTGCAGTAAAATATTAATATAAAATATGATATGCATTCAAATTTGAAACGCATTGTTGTGTTTGGTTATTTAGAGTGATTGTGACATTTTAAGATTGATTTGGTGTCACTCAGTCACATGACCTGGAAGCTATTGAAGGAAAACCTGAAATATTACAGTAAAATATTAATATAAAATATTTTGTGCATTCAAATTGTTGTGTCTGGTCATTTAGATGTAGTAAGACATTTTAAGGTTGATTTGGTGTCACTCACTCACATGACCTGGAAGCTATTTAAGGAAAACCTGAAATATTACTGTAAAATATTAATATAAAATGTAATATGTATTCAAATTGGAAATAAATTGTTGTGTCTGGTGCTTTAGATGTGGTAAGAAATATTACATATGATTTTTTTTAATCAATAAAACGGTGTGTCGTGTATCTCAGGTGTCGAGCAACAACGTATCAATATCTGGGCGTTACTTTGTCAGGAGATCTCACGGGTATTGTCTTATTTTCTGGGATGTCTGGAAATGTATTGATGGCCCCAAACGAAACCACCGCCTTCAGGAGTGTGTGGTATGAAGGCATGTAAATACACACAATATATACCATATTAAAAAACTGTATTTATTTCAGATCCACAATACATATTTACAATATATGTCAATAACGTTAACAAATAAATTAAGACTGGTGTAAGCAAAGCTAACAACACTGACAACTCGTTTTTTTTATTAGATTGCAAAACGTAATTGTGACACATACTCTAAACCAGAAGGTGGTAGTAATGCGTGCCAACTGCCATGGGAAACTGAGAAGAAACCTTTTATATTTTATTTTTTAATTATTATTATTCCACAAACCACATTATGCTTTCTGTACACCTAGAGACTTTGAAATGATTTAGAAAAGATTTTTAAAGATTATGAGCTCTGATGGGTGAAATCTTTTTGGTGTCCTCGAGTCACCTGTGTATAATGTTCTGCAATGTTCTTAATATTATCCTCTGCTTGCTGTATAATGATAAACATTCACACAGAAAGGAGTTTGGATCTTCAGCTGGACAGCTCTCATGAAACAGCTGCAGTTTGTTCGGTCTCTAAAACTTGTTTTGGGGCCGGACGGACTGATAAGGCGGGGGGGCAGCCTGGGAGCGAAACACGGGCCCGCTTTGCTTCCCACGCGCCTCCTCTGTATGCTGCATAAATGAAGATGGAGCTGTCCAGCTGATGAGAGTCTGCCGTGGGATTTGTGCACGATTGCCCGGCTGCGTTAAGTTAACAGGTCTGACCGAGAGGAGATGACTGGCTCTCCACTCTCAAGTGTCAAAGGTGAGATGCTGTGATGAAAACTTAATGCCTGTTTGATGAAGCATTGCTTTGCTGCTGTTTATGTGGGGAATAGAGAGGGACGCCGTATTCTAGCATAAATCAGTGTATTTCTTTGAAAAAGTATTGCTCTGCTTTTGCTGAACTGCATCTGTGTGGCGGAATAATAAAGATGACACATATTCTAGCACGATAAGCAGTCTGGTGTCCTTTCTTTCTTCCTTTTATATTGTGTGTGCCGATCCACTAAGATCCTGGGTAAAAATTTCACATCTAAAGACTTGGGTTAACAGTTTTTTTGTCTCAGACTAAAGATTTTATAAACACTGAATCTGGTTGGGACACTATTTAAGACTACACCTAGGCTATTTTAGCTTCCCGCAAAATTCCTCCCATTATGCTCCGCATTATACAGTTTCTTTATGTGCGAATGTTGTAGCATTCTTTGCCAAGATTAATGTTATGTCAAATAAAGACTTGCATTCAAAGTGGGTCCTGTATCATCAAGTAACTGGTTAACTCATATCTTTTTAATGCAAGGTGTTTATGCTGTACCACTTGCTCCATGCAGATGCACAGATAGTGCTGGTTTGTGCTTGTATTCCAGGGGGCAAGGTTGGCATACACTTTTAAATTTATGGCCCATTACTCAGCCATGGAACACAAAAATTGTATTTGTTGTGTATAGATCCTGCCAGGCTCCATAGGTGGCTACAAAACTGTAATTTATAAATATGACACCTAATGTTTATAGCCTACTTTCCCGATTGATATGTGGCAAGGTGCAAGACAATATCATAAATGGGACTCAAACCCACTATCATCGGCAATGTAACCCTGCTTATTAACCATTGTTCCATAGCAGCAAAGTACAACCCCAAACAGCCAAGGTAGCCTACACTATAAGCGGACAGGACCCCCACACGGTCACATAGTTGAATGAACAGAGGGAACAGATTACGACTCTATGCGCATGGTTTAATAAACCGAGGGTACAGATTCTTACCCCTCAAAAATTATTTCTGCACCTGACCCCTGCCAGGGTTTGTAGCTTTGTGCTTCCGCTTGTGTGAGAACAGCTTTATTGGTTGTTGATTGATTTATGTCACAACGACTACACTAGGACTTGCGATAATATCAAACATGTTTGATTCAAAAGACTACAGAAAGACTGTCATAAATCGGTTCCCAACTGCAGATTATCACCTTCCACAAACCACATTAGAAGCAAAGAAAATGTTGATCCCACTCGGACAGTCGGAGTTTCCCTCTTGCCTCGTTCATGCAAACATATGGGGGGCTGAAGCCCCGCCCCTCATGCGTGTGCACCAAAAAGGATCAAAACAGTATCACCTGAATGAAGCTGAAAAAAGTGATGGCATTGAAAAAGGATTGGCATTGTAAAAAAGGATTGGCATCGTAAAAAAAAAATCACTTTCAATACAAAGATTTTCACTAGATTTATTTCCGATTCAAAATTTATATTTTCAGTTACAATAATATTTTTCAATGCCAATTTTTATTTTCAATGGCAATATTTATTTTCAGTTTCATTTCAAGGTAATACTGTTCTGATCCCATACATTCTCAGCCCACACATTTCTCAAAAAATCGTGGAAATGCTCTCCGCTCCGAGCAAATTCTTTGGTTTGGATGGCACTTCGGTTTTTCCGCGAACATCAGTCTTTTGTATTAATCGGTGATGCGGAGCATGTGTCCATGGCAACCGCCTGTCTGGCTGTCAGAAATGTGACCCTTGCACTGAAGCCACTACTGTACATGTTTGTAGTGTTCCCAGGTCACAGATCCAACAGACTCAAGGAAGCGTTCCACAGAATAGCTGGAATCAATGTAAATATTAATGTAAAATCATAATAAAATATAACAATAATATATTTAAAGCAATAATTAACGTATGTCATGGTCATTAATGGTCAATAATTTTCATGTAGCCTGTTGGCCTGCTGTTGTGGTCATTTTTCGGAATCAAAATGTTTCTCAAAATTACTCAAAAAAAAAAAAATATATATATATATATATATAAAATGTGGAACTCTTATGGCGGCCTTCTTGGCCAGGGCTCCTTCGCAAAACGAACTAAATTTAAATATATATATATATATGTGTGTGTGTGTTTGTGACACATCTATTTTCATCAATAGGCTGTTTCTTTGTTACTGTGCGCCAAGTTGAGGTGTTGTTGGCAGGCGACTGCAGTCTAGTCTGTTTCCTTCGCATTCATGCTAATGAGTGTGTGTTTGACTGCACTGTAAAAAAAATCTGTAATTTTATATACTTTTTCATGTTAATTTTACAGATTTATTCTGTATTTTTTAAATACATGAAAACACCAATAAATTACAAAAATAAAATGTACATTTAAATCTCTAATGTAAAATAATGTAAAAAACCTGTAGCTGTGAATAAGCACAACAATTCTATTATTTTAAAGAAAATGTACGTTTTTTCACATAATATTACTTTTAAAATACATTCAAAATGTATGGTATTTTAACAAATATAATTTTTTTATTTAAAAGATAAAACTGTTATATTTAAGTTTAATACTGTAAAAACACTGCTAAAAGTAGATACAATAACAGTAACCAACAGTAACAATTAACAGTATCAAAAAGTATTTTTTTCTGTAATTTTACATAGAATACAATTATAAATTGATAAATATCTCGTAAAATTATGGACATTTTGAAAACAAAAACCTTAATAATGTTTTTTTTATAAGTATAAAAATCTATAAGCAACTGGCAAAATAGTTTTTATCATTTAATAAAAAAGCCACAATACCTTAATTTACACACAAATTATTTTTTTCTCCACATAAGTTTGTAAAGACACCATCAGAATGTGTCATATATTAACAAATATTTATTTAAAAGATAAAACTAAGATTTAAGGTTTGATACAGTAAAAACATTTCTAAAAGTGAAATTAGTGACAATTGACAGTAAAAGATATTTGTTCAGTAGTGTTATATGGTTTTGCTTGTTAATTTACTTAAATTGCCAAGTTTACATTTTGTATTACATTACAGTATATATTATTAATTTATGTTAGAATCTACACTGAAAAATAAAAGCCTTGGATCAACTTTCAAAAAATTAAAGTAATCGATTACACTAAATATTTGACATTGACTCAAAGTAAATCATTTAATTTTGTTTAACCTGAATAGTTTAAATCCATGCAACCACTTTTTAAAGGTTGATCAAACTAATTATTTTAGGTTGGAACAAACTAATTATTTTAAATTAGAAACCAACTAAATTAATATGTATAGGTTAAAGTAAATTAATTATTTTAGGTTGTCTCAACTCAAATTGAGTCTTTTAATAGATTTTGATCAATGACTACTTGGAACACTTTCCTTTAGAACACATTTATATTTATTGTTCAATAAACTGGCCCACGAATTTGTTACATTTTTCAAATCATCACTTGATGACATCACATTAGTCTTAGTAGTAATACTAAATTAGCAAGGTTTGCAAGGTAGCAAGGTCCTGACATCACATTTCACCATAAAACATCCCAAAATACAATTACATGTTATGACAATATTGTATATCTGTTTCAAATGTATATGATGAACAGTCTCTTTCAGCAGAACACTAAAGGCAAATCCTGGAAATAGGAAGTTTTCTGACAGGAAACATTATCCAAATTATTTTCTTCAATGACTTGTGTGAATCTCTCCAGTTCTCAATATAGCAAGCTCCTGGCCGTAAAAACACCATAAAATGTAACCACAAATGGAAAATAAAATCAAGCAAGTCTGTGCAATTCAGCTCTGCCTACTCTGTGCTGTACAGATGCATTGTCAGTCTAGTAACTTTTGGGGTCATTTTTTGTCCATCAAGCTCCATCTGGACCTTTTGCACAAATTCAAAGGTGAACTGAAGCCTTATCGCATATTTAAGGTTAAGAGTGTATATGAGTCCAAAGGCCATAGCAAAAGGGCAACCGAGGGCAAATCTTTCAGGACGTCTGTTCCTTCGATGACAATTTTAATATCTTTGGGTGGATAGAGAAGATCCTCTTTCCCAGTTATAAAGATCACCATGATTCTCTGCTCCAGTTCTTCAACCTCATTTTCCTGCAAAAAAAGAAAAGAGAAAATAAGCATGTTATAGTTTCAGATATCTCCCGATTTCATGTTGGGTCATAATTTGCCAAGCTCTTATACACTCTAAAATTTCAAAACTTGAATAGACGCAAATCAAACGAATCAAATGGCATGACTAGATTATAAAAGACGTCTCGTCTGGTTAGAAGCGGTCTCATGAGATTCACGCAATTAAAATGTTTTCACACGCTGTCATGCGAAATATCAAGTTATTCCACACAGTTATAAAAGAAATTCATATCTGATAACGTGCACTAGCAGAGTGAATCAACTCCGCCCAGCTGATGCAACACCAGTGTATGCTGGCTGCATGATATATATATATATATCATGATATATATATATATATATATATATATATATATATATATATATATATATATATATATATATATATATATATACACACTGCTCACAAAAATTAAAGGAGCACTTTAAAGAAACACATTAGATACATCAGATCTCAATATGAAGTTGGATATCTATACAAATAACGACAGGGCAATGTCTTAGGAACAAAAGGCAGCCAAGTCTTTTAATGGAAATAAAAGTTTTCAGCCTACAGAGGGCTCAATTGTGTAGACACCCTAAAATCAGATTGAAATGAAGACTTGGCAGGCTAGTCCATTTAAAAAAAACTTAATTTCTACAACTCAAAATGCTTTTCAGTATCTTGTGTGGCCCACACGAGCTTGTATACATACTTGACAACGTCGGGGCATGCTCCCAATGAGACGACGGATGGTGTCTTGTGGCATTTCCTCCCAGATCTGTGTGAGGGCATCCCTGAGCTGTTGTACAGTCTGAGGAGCAACCTGGCAGCGCCTAATGGACCGAAACATAATGTCCCACAGATGTTCTATTGGGTTTAAGTCAGGGGATCGTGAAGGCCATTCAATGGTTTCAATTCCTTCATCCTCCAGGTACTGCCTGCATACTCTTGCCACATGAGGCCGGGCATTGTCGTGCATTAGGAGGAAACCAGGACCTACTGCACCAGCGTAGGGTCTGACAATGGGTTCAGGGATTTCATCTCGATACCTTATGGCAGCCAGAGCCCCATTTCCTAGGCAGTAGAGGTCTGTGCGTCCCTCCATGGATATGCCTCCCCAGACCATCACTGACCCACCACCAAACCTGTCATGTTGAACGACGTTGCAGGCAGCATAGCGTTCTCCTTGTCTTCTCCAGACTCTTTCACGTCTATCACATGTGCTCAGGGTGAACCTCCTATCGTCTGTAAAAAGTACAGGGCGCCAGTGGCGGACTTGCCAATTCTGGTGTTCTTGAACAAATGCCAGTCGAGCTCCACGGTGCTGGGCAGTGAGCACAGGGCCCACAACAGGACGTCGGGCCCTCAGGCCATCTTCATGAAGTCTGTTCCTGATTGTTTGGGTAGAGACATTCACACCAGTGGCCCTCTGGAGATCATTCTGTAGGGCACGAGCAGTGCTCAGCCTTACCCTAACCCTACCCTAAGGAGCAGGTATCAGTCCTGCTGATGGGTTGAGGACCTTCTACGGCCCTGTCCAGCTCTCCGAGAATAACCACCAGTCTCCTGAAATCTCCTCCATGTTCTGGAGATTGTGCTGGGAGACACATCAAACCTTCTTTCTGCAGCACGTGTGGATGTGCCATCCTGGAGAAGTTGGACAACCTGTGCAACTTCTGTAGGGTTAAGGAATCGCCTCATACTGCCAGTAGAGATAATTACTCAAGCCAAAACCAGCACGAGTGGAAAACTAGCCAAAAAAGATCAAGAGGGAGAAACTTGAGGGTTTTCTAACTGTTGCCACTGTAGTGCACCTGTTTGATTAACGATGTCCCCAGCTGCTTAACCAACCAGAAAATTATCAGACAGGTTTAATTGATTTCATGCCAGGCCCAATAAAAAAAAAGTGTTCCTTTAATTTTTGTGAGCAGTTTATATATATATATATATATATATATATATATATATATATATATATATATATATATATATATATATATATATATATAAATGAAATTGCAATATTTTTCTATTCTGTGATATATATTGCGGTATGAAAAAATACAGAAACAGGAATTCAACTGCTCTTCTTGAAAGGAATTTAGCCATTCTTGAGCCTGATTGACTAATTATCCACTTTTTTGACGCTGTTCCAGGGAAGACGGGGAGAAAAAAAAAGATTGTTTTGGTACGTCTGGATGTGGTCTGGAATAGGGTTGGGCTGATAGACGATGATATCGGCCCAGACAGCTGAAATGACATCACAATGTTGAGCCGCCATTTTGCTATAAGCCTCACCCACCCGATATCATCGTCCATCGCGATGTTTCACTGTAGACATCGTCCGATGCCAAATTGGTAGACATCGCCCAACCCTCGTCTGGAAGAGTTTACTGCTCAAAATTCAGTCATAATTTAGCATCAAAGATTTAAATAGTGTTAAAATCTCATCTTGTGAGTCGAGTTTCTCGTCACACCCCTATTTATTAAATATGTCTAGGAAAACCTAGACTATGGATATAAGATGTAGTTAGTCTGTAGATGTAAACTGTGAGAGAGATGCCCTTACCTGGTATTCTTTGATAAGGTGCTCAACAGGTTTGCCGAGGTAGATCCGAGATTTGAGGATGCATTCTCTTCTGATGGTGATGTCCACAGTCTGAGTAAAAACAGTTACTATGAATTAAAATTAAACATAAAAAAAATAAATATAAACTATTCAGCCATGGATCCGACTTATACACAACTTCATAGAGATATCATAAATACCTCATCTAAAACCTGCAAGGTCCTGGTGGTCTTCTCTTTCACAACTCCTCCCTTGCTACTGATGACCTCCAACAGTTTGGTGGAGTGCTTGTCCAAATGCACAAAAAACTTTGTCTACAAGGAAAGTGCTGTGATTTGCATGAACTCGTCATTGATCTAAAAAGTAGGGCATACAAAAATACGTTTTTAAGATTAACAGAAAGATAACCTAACCCTAACCCTAACCCTACCCTAACCCTTCTTTCCTATCCCCAACCATGACCTTTCTCCTAACCCTAATTTACCTGTCTCCAAAAACCTTTCCTTTACTCCTATTACCCTCTAACCCCTATCCTAATCCCCCTTTCCTAACCCTAAATTCTTTCCTTCCCGACATCCTTCCTATTTTCTTTCCTATCCCCAACCATGACCTTTCCCCTAAACCTAACTTTCCTGTCTCCCAAAACCTTCCCTTCACCCTCTAACCCCAATCCTAATCCCCCTTTCCTAACCCTAAATTCTTTATCCTTCCCATTTTCTTTCCTATCCCCAACCATGACCTTTCCCCTAAACCTAACTTTCCTGACTCCTATTACCTTCCCTTTACCCCTATTCCCTTCATTCCTAACCCTGCTTCATAATCTTTTACTTTAATTCTACTGTATTTATTCTTTATTTTTTGATTTTTCTATTTTTGATTTTTTGTTTATTAATCTATTTACATTAATATTAACTTTGTTTCGGCCACTCCTACTGACACCTGCCATCACATTTGACTTCATTACATTAAAATTTTAATTGGTAAAAATTGATCTAAATTCGCATTTATAAATATTTCTAAAAAACAATTGTCAATTTCTCTTACATTTTATAATTCATTGAACACAGAAATACTTTTAACATAAATAGTAATGCTAAAAACCTAACTCTAATTCATTTTTAACATTGGACAGACTCAATAAAATTTTCACGTAGCCAACGTATAAATAGAGGGCAGAGGAGTTTCGTGTCATTCACACGTTGGAAGCCGAGGAGTCAACATCTCTCTTAATACAGAGCTCTTTTGGATTGTTTTGTGTGCCATAGCCTGAAGAAGGCCCTTCTAAGGGCCGAAACGTTGCGAGGGCACACAGATTTACAAATATTTTTGTTTCTTTTTTCATTTTTCTTAAAATTTTTTTTTGATTTTCACATTTTACAAATACATTACATTCATTTACACATTTGATTTAAAAACACATAATTCATTAAAAACACAATCATTTAGTTTAAAAACACATAACTCATTACACATTTTATTCGAAAACACATAATACATTAAAAACATATTATACATTACACTCATTTACACATTTTATTTAAAAACATACATATACATTACATTCATTTGCACATATTATTTAAAAAAAATATATCTATTCACACCCTCATGGGTGATTTTGACGATCGTGGGGACGGGTGGACCGTGGTGCGTCATGGGAGGCGTTCGCGTCCCTCATGGCAATCCCGGGCCATGGAGCGTGGGGGTCCCCGGGAGAAGGACCGAGCACCTCCCTTCTCCTACGGGAGGAGGGGTCAGTTCTCTATCCCTAACCCTACCCTACCCTGCTTGCTAAGCTTAACGGCATAGCTACATACTGCTAGCAGTCCAACAATTGACTGCTTCAAGAACAGTTCAAGAACAGTTTACAATAGGTACAGCCAATATTCCCAGTGAAATAAAAACACTTCATACAAAAAAACAAGCAATACAATTTAAAAGTCTGTCTGGTACTTCAGATAAGATAAAAGTCAATCTAGGTGTAGTGTAATGCTTGCTTCCACTGTTATTGCAGTAACTTAACTGAAGGTACTGAAGCCTATAATGTCACGTGGTGTGTGGAGAATGGACCCAAACGCACCCGCTGAAGGAAGGTGCAGGATGTTTATTACAGTGATGAGGTCGTGGTGATGATGATGATGATGATGATGAAGACACTGGACATCGGGCAGGGAAGGAAGACAGCAGGAAGAATGACACACCATGGGGATTGACAAATACTACTGACTACTACTAATGATCCGGCCGGGAGTGAAAGGAAGTGAGGGGTCTTAAAGGCAGGAGGTGAGTAGGATCAGGTGTGGATGATGAGACAGACAGGTGAAGACAATAAGGCAGGAATAGGGCAGGAATAGGGCAGTGTGACATATAATTTTAAAGTAGTAACTTTGTCCAGTACTCTGAACCAATTCTATACTTAAAATATGGTTACAATGTGTACCCAGTATTTATCTGGGTCGCAGTGGTACTATCGGACAACAATTTAAGAACACTCAAGAATAAAGTAGTGAGAACATGAACTGTGCATGAGAAAGAACTAGGGACATTTTATTGTAATAGTCTCCCTTCTGAAAAGAGCTTTTTTTAATATATTTTTTTATTTTACTCCCTCCATTCATGGTCCGATATTTTTGTTATCAGGGAAAGAACCTTCGGACTGACCGCCAGCTGCCTTTTGGTAGAATTCTTCTCCACTTTCGATCCCTTGTCTGGATTGATCTTAAAAAGGCATCTGTCAAGTGAAACACAAACAATTTTAGTAATAAAATGTGGACTCCTGCAAAATATACCTTATATCTTGACATGAGGACGAATCAGGAATAAATTGGAAAAAATACTGTATCTACGCAGTGTTTCCCACAGAATTAGATTATATTTGCGGTGGTGTGGTGTTTGGGGACCGGGGAAGGGGGGGATTAAGTTAAAATATCTTCCTTTGTGTTCGGCAGAACAAAGAAACTCATACAGGTTTGGAACAACTTCAGGGTGAGTAAACGATGATAGAATTTTCATTTTTGGGTGAACTTTCCCTTTAAAGACATTGCTATGCCATTGCTACACATTCTATGCTATGACTGCTCCACAGACTTCTTGTTGCAAATTTTGCTCACACACACACACACACACACACACGCACACACACACACACACACACACACACCCAAACCTGGAGATTGAGGTGGACAAAAACCAACACACACCAACCTGAACCTGGAGATAATAATAATATAATGTCTAGTCTGGTGGCTGTGATGTATATAAACCTACAGACGTCCGTTGCCATGATTTTTGGAATGACTGATCGCGAGAGGAAAAAAATGACATTTCAAACCCAGTTTATGCTTCTCCGACTGAAAATTTGCACTCAGACGCAGACGTATTGAGGGAGACGTTTTCTGTTTATAGTACTCCGCTCTTCCACTCCATTCTCTAATGTTTTTTTTCAGCGTTGCTAGACCAGGACAGCAGGGGGTGCTAAGTTTTCATGGCGTCTCTGCCTACTATCACACAGCGCCGTTTCAGTTTTTTTTCTAGGCTTGTGAACGCATTTCTTCCTCAAGGAGCAATGAACGACAGAAAGTAAGTTTTGATTGAGCTGTAAAGCTTTTTACTAGAAGTGCAGCTCATAGAATCCTCTAGAAACGCATGGAAACAAACACAGCAGCCTTTTTTGTTGTTTTCCTACACCTCCTTGTGTTCAAAATCGCCAAAGGAACAGATTAGATAAATTATCCTTTCAATATAAAGCATATAGTGGCCAAACGCTGCATTAACTACTGATTACAGCGACTATAGAGCCCCGTGAAGCGATCTCTGGTTGTTGCTCAAACTGACCATTCAGATGCATACGCTATCCATCGACGGAGACGGATAGTTAAAATTTTGGGCCTCTACTCCGTGCGTCCTTGCGTCAATCCGTCTCCGTCAAAACGCAGAAGCATAAACTAGGCTTTAGTCGCATAACATCGGTTAATGGAAATGCCGTCATGTCGCAATAGTTGTTTATCGATATTTAGAAAAAAAACACAAAAGTTTTGCGCGGATCTGTAACAGAAACGCAACAGCGCTTAACATAGACTAACTTCTAAGCCTTATGTTGAGCAACAGTGTTCATTACTAACCATTCAACTCTGGATTGATTCTGGAATCTTCGCTGGGGGAATAAGCATTAAGCACCGGCAACAATCCGTCCTCCAACTAACGCATACTCATGTTTTTATTCAGATCGTGTTCGAAGAGGAGCGGCTAGTCATGCGTGCCTCTGTTGTCAGTTTGTGAGAGAGAGGGGGAGCAAGCAGGGCGCAGCTCTACAATAAAATACAATTGTACCCATATTAAATAGTTAACAAATCTGAATCAATCCGTGGTCAGCGTTGATATTGTGGCATCAACCGTTATGAGCCTGAGCCCACCATTATTCAACATAATATCTGTGTGCATGCAACAAGCAAGAACTGCCTTTGTAATCCGGTCACGCGTGTCCATTGATTTTTATTAATAAAACTTTTCTGCAAAGATGGAAGTTGACGATAGCCACCTTTGTAGTGAACGCGCCTATAGAGAGAAATGCACATCATTACAAAATCGGAGTGGCCTTTTTCTTTTCATTTTGAATTGTTTCATTTAAAGAAATTTCAAGCTTTATTATATTTCTCATGTCTGTGAGGCATGTCTGCGTTTTTAAAAAGGCTTTTTGACTGACTATTTTATTGAAGTTTACGTTATGTGCCTAGATACCAGTTTTAAAAGGTTGCTTTTATTTGCCTTGCACATTTAAACCTGACTTAACTTGATCTTTGTTTGCACTTAAAGGGAATTCCCTATTGTTTACAATTGTTCTAGTTGTTTCTTAACTTGAACATTGCACAGAAGAATCAGTTAAGCAACCAAATATTACTATAGAGAATATTGATGTTCCTGACTACAATTTGCACTTTAAAAGCACTGTGATCAGCGTTTTATGTTGTCATGATTCATAAATATAACAATACATTGCCTGGTGACTGGCAAAAGCAGAATAAATGTTGATATTTTTTTTTTGCTATTATCACTATCGTGAGCTATTTAACAATACCGTGAGCTTTTCCACAATATTGCAATAAATATTGTGAGGTCAATATCGAAATTGTATGGTATTGTGAGATTTTGATATCGTTACATCCCTTTTCTAAACTGCTCGACTTTGAATAAAAATAAACTGACAGGTTAGCTTGTTAGCATGCTGTTAATGATGTCATGTCTTTGTCATGACAGATAGTACCTTTTAAGAAGTGTATTAATACACACTCTACGGTTGAGAAAATGTAGTGAAAAAGACAGCAAGGAAAAGTTGTGAAATCATGTCCTGTGCAAGGCTCTTTTATTAAATTGCATTCGATTTTAAAGGGGTAACTATTTTTTCTGGTTATTGTATATCTGTTTGGATATTTAAAATGGATGTCTGAAGAAATGCGAAAAATGGACAGAATACCAATCAGAATGCAGAGTCACCACCGAAAACTTTGATGTCAGAGCCATTTGAGTATTATTACTAAGAACATGTTCTCCATTGACGCTGTGCTCTTTATACCAAAAATCGATAAAACCTTTAAAAAAAAAATTTACTTTTTTTTTCACCTCTGCAAGAACTCCAATGTTGCTCCTTGGGCTTCTGGGTAAGATATGTTCAGGCAGTAGTACGTGGCAAACATCAATACAAGAGCATCAGTGAAGGCATTGATGTGAACATTCACAATGGTCTGGTCCAAAGAAAGCATGAAGTACTCTGCTGCCAATGGAGAATTTCCTGTTGTAAACACACAAAAGACAGGCAGGGGATCTGTATTTTTGTGACAAACTGTGATCAAAGACCATAAAGTCCAGTAATTATTTAATAAGTTTGTAAAGTTAAATTATATTTAACTAAAACACACGAAACATGAAAAAAAAACATCCATCACACAATTGGTAGGGGTGGAAATCACCAGACAAACAAAACTATATTATTACGTATGAACCTGGGGTAGTAATGTTGCAGAAACCATGCCTGCAAACAGTTGCCCGTCCCAACCTTTGTTCTGTGTGCTGCAGGCATGGAATTCCAACTTTTTTTATATATTTAAAAAAAATACAATTATGCTGGTCAGTAAAACTATTGTAAATCATTTGTCTACTTTTTTGGGGGAAATAGGGTTTGTTGTAGTTTTTAATAAGTATGCAACTGAAACAATCCCACCCCCCTCTTCAGTCCCAATCCCCCAAAACACATGTTCATGTGCCAGTTATTTAATTCAGACTTCTTACAGTCCAGCCACAGACACCGGATATTTTTAATTTTTGCGTCAGAGCATCGGCTCTTATTATGCAAGCAATAAAGTCCTAAATATAATAACCCTTTTAAGAAATTGTTTAGATTTTGTGACGTATGGTGGTATGAATCATTGTTAGACAAATCAATGTATTAACAGTTAGGGACACAGAACTGTGCTGTAGATGGAGACTTCACAGTAGAGCTGCGCCCTCTTAGTCGACCAATCTGCAGTAAGATGCTGCATATCTTCTACAAGTCTGTTGTGGAGAGTGCTATCTCTTTGTCCATCATTTGTTGGGGTAGCAGCATCAGAGCCAAGGACTTAAAACGTCTCAACAACCTGATAAAGAAGGTTCTGGTTCTGTTCTGGGGTACACTGTGGATCAACTGGAGATAATGATGCAAGGAGGGATTCTTCATAAAATAAAATAAAAATCATGGACAACCCTGAGCATCCTCTTCATGAGACTGTCCTACAGCAACAGAGTATCTTCAGTCAGAGGCTTCTTCAGTTTCGCTGCAAAACAGACAGCTACAGCAAATCCTTTCTCCCCACAGTCATCATGGTCTACAACAACTCCTTGAAAAATGAATAAGTCATGAGCTACAACAACACTTAATTTCCTTCTGGGATCAATAAAGTATTTTTGAATTGCATTGAATAATCGACATTTTGGTCTCAGTTAACTAAGATCTTTTCAGTCGATTAGGCATGTTTTATGCTTTTTTTCATGCTGAATGACTTATTTCCAAGAAACCTGCGTGCACATCTCTGGTAAACATGAATTAAAGTGGTGCTTTTGCATGACTCTTTGCGGAGAAACTCGATTAAATTAACTAATCGATTATTCGATACAACTGAATGATTATTAGTTGACCTTGAATTTCTTCAATCAAGGACAGCTCTACTTCACGGGTAGGTAGTATCTAGTCAGATAGAAATTAGCTGCATATGAATCAAATAACTGCATTTCAACAAATCTGACAAGCTGCTGGCTTACTGATCAACCTTATCTACATGACTGTAGCTTGAGCAAATGCCCATAAATTAATTTTGCTACCAGTGTATAATCCATGCCATCATATGTAAAGGAAGAAGGCAAAAAAGAATAACTACACCTTTAATAACCAATAGTAAATTATAATAATAATAATAATAATAATATAATAACATAACCATGTCAGGAAAAAGAAAATATTCAAACTTACCACACACAACAATGCATGGTGTACATGGAAGTTCAGCACAGTTCACTTCAGAGGGCAGGATTGTTTGATCCAGTTTATGGAACATCTGGTCTTCTTCCTCATTGAAATCTCTAACAAGTAGTTGAAGAAACCCAGCAGCACTGACATCTGCAACATTCTTGCTTGATGCTTCCATTTCTCTGAAGATGGTCTCCATCTTCCCTGTCTTGTCACTGGTCTTGAGGTATGAAATTACCCTAGCATATTTGTTTTCCATGGCTTTGTTATCAATGTCCATGCCTGTAAACTCTTTAAAATGAGTCTTCATGCCAGTTATTTCAAATAAATATGGCCAATCGTTTATCAGATCAGAGGTCTCAATTCCACTGATAATGTCTTTTCTCTGAGTGAAGAAAGTGGTCCTCATAATTTTCTCAATACCTTTCGTGTCACGGCATCTTTCTTTGTACATTTTCTTTAACTGTTCTTGTGCTTGCTTCTGGGATTCCAGTGTTTCATCAGTTGGTAGACGCATTGGTTGCCAATTAATGCATCCATAGGTGTCTAGTCTTCTCTTCCTGGGTGGGGTATCCTCTCCTTCACTGGTGCTAATAAGTTGTCATTTTAAGGAAAGTGGAGTGCTTCCTCTCCTCAAGTTATCCACCCTGCTGATCATCTGTTTTGTGAGTGAGTCATATCCACTGCCTACAATTTCACCTTCAATTACATCAGTGAATGCCACAGGATACACCTTCGCCATCTTTCTTGCGATCTCACTGAGGTGTTTCTTTGCGGGTGTTGGACATATTGTTTAGACTTCACTGACGATCAGCCTTATCATTTCAAGTCTGTCACTCTTTGATGGTCGCTTCCCTTCTTCTAATTTTCTGATGAGCTCAGATGGCAACTTCTTCCATGGAATTTCAAAATTGAAATGCCAGCCATTGTCAGACGGTCGACGAGGTGTGCAACCCATACTTGAACTTGATGTTGACCTTGGTGAATTTGAACTTGCTGAGCTGTAGCCACCTGAAAGGTTATAGATGAAAATATGATGATACAACATGCACTGCAAAGCCAAACAATTTCATACCAACTTTTGGGGGCTTTGTTTTTTTTTTAACCAATCACAGTAAATTACAAAAAAATATGTTCTGTTTAGTTATGTAGTGGAGCAACACGGACACGGTGTGGACACGGTTTTATTTTTAGAATAGTTAAAGGGATACTTCAGCATTTAGCATTAAGCTTTGTATCAGTAGAAAACCAGCATTATTTCAAATGACCGTGCTCCCCCCCCCCATATCACCCTGAGAGGAGAGAATTGTGCATTTTTAGGCTTGAAAAAACTCATCCGATGACGCAACAATCGTCATTTTGCATCATCGGATGATTTTTGGGCCAAAAGCATAAGACTACAGCAAGTATTGAGTGCTAGTTCCGCATGTTTTCACCACGCCCATATGGCGAGGGATCTCGCTCTCACAGAGTAAACGTGTCGTGTCCGCCTTCTTTCTGTAGAAGCTAAGCTAACAGGCTCTTGCTGGAGAAAGCTTGAACAGTAGGCTAATCACCACGGAAGGTAGTTTTGAAATTGAAATGGCAGAAGGGGATTTTGAAGATGTGTTGCGAGAATCCGATGCTCGCGGCTACCTATACGAGCCGCAGTACACCGATGAAGAGTTGCGGAGGATGGAGTAACAAGAGGCCGTCAGAGCAGCTGCTGCAGCCGAGGAGCAAGACTTGCTTGTTGGTCATAAGGAAGAGCCCGTGCAGACTCGAGCTGGGGCGGATTGGTGGTCTCATGGCTCTCGCTGTTTGCCTATGGAAACTGATACAGCTTTGAACCGTACATGGACAGGGGGCTCCTAGAAACCTACTTCAGGATCCCGAAGATCAACTGGAAACGCCAGCAGAAGCCCGCAGGGACAGACGGGCGGCTTAAAGTAAAGTTAGTATTTTGTTTGTTTTTCTTTTTGTTACTAAGACATCATGTACTGATTTTGTACACCCGGCATTATCATAGCGTTCTTCCCACGAAGTTGGCTGAGCTATTGTTGTTACATTAACGTATATTCTAGCATACTGTAGGTGGAAATAGTTTGCATTGCTAACGTTTAGCTTACTGTTTTGCAGACAATACCGTCTAACAGCCTACCGTCGCTTTGTGGAATGAGTCCTGCAAGGCAAGAGACTTGGCAAAGGCTATCGTCTAGTTCTCCTACCTGTGTTGTTTTGGACATCAGACGAAGATACCCCGCTCCTGACGGTAATGCTGTGGATATATAAGGAAACTGCCGGAGCTATCGAAGACCTTTGAATGTTAAAAGTGTTAATATTATTTTATTTACTTTTTAAATAAAAGTTATAAATCACATTTGTTGTGTTATTTTTTTATAAACCTTTAATGTTGCTATATTGGAGTATATATTACCCTAAAGAATGTATCGGCTTGGAGACATAGTTATTTAAATTGGAGGAAATAAATCATATGCAGAGCTACTACGCGACTCTTGTTGACATCTTTTTAATGAGAAAGTCTAAGTTGTGTAATATATATTATGCTCACTTTTTTTAATCCCAAAATAAATTCTAAAGAAGGGAAATAAGCCAGGTAGTGATACTGATTTGTCACAGTAAGAAAACTCAGGGAATAGTAGGAGAGTGAATTTGAGGTATGATAAGCTTCTATCTGTGTTGTGCCTGCCGCACACGAGAGCTATCTGCTGCTGAACTAACTGCTGAGCTAACAGTCATTCGAGGCCGTTTGCTGAGCAGATAGCTCTCGTGTGCGACAGGCTTTAGAATCGACTTTTGAAAGAAGTTGTGGCAGCCTCCTTTGATGGTTTAGGCAAAGGTGCAATGTTATTTTAGTGTTTAACGGCGTTGGAAACTACTTAGCGCATTACCTCCTCAGAAATTAACCCTGTAACAGGTAGGCGTGGTTTGTGAGTGGCTTCACGGAAAGCAAACCAAGTGCATTTTGGGAAATTGTGTATTTCAGGCACATGAGTAAAAAATACATTTTCTTGCTTTTCTCAGTCTATAATGCTCCAAATTAAAAAAAAATAATTCACATTTCTACTACATATCTGACCCACTTTAAATACACATTCATCTTTCCAGGGGTGAAGTATTCCTTTAATGGCCATATGTAGAGAAGATGCATACTTGCCAAATAGTGAGACTTCAGGCAAGACTAATGAGAAGTGCAAAGACCAAAAAAGTCACATTCTGTTCAATAGGCATGGACTCACCAGAAGGGAACATCTCATCAGGCTGTGTATGAGGACTGTCACAGGACTGTTGGTTAATGGGAAGACTGTCCAATGCATTTCTTTGGCCTTAAAGGACACACAATAGTAACATTTGCTAAGAATTACCCATGTAATGTTCTTAATAAGAAGTTGCTGTCTTTGGACCAGAAGTTCTTAAACAGAAACTGATTAGTCAATCACTTCATCTGGATGGCATTAAATTGGCCCCCAGTAATAACGTAAAGAACCTCGGCGTTATTTTTGACCAAGACTTGACATTTAAATCCCATATTAAACAGGTTTCTAGGATTTCTTTCTTTCACCTCCGGAATATTGCTAAAATTAGAAACATCCTGTCCAGGAGTGATGCTGAGAAACTAGTCCATGCATTTGTTACCTCAAGGCTGGACTACTGTAAGTCTTTACTATCAGGAAGTCCACAAAATGCCATTAAAAGCCTTCAGTTGATCCAAAATGCGGCAGCAAGAGTTCTGATGAATATTAAAAAGAGAGATCACATTTCTCCTGTTTTAGCTTCCCTTCATTGGCTCCCTGTTAAATCCAGAATAGAATTTAAGATCCTTCTTCTTACATACAAAGCCCTTAATAATCAAGCTCCATCATACATCAGAGATCTAATTGTTCCATATGTTCCTAAAAGAGCACTTCGCTCTCAGACTGCAGGTTTACTTGTAGTTCCTAGGATCTCTAAAAGTAGAATGGGAGGCAGATCTTTTAGTTATCAGGCTCCTCTCCTGTGGAACCAGCTCCCAGCTTTAGTCCGTGAGGCAGACACTCTGTTTACTTTTAAGGCCAGGCTTAAAACTTTCCTTTAGAGTGGCTTAGGTCATCCTGAGCTATCTCTTTAGTTATGCTGCTATAGGCTTAGACTGCTGGAGGACAGACTTACCAATTTTCTTCACTCTGCTACTTCCTTTTCTCTTACGACTCTCCAGTTGTATTACAGTACATTCTGTTATTTCGACTGTTAACTTTGTTTTCTCTCAGTGTTTTTCTCCCCATCGAAGATATACCTGGTCTGGTATCCTGCTTGGCTGCAATGCCCTGTTGGACGGGGGGCATCGACTGGGATGATCCTCTCAGTAACTGAACATCCACTGTGTCCTGTTATCAACTTTTTACTTTCTGTAACATAGAAAGTTCTCTTATATCGGAACTTCTGTTCCTTCTGTGTTCTGCTCTGTCTTCTCAAACCCCCAGACGGTCGTGGCAGATGGCCGCTCCTACTGAGCCTGGTTCTGTTGGAGGTTTCTTCCTGTTAAAGGGGAGTTTTTCCTCTCCACTGTCGCTACATGCTTGCTCAGTATGAGGGATTGCTGAAGGATTGCTGTGGTTGGAAATCTGCCCAACCTCACGCCAATGACTGACGCAATCTGCTGGGATTCCTTAAATAGGAAACTTTTTAACTGATTGGAATGTTTGTATAATTGTATTGAAATGACTTCTTGTTAAGTGCCTTGAGATGACATCTGTTGTGAATTGGCGCTATAGAAATAAACTGAATTGAATTGAATTGAATATTAAAAGTTGCATTAAGTACAAACACATACTTGTGATTTTAAAATGGGAAATAAGTTTCCTTGCTTCCACTGGCTTCAGGACATGAAGGTCACTCTCTTGAATGTAGTTCAAGTCTTCAAGGTCATGAACTCCTTATTCTTGAAGAGCCTCGAGCAAAGGGTCAAGTTCCCTTAGTTTTGGGAGTGTTGAGGTCAGGAAAGAGGAAAGAGCACTCTGTCTATCCATAACTACACAGGAGAGAAGAGACAGATTGAGTTTTCTTTACTCTGTATCAACAACACTGTGTTTCAGTGAAATGACTCTTGTCCCAAAAAGCTTGTACTCAGGCAATGGATAATAATCCAGTATGAGCTCTCCTTTCATACACTTCATGGTCTGGCTTGCCTTTCACTTCATGAAGTCCAAACTCTGCTAAATATGACACATTATGAGGTGTAACAATAAAGTACACATGCTTCTCCTCCTTCACCAGTATAAGCTGAATTTGTCTGAATTCGGTTGACTCACCATGGCTCAGACAAAGAAAGAACCCCTTTCTGTATTCAGTACCTTTCCACTGTACCTCTGTACTTGCCACAATATTGGTTTCTTTGACCAAAGTTTCTCCTACAGCAGTGCGCACTGCATTGCTGTACAGTTCGGCATGGAAAGGAGTGGAGTTCTTCGCAACCAATGAAGGTCCAAAAGAAGAGCCTGCATGTAAGTAGGCTTGTAGTAGCTGTTGGTTTCTGGCAAGTGTTTGACATACGTTTTTGAAATTTTGTGTTCTTCACACACATCTTTTGAAGTATGAATGCTTGCTTTCGAACCTCATTGTCCACAACCGCATGACAGGGCAAAATTTCAGTATCAGTGCAGGGTAGTGAGTGAGGTAATGGTGCTTTGGTTTCAATTTGTGCGCAGGAAACATTTCTTTCCTTGCCTCTAGATAGTCACGTATCTGAACATTGAGCAGAGCAATCTGTGGTGCTGATATTTTAGGGGCAGAAATGAATTCCACTACCTCTTTCAGTTGGACTGTCAGCTGCCATACTGGATTCTCTGTATCTGTGATCTTATCCCCGATTATAAGAGGGAGAAGTCTCAGCAAAGACCAGTTTTCTGTCGCCTTGCCACCGAGTTTTACACCCTTTTCAGAAACTTCTGAGGGTGTAGAGTTACCATCAGATCCCTGCTTAATCCTACGATTAAGTTGGGAATATGTGAAGAATTTTTTCACCTTGACAAAATAGTTGATGTAAATGGCAAGGTCGTATGCCACAACACCCTCAAACAAATCATGGCCAATACAGGGTGGGAGGCCTGGCTGGCAGACATGGAAAAATGCCAGAGAGATAAAGATAGAGTCAAATTTCAAACCTCTGACTTCACTTACATCATCATTGTGCAGCTCTTGTATAGTATCATTGTAGTCTTGTACTGTCCGGATGGATGCATTGTGTTCAAAGTCGTCTAGCTTATCTCTGGTAATGTGACAATACCGGCAGAAATAGCGCGATGTACTGAAGTTTTCTGTGAAGCCACCGATATTATGCGAACCCAAATTATCCCCAGCAATGCAATAGAGTGTTGCTTTCACAGTGTTTCCATGTATATTCAGACCATTTGTCTCCAGTTCTCTGAGATCTGATAACAATGGAGAGAACACTTTCTCATGGCCAAAATGCTTGAAATCAGCCTCTCGACACAAGAGCAAAAGCTGCATGTTGTCAACGGTGGATCGATGAAAAGGATCAAAGTTTGCAAGAGTGAAGTAGACCCCAAGCATCTTTTGTTTTTTTTCTTTGCAGAGCCAATGGGATTAACCACCTCGAAAGCATCTTGATACAGTATCACCTTTAAAGTGAGACCTGACTCTGAAAACAGAGGATTGGATTTGAATACAGATCCATCACACACATCATTAAAAATACGAGGTGCACTCTCATTCCCAGTTGTAGAACATTCTTCCCACATAGCAGGATCTTTTAACAGAGCTGTTAATGTATCTTTTATGGGAATGTACTGAGCATTTCGCTCTTTTCTGTTTTCATCAATACCCCCAAAAAACTGTCTGTGGATGCACATAGGCAAAATTCTCCTCAAAATACTGTTTTCTCTTGTACTCTGTAGAAAGTGCAGAGCTACAGGATGAATGCATATCTATGTCATTTAGGGTCGTCAAAACATCTTCAATTTCTGTCTCAGTTTAGTTTTTGCATGAAGAGATACTTTAAGTTGATTCTTTGTGTGCTGCTGGCAAACACCACTGAGACTATTATTTTCTTCTACAATCAACTGTATTGTAGAGGAGGGGATGAGGTGCTTTGCCTGCAACTTCATATAAAACATCCATAGATTTCTCATGTATAAGATCTTCATTTGTGCAGGATCCAGTGTAACCTCACCAGCCCCATCATCAACTGCCCCTTCATCTGACTGGCTTTCAACAACAGAAGACTGAGGCTCACTAGGAGCTGAAGGAAGACAGTATGCACCAGAGACATGAAGAGCTGTGGAATGTTTGTGCTTTCTAGATAGGTGGGACGTTAAAGACGATTTCACCGAAAAAGTCTTATCACAGTTTTTGAATGGGCATTGCACCTCCTCTCTTTTTGAAGTATGAGATTTCAGGTGACACAAAAGATCTTTCAGATCAATCAACTCTTTCTTACAGTGAGTAAGTTCACATTTAAATGGTCCCTGCAAAGTCTCACAGTGTGACACAGATGATCCCTGCTTATGATGACGGTAAACATGGCATTTAAATGCATTATAATTTCTAAAGTGAGACTTGCAACCTGCTATGCAACATGCATACTGGTAATGAGCCTCATTTCTGTGAAGCTCTTGATGTTGAACATAACCTTTTAAGATTTTCACAGAACACCACACCTGTGACAAGCGTAATCTTTGAACATGGCAAAACACACCTCTTCAGATTACTTTGAGGTCAGCAAAATCTATTGAGAGACAGATAAAACAGTATTTGAGTGCATAGACAATCTTAATTGAGAAATCTGCCTTAACTAAAAAGATATTGGAAACTATTGTGTGCAACCAACGTAAGTTAAATAGGTAAAACAGTTAACACTATCTCAACCTGACGTTACATTATACTAACGTTAGTGAGCAAACACTTCACTCATAACGTTGGCACTGTTTAACGTTACGCTACCACGTTAACGTCGAGGTTCAGGTCACAACACAAGTTATAGAATTAGCACGTTTGCAAAGCTGGAGCAAAGTAAATTATGGTAAATGATTAACAAGCTAACATTTATGCTAACTAAAGTTACCATGCTTGAGTTGGTAATGTTAACGTTAGTTATACAGTTTATATTTAGGGCTTACGTACCTTGTAGTTCTTGTTTACGTGCAGCCTGTCAATGGTATCTTTTGCATCCTGAATATGGCACAACGCGTTGCACATAAAAGTCGCTCTCTTCCAAACTGTCTCAATCTAACACTATGAAAACGTAAAAGCTGCCGCGCACCTCTCTGGCTCACAAATGTGTCTGTAACGGTCTCTCTGCGCTGCTGTTCCGCCCTTTCTAACGTAACCCCTCCCACTCCAACGTTGCCATTGTTCTTTAAAATTATTGGAAGTTTCACACATTTAGAGTCACGTGTCCAGAAATGTCCTGCTCCTGACATTGCAGTTTGCCAGTTTACACGTGATATGGGAAATAAACAAAGCCTGCAATGTTAATGTAGTTTAACAGTTTTCTTTTATTTATTTTGTATTTGTTCATTTTTTTAACACCACACCAGTGCTGATTGATGCATCCATGCCCACCTAATGCCCAAACAACAAACCAGCAGGGCTTGCCATCATATCAAGTCATATTGATCCATCACAACTACCTTTCAAGAGTTGATGTTTTAATGAAAGTAATCATGCTATGTAGGAAAACAGGTGTCGGCTTCTTCTCATAATGTGCTCTGCAACTCACTTCCTGCTCAGAGAGGTGGGGGCGCCGAACTCCAAAACCCCAGCGGGAACTGTTTCAAAATAAGACCCAGAGCTGAGAGACAGAGAGTAACAACAACACACACAAACAGATATCTTTTTAAGACGCACCTGCAGATGGGAGTCAGACAAGATCTGACTCGTTCTCTTACAAGGCTGTATCATTTTTATTTCCAAAAGAACAAAGAACATATCACATGACTCCTCTCTCCTCCTTCTACATCTTGACAGGTCATTTATTTTCTCCAGGTCTCCTGACCGAACCATGAACTGGGTTATAACATGACTTAGAGTTATAGCTGATCCTCCCTGCTTTCAATTCATATCTTTACTCAAGAGTTTGTTTACTTAAAACCTTCAACCCTATAAAATACTGGTAACAGAGTCATGTTTTACTACCCTGAATAATATAAACAGGCCTATTACTTCTAAAGCTTAAAAAAGATATAATTAAAACATATGTACTGCATAATAAAAAATAGCCTCAAAAAAGTAGAATACAACACAGGAAATACATATGTATGGAAATAATCTAGAAAATCAAGACCTGTATATTAGTTTCTGTCAGGTAAAAGTATCTCCATTTAATCAGAGCTACCAGAGCTTTGCGATAATAAGCATTAGTCAAGTCAGAGTTCAGAGGAAATGCCAGATGCAAAACACACTTCAAAAGTGCACAGAAATTGTACCTAAATATATTTTACATTTTACTTATTTAGCTTGTGCTTTTATCCAAAGTGACTGACAATTGTTATATATCAGAAGGCACATCTCTGGAGAAACTAGGTAACCCATTTTGTTCAGGGCATAATGGTGGATGTATCACAGTGAGATTTGAACCCAGGTCTCCCTATGTTCCCACAGCCCTATGTTCCCACATTTCTAACAATCTTGTTTTTTTCCAGAAAATTTAGAACATTAGGCCCTATGTTCCCACAACCATATGTTTCCACAGCCCTATGTTCACCAAAAGGTCGGGAGAAATCTGTCAGGAACTCTATGATCCCACATTTCTAGGACATTTTCAAAATTTTGTATTGTGTTTATACATTTCCCTATAATTTCAGCAGCTAGTCTACACTACTGCAGCTACTCTACAATAATACTGGTAATAAATATTCAATATTTAGGGTTAGGGTAGGGTAGGGTAGGGTTAGGGTTAGGGATAGGGTTTCGCCATTCATTGTCAATTTAAAATGGAAGATTCCAGAATTCCAAGACAGATTTCCATCTATATACAAGAAATTGGAATCTGGGTATTGCGCAATTCCAAGTCGATATTGCGCAATTCCAGATTTCAATTCCAGTTTCAAAAAATGGCCACTAGGTGTCAGTCTAAGACCATTTTTGAATTTCAACTCCAGATTCAATGTTATTTGATATATTCCATATTTTCATATAGATATATAGGGTCTTCCATTTTTACATGTGAATGTGGGGGGGGGTGATTTCCAATGTCGTTTCAACTATGAAATCGACTACTGAGCGAGTTTGGTGGCACTCTCACCCAGCTCCTCCATCACCTTTCCCGTTCTAAAAGGTCAAATTTAAACCGGGTCGTAGGGCGACGTAACCCAAGTCTTCAGGCGTGCTTTTGCCCGACTCCTACAGTTTAATAAGGGTAGGCCAGAGGATGCCAAGAGTCAAAAATCCCTCATCTTTGAGGTTCTGTATCGTGGGAAGGCAAGCACCGAGAACACCGAGGAGAACAGCTTCGCGGAGAACTCTGCTTCTACAGAAAGGCAGTGGGCAGAGATGTAGCTGGGCCAACATTTGGGACAAAACGTGCTCGAAAAGATTTCCAACTCCTGTCACTGACTCCCCTCTCATTGGTGACAACAGACCACTGAACAGAAATCCCCAAGGTCTTAAACAAATGACATGGCACGGCAGTGAAGATGAGACAAATTTTAATGTGAATAGATACAAATCTGGAAAATGGAATCATGGATTTTTGGGCTAACGGTTAGCCACAGGAAGCACAAAAATTTCACACACTGTACTTCGTTGCAAGACCTGTCACATATCTGAATATCAGCTCAATTGGCCATGACCAGAAAATCTTCTCTCGATCATCTCCCGTTCAAAAGCTGCTGCAGTGCTTTTTGGTCTCTGACAGCAGGGTTGGGGGATGGGAAGCTTAAATCCTTGAAGTCCTCTATCTCCAGCTTGGAAGAAGTCAGAGGTTATATAAAGACATCTTTGGAAAGCAGTCAGAGTGCTCTACAACATATGTGAATGCCACGTAGGTGACGCTTTTCTGGAAAAACTTCCTTCCGTATTGACATCTATCGTTCCCGATTGCAATCTATTAAAGGCATTCGACCCACCTCACTTTAGGGCACATTTTGGGGTCCTTCCTGGGGGCCATTTGTGACCAAAACAGACGCCATCCATGGGTGGGATGCCAGGTTTCAGCCGGAAGTGGTTCCGAGTCTCTAACCCTCCGTATGGCCGAATAAGCCCCCAAAAGACTGGGCGCTGTGCAAGGGGTGACCTCTTGACCTCGACCATTTTGGAAAGCCGTAGCTCGGAGGGGGAAAGCGTCAGAGATACGGCTGGACGTGTTCTCGGATGCACTCGGGGATCTGTATAACCTGTGTAAGAATAATGCCCGTATATCATTGTTTTGGTTGAAAGTGCCAACACGGCTCCAGACTCTCAGAGCCCATGAAAAGTCTTGCACCCTGACTCCTTCTTGCCAAACAAGGTGAATCGGGCAAACTCGGCCATACTTCAACGTAGAGGCATGATCCAGACATCGACGGAAAGGTCTCGTCCACCCGATTCGCCCCGCGTTGGAATCGGAGCTCTGGTTCCATCCTGTGCAGAGCTAGGGGGCGCCAAATGTTGAACTTTTTCACCCAATTAAGTGCTGTATCTCTATAAGGAAAGCAGCGAGGGATTAGCAACCGACACCGTCGGAAAGCTCTCGAAAAGCTGCATCACATAGGTGAGCGCCATGTAGGTGGCGCTGTTATGGAACCAACTTGGCAGCGGTTGGGTGTGGAGACCTGGGCTAAGGTCCGCGTTAAAGACCTCGCTCACGCGATCGCAACGGTGCCCTAACTGTCCTTCTCGCTCGCTTTTTTTAGGTTTTGAGAAGAAATAACCTCCTTCCATAATGACATCTATTGTTCCCGATTGCAATCTATTAAAGGCATTCGACCCACCTGACTTTAGGGCACATTTCGGGGTCCTTCCTGGGGGGCGTTTGTGACCAAAACAGACGCCATCCATGGGTGGGATGCCAGGTTTAAGCCGGAAATGGTTCCGAGTCTCTAACCCACCGTATGGCCAAATAAGCCCCCAAAAGACTGGGCGCTGTGCAAGGGGTGACCTCTTGACCTCGACCATTTTGGGAAAGCCGTAGCTCGGAGGCGGAAAGCGTCAGAGATACGGTTGGACGTGTTCTCGGATGCTCTCGGGGATCTGTATAACCTGTGTAAGAATAATGCCCGTATCTCATTGTTTTGGTTGAAAGTGCCAACACGGCTCCAGACTCTCAGAGCCCATGAAAAGTCTTGCACCCTGACTGCTTCTTGCCAAACAAGGTGAATCGGGCAAACTCGGCCATACTTCAACGTAGAGGCATGATCAAGACATTGACGGAAAGGTCTCGTCCACCCGATTCGCCCCGCGTTATAATCGGAGCTCTGGTTCCATCCCGTGCAGAGCTAGGGGGCGCTAAAAGTTGAAATTTTTCACCCAATTAAGTGCTGTATCTCTATAAGGAAAGCAGCGAGGGATTAGCAACCGACACCGTCGGAAAGCTCTCGAAAAGCTGCATCACATAGGTGAGCGCCATGTAGGTGGCGCTGTTCTGGAACCAACTTGGCAGCGGTTGGGTGTGGAGACCTGGGCTAAGGTCCGCGTTAAAGCCCTCGCTCACGCGATCGCAACGGTGCCCTAACTGTCCTCCTCGCTCGCTTTTTTCAGGTTTTGAGAAGAAATAACTTCCTTCAATACTGACATCTATTGTTCCCGATTGCAATCTCTTAAAGGCAGGCGACCCTCCTGACTTTAGGGCACATTTTGGGTAGCACTCTCACCCAGCTCCTCCATCACCTTTAGCGTTTTAAAAAGTGAAATTTAAACCAGGTCGTAGGGCCACGAAACCCACGTCTTCGGTGTGCTTCTGCCCGACTCGAATAGTTTAATACGAGTAGGCTAGAGGACGCCAAGAGTCCAAAATCCCTCATCTTTGAGGTTCTGTATCGTGGGAAGGCAAGCACCGAGAACACCGAGGAGAACAGCTTCGCGGAGAACTCTGCTTCTACAGAAAGGCAGTGGGCAGAGATGTAGCTGGGCCGACATTTGGGACAAAACGTGCTCGAAAAGATTTCCAACTCCTGTCACTGACTCCCCTCTCATTGGTGACAACAGACCACTGAACAGAAATCCCCAAGGTCTTAAACAAATGACATGGCACGGCAGTGAAGATGAGACAAATTTTAATGTGAATAGATACAAATCTGGAAAATGGAATCATGGATTTTTGGGCTAACGGTTAGCCACAGGAAGCACAAAAATTTCACACACTGTACTTCGTTGCAAGACCTGTCACATATCTGAATATCAGCTCAATTGGCCATGACCAGAAAATCTTCTCCCGATCATCTCCCGTTCAAAAGCTGCTGCAGTGCTTTTTGGTCTCTGACAGCAGGGTTGGGGGATGGGAAGCTTAAATCCTTGAAGTCCTCTATCTCCAGCTTGGAAGAAGTCAGAGGTTATATAAAGACATCTTTGGAAAGCAGTCAGAGTGCTCTACAACATATGTGAATGCCACGTAGGTGACGCTTTTCTGGAAAAACTTCCTTCCATATTGACATCTATCGTTCCCGATTGCAATCTATTAAAGGCATTCGACCCACCTCACTTTAGGGCACATTTTGGGGTCCTTCCTGGGGGCCATTTGTGACCAAAACAGACGCCATCCATGGGTGGGATGCCAGGTTTCAGCCGGAAGTGGTTCCGAGTCTCTAACCCTCCGTATGGCCGAATAAGCCCCCAAAAGACTGGGCGCTGTGCAAGGGGTGACCTCTTGACCTCGACCATTTTGGAAAGCCGTAGCTCGGAGGGGGAAAGCGTCAGAGATACGGCTGGACGTGTTCTCGGATGCACTCGGGGATCTGTATAACCTGTGTAAGAATAATGCCCGTATATCATTGTTTTGGTTGAAAGTGCCAACACGGCTCCAGACTCTCAGAGCCCATGAAAAGTCTTGCACCCTGACTCCTTCTTGCCAAACAAGGTGAATCGGGCAAACTCGGCCATACTTCAACGTAGAGGCATGATCCAGACATCGACGGAAAGGTCTCGTCCACCCGATTCGCCCCGCGTTGGAATCGGAGCTCTGGTTCCATCCTGTGCAGAGCTAGGGAGCGCCAAATGTTGAACTTTTTCACCCAATTAAGTGCTGTATCTCTATAAGGAAAGCAGCGAGGGATTAGCAACCAACACCGTCGGAAAACTCTCGAAAAGCTGCATCACATAGGTGAGCGCCATGTAGGTGGCGCTGTTCTGGAACCAACTTGGCAGCGGTTGGGTGTGGAGACCTGGGCTAAGCTCCGCGTTAAAGACCTCGCTCACGCGATCGCAACGGTGCCCTAACGGTCCTTCTCGCTCGCTTTTTTTAGGTTTTGAGAAGAAATAACCTCCTTCCATAATGACATCTATTGTTCCCGATTGCAATCTATTAAAGGCATTCGACCCACCTGACTTTAGGGCACATTTCGGGGTCCTTCCTGGTGGGCGTTTGTGACCAAAACAGACGCCATCCATGGGTGGGATGCCAGGTTTAAGCCGGAAATGGTTCCGAGTCTCTAACCCACCGTATGGCCAAATAAGCCCCCAATAGACTGGGCGCTGTGCAAGGGGTGACCTCTTGACCTCGACCATTTTGGGAAAGCCGTAGCTCGGAGGCGGAAAGCGTCAGAGATACGTTTGGACGTGTTCTCGGATGCTCTCGGGGATCTGTATAACCTGTGTAAGAATAATGCCCGTATCTCATTGTTTTGGTTGAAAGTGCCAACACGGCTCCAGACTCTCAGAGCCCATGAAAAGTCTTGCACCCTGACTGCTTCTTGCCAAACAAGGTGAATCGGGCAAACTCGGCCATACTTCAACGTAGAGGCATGATCCAGACATCGACGGAAAGGTCTCGTCCACCCGATTCGCCCCGCGTTATAATCGGAGCTCTGGTTCCATCCCGTGCAGAGCTAGGGGGCGCTAAATGTTGAAATTTTTCACCCAATTAAGTGCTGTATCTCTATAAGGAAAGCAGCGAGGGATTAGCAACCGACACCGTCGGAAAGCTCTCGAAAAGCTGCATCACATAGGTGAGCGCCATGTAGGTGGCGCTGTTCTGGAACCAACTTGGCAGCGGTTGGGTGTGGAGACCTGGGCTAAGGTCCGCGTTAAAGCCCTCGCTCACGCGATCGCAACGGTGCCCTAACTGTCCTCCTCGCTCGCTTTTTTCAGGTTTTGAGAAGAAATAACTTCCTTCAATACTGACATATATTGTTCCCGATTGCAATCTCTTAAAGGCAGGCGACCCTCCTGACTTTAGGGCACATTTTGGGTAGCACTCTCACCCAGCTCCTCCATCACCTTTAGCGTTTTAAAAAGTGAAATTTAAACCAGGTCGTAGGGCCACGAAACCCACGTCTTCGGTGTGCTTCTGCCCGACTCGAATAGTTTAATACGAGTAGGCTAGAGGACGCCAAGAGTCCAAAATCCCTCATCTTTGAGGTTCTGTATCGTGGGAAGGCAAGCACCGAGAACACCGAGGAGAACAGCTTCGCGGAGAACTCTGCTTCTACAGAAAGGCAGTGGGCAGAGATGTAGCTGGGCCGACATTTGGGACAAAACGTGCTCGAAAAGATTTCCAACTCCTGTCACTGACTCCCCTCTCATTGGTGACAACAGACCACTGAACAGAAATCCCCAAGGTCTTAAACAAATGACATGGCACGGCAGTGAAGATGAGACAAATTTTAATGTGAATAGATACAAATCTGGAAAATGGAATCATGGATTTTTGGGCTAACGGTTAGCCACAGGAAGCACAAAAATTTCACACACTGTACTTCGTTGCAAGACCTGTCACATATCTGAATATCAGCTCAATTGGCCATGACCAGAAAATCTTCTCCCGATCATCTCCCGTTCAAAAGCTGCTGCAGTGCTTTTTGGTCTCTGACAGCAGGGTTGGGGGATGGGAAGCTTAAATCCTTGAAGTCCTCTATCTCCAGCTTGGAAGAAGTCAGAGGTTATATAAAGACATCTTTGGAAAGCAGTCAGAGTGCTCTACAACATATGTGAATGCCACGTAGGTGACGCTTTTCTGGAAAAACTTCCTTCCATATTGACATCTATCGTTCCCGATTGCAATCTATTAAAGGCATTCGACCCACCTCACTTTAGGGCACATTTTGGGGTCCTTCCTGGGGGCCATTTGTGACCAAAACAGACGCCATCCATGGGTGGGATGCCAGGTTTCAGCCGGAAGTGGTTCCGAGTCTCTAACCCTCCGTATGGCCGAATAAGCCCCCAAAAGACTGGGCGCTGTGCAAGGGGTGACCTCTTGACCTCGACCATTTTGGAAAGCCGTAGCTCGGAGGGGGAAAGCGTCAGAGATACGGCTGGACGTGTTCTCGGATGCACTCGGGGATCTGTATAACCTGTGTAAGAATAATGCCCGTATATCATTGTTTTGGTTGAAAGTGCCAACACGGCTCCAGACTCTCAGAGCCCATGAAAAGTCTTGCACCCTGACTCCTTCTTGCCAAACAAGGTGAATCGGGCAAACTCGGCCATACTTCAACGTAGAGGCATGATCCAGACATCGACGGAAAGGTCTCGTCCACCCGATTCGCCCCGCGTTGGAATCGGAGCTCTGGTTCCATCCTGTGCAGAGCTAGGGAGCGCCAAATGTTGAACTTTTTCACCCAATTAAGTGCTGTATCTCTATAAGGAAAGCAGCGAGGGATTAGCAACCAACACCGTCGGAAAACTCTCGAAAAGCTGCATCACATAGGTGAGCGCCATGTAGGTGGCGCTGTTCTGGAACCAACTTGGCAGCGGTTGGGTGTGGAGACCTGGGCTAAGCTCCGCGTTAAAGACCTCGCTCACGCGATCGCAACGGTGCCCTAACGGTCCTTCTCGCTCGCTTTTTTTAGGTTTTGAGAAGAAATAACCTCCTTCCATAATGACATCTATTGTTCCCGATTGCAATCTATTAAAGGCATTCGACCCACCTGACTTTAGGGCACATTTCGGGGTCCTTCCTGGTGGGCGTTTGTGACCAAAACAGACGCCATCCATGGGTGGGATGCCAGGTTTAAGCCGGAAATGGTTCCGAGTCTCTAACCCACCGTATGGCCAAATAAGCCCCCAATAGACTGGGCGCTGTGCAAGGGGTGACCTCTTGACCTCGACCATTTTGGGAAAGCCGTAGCTCGGAGGCGGAAAGCGTCAGAGATACGTTTGGACGTGTTCTCGGATGCTCTCGGGGATCTGTATAACCTGTGTAAGAATAATGCCCGTATCTCATTGTTTTGGTTGAAAGTGCCAACACGGCTCCAGACTCTCAGAGCCCATGAAAAGTCTTGCACCCTGACTGCTTCTTGCCAAACAAGGTGAATCGGGCAAACTCGGCCATACTTCAACGTAGAGGCATGATCCAGACATCGACGGAAAGGTCTTGTCCACCCGATTCGCCCCGCGTTATAATCGGAGCTCTGGTTCCATCCCGTGCAGAGCTAGGGGGCGCTAAATGTTGAAATTTTTCACCCAATTAAGTGCTGTATCTCTATAAGGAAAGCAGCGAGGGATTAGCAACCGACACCGTCGGAAAGCTCTCGAAAAGCTGCATCACATAGGTGAGCGCCATGTAGGTGGCGCTGTTCTGGAACCAACTTGGCAGCGGTTGGGTGTGGAGACCTGGGCTAAGGTCCGCGTTAAAGCCCTCGCTCACGCGATCGCAACGGTGCCCTAACTGTCCTCCTCGCTCGCTTTTTTCAGGTTTTGAGAAGAAATAACTTCCTTCAATACTGACATATATTGTTCCCGATTGCAATCTCTTAAAGGCAGGCGACCCTCCTGACTTTAGGGCACATTTTGGGTAGCACTCTCACCCAGCTCCTCCATCACCTTTAGCGTTTTAAAAAGTGAAATTTAAACCAGGTCGTAGGGCCACGAAACCCACGTCTTCGGTGTGCTTCTGCCCGACTCGAATAGTTTAATACGAGTAGGCTAGAGGACGCCAAGAGTCCAAAATCCCTCATCTTTGAGGTTCTGTATCGTGGGAAGGCAAGCACCGAGAACACCGAGGAGAACAGCTTCGCGGAGAACTCTGCTTCTACAGAAAGGCAGTGGGCAGAGATGTAGCTGGGCCGACATTTGGGACAAAACGTGCTCGAAAAGATTTCCAACTCCTGTCACTGACTCCCCTCTCATTGGTGACAACAGACCACTGAACAGAAATCCCCAAGGTCTTAAACAAATGACATGGCACGGCAGTGAAGATGAGACAAATTTTAATGTGAATAGATACAAATCTGGAAAATGGAATCATGGATTTTTGGGCTAACGGTTAGCCACAGGAAGCAAAAAAATTTCACACACTGTACTTCGTTGCAAGACCTGTCACATATCTGAATATCAGCTCAATTGGCCATGACCAGAAAATCCTCTCCCGATCATCTCCCGTTCAAAAGCTGCTGCAGTGCTTTTTGGTCTCTGACAGCAGCGTTGGGGGATGGGAAGCTTAAATCCTTGAAGTCCTCTATCTCCAGCTTGGAAGAAGTCAGAGGTTATATAAAGACATCTTTGGAAAGCAGTCAGAGTGCTCTACAACATATGTGAATGCCACGTAGGTGGCGCTCTTCTGATAAAACTTCCTTCCGTATTGGCATCTATCGTCCCCGATTGCAATCTATTAAAGGCATTCGACCCACCTGACTTTAGGGCACATTTTGGGGTCCTTCCTGGGGGCCGTTTGTGACCAAAACAGACGCCATCCATGGGTGGGATGCCAGGTTTCAGCCGGAAGTGGTTCCGAGTCTCTAACCCTCCGTATGGCCGAATAAGCCCCCAAAAGACTGGGCGCTGTGCAAGGGGTGACCTCTTGACCTCGACCATTTTGGAAAGCCGTAGCTCGGCGGGGGAAAGCGTCAGAGATACGGCTGGACGTGTTCTCGGATGCACTCGGGGATCTGTATAACCTGTGTAAGAATAATGCCCGTATATCATTGTTTTGGTTGAAAGTGCCAACACGGCTCCAGACTCTCAGAGCCCATGAAAAGTCTTGCACCCTGACTCCTTCTTGCCAAACAAGGTGAATCGGGCAAACTCGGCCATACTTCAACGTAGAGGCATGATCCAGACATCGACGGAAAGGTCTCGTCCACCCAATTAGCCCCGCGTTGGAATCGGAGCTCTGATTCCATCCTGTGCAGAGCTAGGGGGCGCCAAATGTTGAACTTTTTCACCCAATTAAGTGCTGTATCTCTATAAGGAAAGCAGCGAGGGATTAGCAACCGACACCGTCGGAAAGCTCTCGAAAAGCTGCATCACATAGGTGAGCGCCATGTAGGTGGCGCTGTTCTGGAACCAACTTGGCAGCGGTTGGGTGTGGAGAACTGGGCTAAGGTCCGCGTTAAAGACCTCGCTCACGCGATCGCAACGGTGCCCTAACTGTCCTTCTCGCTCGCTTTTTTTAGGTTTTGAGAAGAAATAACCTCCTTCCATAATGACATCTATTGTTCCCGATTGCAATCTATTAAAGGCATTCGACCCACCTGACTTTAGGGCACATTTCGGGGTCCTTCCTGGGGGGCGTTTGTGACCAAAACAGACGCCATCCATGGGTGGGATGCCAGGTTTAAGCCGGAAATGGTTCCGAGTCTCTAACCCACCGTATGGCCAAATAAGCCCCCAAAAGACTGGGCGCTGTGCAAGGGGTGACCTCTTGACCTCGACCATTTTGGGAAAGCTGTAGCTCAGAGGCGGAAAGCGTCAGAGATACGGTTGGACGTGTTCTCGGATGCTCTCGGGGATCTGTAAAACCTGTGTAAGAATAATGCCCGTATCTCATTGTTTTGGTTGAAAGTGCCAACACGGCTCCAGACTCTCAGAGCCCATGAAAAGTCTTGCACCCTGACTCCTTCTTGCCAAACAAGGTGAATCGGGCAAACTCGGCCATACTTCAACGTAGAGGCATGATCCAGACATCGACGGAAAGGTCTCGTCCACCGGATTAGCCCCGCGTTGGAATCGGAGCTCTGGTTCCATCCCGTGCAGAGCTAGGGGGCGCCAAAATTGATGTGTAGTTATGTTGAGGAATTCTTGTGAGTCTCAAAGTACTCCCAAGTCTCTACGAAGGAGTTAAAATTTTGGCACCACAGGAATTAATGGGTTACAGCTGAATGCAATGAATGGCGGGTTAACCGACTGCAAAGAAATTGAATCAGGTAGGAACTCATTGAAAAACCTACAGGGCAGTGGGGCCTGAGGACCTGGACTGAAAAACAATGGCCTAGGCACAAGTAATGATGAGTTATAAAGGGACAAAGTAATTCCAGATTCTCATCTATTAAGTGGGCATAGAACCAATTTTGGAATCACTTTGAAGGCCTATAATTTAAAGACAGAAGAAGAGAGCAGCCTATTTCCCTGTACCAGAGGAAGCTTGAAGATTGCTGTCCCATGTATAGATGGCTGCATCACTCTAGGTACAAATATCGATGAGTTATTAAGGGACAAAGTGATTCCAGATTTTCATCTAATGAATGGGCCATAGATCCAATTGTGGAATCACTTTGAAGGCCTATAATTTAAAGATAGAATAAGATAGCAGCCTAATTCCATGTTCCAGAGGAAGGTTGAAGATTGCTTTATCATGTACAGATGGCTGCATCACTCTAGGTACAAGTATCAATGAGTTATTAAGGGCAAAAGTGATTCCAGATTTTCATCTATTGAATGGGCAATAGATCCAATTCTGGAATCACTTTGAAGGCCTATAATTTAAAGATAGAATAAGATAGCAGCCTAATTCCATGTTCCAGAGGAAGGTTGAAGATTGCTTAATCATGTACAGATGGCTGCATCACTCTAGGTACAAGTATCAATGAGTTATTAAAGGCCAAAGTGATTCCAGATTTTCATCTATTGAATGGGCCATAGATCCAATTCTGGAATCACTTTGAAGGCCTTTAATTTAAAGATAGAATAAGATAGCAGCCTAATTCCATGTTCCAGAGGAAGGTTGAAGATTGCTTTATCATGTAGAGATGGCTGCATCACTCTAGGTACAAGTATCGATGAGTTATTAAGGGACAAAGTGATTCCAGATTCTTATCTACTGATTCCAGATTTTCATCTATTGAATGGGCCATAGATACAATTCTGGAATCACTTTGAAGGCTTATAATTTAAAGACAGAAGAAGAGAGCAGCCTAATTCCATGTTCCAGAGGAAGGTTGAAGATTGCTTTATCATGTACAGATGGCTGCATCACTCTAGGTACAAGTATCGATGAGTTATTAATGGACAAAGTGATTCCAGATTTTCATCTATTGAATGGGCCATAGATCCAATTCTGGAATCACTTTGAAGGCCTATAATTTAAAGACAGAAGAAGAGAGCAGCCTAATTCCATCTTCCAGAGGAAGGTTGAAGATTGCTTTATCATGTACAGATGGCTGCATCACTCTAGGTACAAGTATCGATGAGTTATTAAGGGACAAAGTGATTCCAGATTTTCATCTATTGAATGGGCCATAGATCCATTTTATGAATCACTTTGAAGGCCTATAATTTAAAGACAATTTCCTGTTAGCATGTAAAATAGGACCCAAAGGCAGCTAAAACAAAACCTAAATGATTTTATAGTTAACAAAAACAAGGAGAAAAAACTTACAGAATTAGGTGAACCAAAAATGCAGAGATGAGGAAAAAATAGGAACTGGGCAGGATTCAGGAACAAGACAGGGAAAGAATGAAGACGGACCAGCAAATAGTGACCGAATGAAGGCAGAATACATACTGGGGAGGAAATGAGGAAGTGAGAGGAGACCAATGAGCAATTAAGGGAATCAGATGCAGGGGAGAGTGAGAGAGCAGGTGGAACAATCAGCTGGGAAGAGAGGTAGAATGGTAGGGAGACATAAAACTCTTAACTAAAATAATAAGTCTAGGAAGGGGAACTAAGGAAAAACTAGAGAGCAGAAGGAAGAAATAAGTAAACTATCTAGAGGGGATAAAATAAGGAAACAAATAAGGACACAAACCAAAAGGTGAAAATATCTAAGAGCAAGAAGATACAGAAACAAGGAAGCTCCAGAATACACTAATAAAGACAAGGGATAACCTAACTTGATTAAACTAGATAAGAAAAAGAACTAAGTTTAAACAGAAAAAGGAGGGACAACACAAGAGAGCAGCTTGGGGTACAGAGGGGAAGGAAATGAAGTGGAAGGAAGAAAGCAAAATGTCCATGAAACCTGACAGACAGAAGAAGAGAGCAGCCTAATTCCATGTTCCAGAGGAAGTTTGAAGATTGCTTTTTCATGTACAGATGGCTGCATCACTTTAGGTCCAAGTATCAATGAGTTATTAAGGGACAAAGTGATTCCAGATTCTTATCTACTGATTCCAGATTTTCATCTATTGAATGGGCCATAGATCCAATTCTGGAATCACTTTGAAGGCCTATAATTTAAAGACAGAAGAAGAGAGCAGCCTAATTCCATGTTCCAGAGGAAGGTTGAAGATTGCTTTATCATGTACAGATGGCTGCATCACTCTTGGTACAAGTATCGATGAGTTATTAAGGGACAAAGTGATTCCAGATTCTTATCTACTGATTCCAGATTCTCATCTATTAATTAGGCCATAGATTTAATTGTGGAGTGAAAATTGGAATGTCAATTGGTAGGTGCTCCCAATGAGCTACAGTCCCCAAATTTGATGTGTGGTTATGGTGAGGCATGCTAATGAGTCTCCAAGTACTACCAAGTCTCTAGGAGAAAGTTCCAATTTTCACCCCATACAAATGCATGGGATTTGGAACTTGTGATATAATTTGGTATGTCCATTCGTGGGTGTTCCCAATGAGCCAGAGTCCCCAAAATTGATGTGTGGGTATGTTGAGGCATGCTAATGAGTCTCACATTACTCACAAGTCTCTACAAAGAAGTTCCAATTTGGTCCCCATAGGAATATATGGGATTTGGAAGTATAGAATGAAAGTTGGAATGTCCATTTGTGGGCGTTCCCAATGAGCTAGAGTCCCCACAATTGATGTGCGGGTATGTTGAGGCATGCTAATGAGTTTCCAAGTTGATCAGATAGAAATGTGGAGGCGGGAAAAGGAAAGAGATACAAATATGGAAACAGTAAATTGGAGCAGATATAAATATGGAGGCGGGAAATAATAATTATTAAATAGATACCAACATGGCGTCGTCAAAATCGTATAAATTCAAAGCAATTGATTGGGAGACACATATTTGGATGATGAAATTTGGCTGTATTTCCTTTCTTTGGATCGTTCCATCTACAATAATGATACAGGGTACTTATTAATGGAAAAGTAAAAAATTTACAGTTGAATCCCACTGTTTTTAGCCGATGTCCTTATGTTCAGTTTTGGACATTTTTGGTAGTGCTACTTTCAGAAATTTTACAACACACTTTGCTAGCCACTTGTAAAATGTCCAAAACTGAAGTGAACCCCCCCCCCCCCCAAAATAAATACAATGAGCTGCTCCTAATGACCTGTGACAAATCGCCTACTGGCAGTTAAGTTTCACTTCCCCTGCAGCAGCTTCAACCGCATGGTAAGAATCCAAAGAGCTCCTGCCAATTAAGCGTGTATTGTATGCATATTGATGTTTATTTTGGTTGAATTTGTAATATTTTTGCAGACCATATGTAAGTAACCTAGGATAATTGCAGCAAAACCAAATTCTAATGTCTAATTTTGAAGCTAAATGCATAGATATGAATTTGGAATCTGGAATCCAAACAAACCCAATTTGGAGAAGGGCTAGCTCCGGGGGTGGATGAGATTCGACCGGAGTTCCTCAAGGCTCTGGATGTTGTGGGGCTGTGTTGGTTAACACGGCTCTGCAATATTGCGTGGACATCGGGGGCAGTTCCCTTGGATTGGCAGACCGGGGTGGTGGTCCCCCTGTTTAAAAAAGGGGACCACAGGGTGTGTTCCAACTACAGGGGGATCACACTTCTGAGCCTCCCTGGTAAGGTCTATTCAGGGGTTCTGGAGAGGAGGGTCCGACGGATAGTCGAATGTGGCAAGACCATCTTTGTTAATCCTTCAACATCTGCTTATCTTTTTCCCCCTTCTCTTCCCCGTTCATTTCCTCCTCTTTTTGAGACCTGTCTGCCGTAACCGACAGTCCCCATGGAATGCGACGGGTTCAGCGCCACCACGGATGCCCAAAAACTCCATGCAGATGATGGCAATGGCACCAGCACAGGCGCAGGCACCACCACAGGCACCGCCACAGGCACCGTCACAGGCACCGCCACAGACAATGGCACCAGCACCGAATCCCTAGTGCCCAAATTGCCTTCCACACCCACCTCAACTCCCCCATCCTTCTCACGTCCCTCATCACCTGTCCCACCCTTCACACCTCCCCCACCTTACTCACCCGAACGTCTCAGCTCACTGGCCGAAAGTGAAGAGTCGAGCATTGACCCCCCCCCACTAGAAAGGGAGAATACCGTGTACCTCTTTGTGAAACACAGGAATGGGATGATCAACAAGGGGGCTCCCTGATGTGAGGGAGGGGTGGAGTGCTGAATGGAGGATATGGGCAACCCTCTGCTCCAAATGTTCTGTAAGCTCAATATGTTAAAATTTTCTACATATCTAAGTTTGATGTTCTGATAAAGACTGTTTAAAAAGCTATTCAAAAAGGGGGCTCCCTGATGTGAGTGAGGGGTAGAGTGCGGAAAATGTAGGATATGGGTAACCCTGTGCTCCAAAAGTTCTATAAGGTCAACAATTTGAAAAGTTTTTTCAAATCTAATTTTGATGTTCCAATAAAGATTGTTTAAAAAGCCATTTTTTCTGTCATTTCTAAATGTGCATTTTGATTGATGATGGAAGATTTTACATAGCAGATGAACAAATGTGGAATTTAAAGACTGATAAAACAAATGTGGAATTATCTTAGATTGCAGGATTCCTGTTCCAAAATAATCAATTTGGAAATTGATTACAGAGATATTCAAAAGCATAACTGGCTAACTGGCTGCAAAGAAATTGAATCAGGTAGGAACACATTGAAAACCTACAGGGCAGTGGGGCCTGAGGACCTGGACTGAAAAACAATGGCCTAGGCACAAGTATTGATGAGTTATAAAGGGACAAAGTAATTCCAGATTCTCATCTATTAAGTGGGCATAGAACCAATTCTGGAATCACTTTGAAGGCCTATAATTTAAAGATAGAATAAGATAGCAGCCTAATTCCATGTTCCAGAGGAAGGTTGAAGATTGCTTAATCATGTAAAGATGGCTGCATCACTCTAGGTACAAGTATCAATGAGTTATTAAAGGCCAAAGTGATTCCAGATTTTCATCTATTGAATGGGCCATAGATCCATTTTATGAATCACTTTGAAGGCCTATAATTTAAAGACAATTTCCTGTTAGCATGTAAAATAGGACCCAAAGGCAGCTAAAACAAAACCTAAATGATTTTATAGTTAACAAAAACAAGGAGAAAAAACTCACAGAATTAGGTGAACCAAAAATGCAGAGATGAGGAAAAAATAGGAACTGGGCAGGATTCAGGAACAAGACAGGGAAAGAATGAAGACGGACCAGCAAATAGTGACCGAATGAAGGCAGAATACATACTGGGGAGGAAATGAGGAAGTGAGAGGAGACCAATGAGCAATTAAGGGAATCAGATGCAGGGGAGAGTGAGAGAGCAGGTGGAACAATCAGCTGGGAAGAGAGGTAGAATGGTAGGGAGACATAAAACTCTTAACTAAAATAATAAGTCTAGGAAGGGGAACTAAGGAAAAACTAGAGAGCAGAAGGAAGAAATAAGTAAACTATCTAGAGGGGATAAAATAAGGAAACAAATAAGGACACAAACCAAAAGGTGAAAATATCTAAGAGCAAGAAGATACAGAAACAAGGAAGCTCCAGAATACACTAATAAAGACAAGGGATAACCTAACTTGATTAAACTAGATAAGAAAAAGAACTAAGTTTAAACAGAAAAAAGAGGGACAACACAAGAGAGCAGCTTGGGGTACAGAGGGGAAGGAAATGAAGTGGAAGGAAGAAAGCAAAATGTCCATGAAACCTGACAGACAGAAGAAGAGAGCAGCCTAATTCCATGTTCCAGAGGAAGGTTGAAGATTGCTGTCCCATGTACAGATGGCTGCATCACTCTAGGTACAAGTATCGATGAGTTATTAAGGGACAAAGTGATTCCAGATTTTCATCTATTGATTCCAGATTTTCATCTATTGAATGGGCCATAGATCCAATTCTGGAATCACTTTGAAGGCCTATAATTTAAAGACAGAAGAAGAGAGCAGCCTAATTCCATGTTCCAGAAGGAGGTTGAAGATTGCTTTATCGTGTACAGATGGCTGCATCACTTTAGGTACAAGTATTGATGAGTTATTAAGGGCCAAAGTGATTCCAGATTTTCATCTATTGAATGGGCCATAGATCCAATTCTGGAATCACTTTGAAGGCCTATAATTTAAAGACCGTAGAAGATAGCAGCCTAATTCCATGTCCCAGATGAAGGTTGAAGATTGCTTTATCATGTACAGATGGCTGCATCACTCTAGGTACAAGTATCGATGAGTTATTAAGGGACAAAGTGATTCCAGATTCTTATCTACTGATTCCAGATTTTCATCTATTGAATGGGCCATAGATCCAATTCTGGAATCACTTTGAAGGCTTATAATTTAAAGATAGAATAAGATAGCAGCCTAATTCCATGTTCCAGAGGAAGGTTGAAGATTGCTTTATCATGTACAGATGGCTGCATCACTCTAGGTACAAGTATCGATGAGTTATTAAGGGACAAAGTGATTCCAGATTCTTATCTACTGATTCCAGATTTTCATCTATTGAATGGGCCATAGATCCAATTCTGGAATCACTTTGAAGGCTTATAATTTAAAGACAGAAGAAGAGAGCAGCCTAATTCCATGTTCCAGAGGAAGGTTGAAGATTGCTTTATCATGTACAGATGGCTGCATCACTCTAGGTACAAGTATCGATGAGTTATTAAGGGACAAAGTGATTCCAGATTTTCATCTATTTATTCCAGATTTTCATCTATTAAATGGGGCATAGATCCAATTCTGGAATCACTTTGAAGGCCTATAATTTAATGACAGAATAAGATAGCAGCCTAATTCCATGTTCCAGAGGGAGGTTGAAGATTGCTTTATCGTGTACAGATGGCTGCATCACTTTAGGTACAAGTATTGATGAGTTATTAAGGGCCAAAGTGATTCCAGATTTTCATCTATTGAATGGGCCATAGATCCAATTCTGGAATCACTTTGAAGGCCTATAATTTAAAGACCGTAGAAGATAGCAGCCTAATTCCATGTCCCAGAGGAAGGTTAAAGATTGCTTTATCGTGTACAGATGGCTGCATCACTTTAGGTACAAGTATTGATGAGTTATTAAGGGCTAAAGTGATTCCAGATTTTCATCTATTGAATGGGCCATAGATCCAATTCTGGAATCACTTTGAAGGCCTATAATTTAAAGACAGAATAAGATAGCAGCCTAATTCCATGTTCCAGAGGAAGGTTGAAGATTGCTTCATCATGTACAGATGGCTGCATCACTCTAGGTACAAGTATCGATGAGTTATTAAGGGACAAAGTGATTCCAGATTTTTATCTATTGATTCCAGATTTTCATCTATTGAATGGGCCATAGATCCAATTCTGGAATCACTTTGAAGGCCTATAATTTAAAGACAGAATAAGAGAGCAGCCTAATTCCATGTTCCAGAAGGAGGTTGAAGATTGCTTTATCGTGTACAGATGGCTGCATCACTTTAGGTACAAGTATTGATGAGTTATTAAGGGCCAAAGTGATTCCAGATTTTCATCTATTGAATGGGCCATAGATCCAATTCTGGAATCACTTTGAAGGCCTATAATTTAAAGACAGAATAAGATAGCAGCCTAATTCCATGTTCCAGAGGGAGGTTGAAGATTGCTTTATCGTGTACAGATGGCTGCATCACTTTAGGTCCAAGTATCGATGAGTTATTAAGGGACAAAGTGATTCCAGATTCTTATCTACTGATTCCAGATTTTCATCTATTGAATGGGCCATAGATCCAATTCTGGAATCACTTTGAAGGCCTATAATTTAAAGACAGAATTAGATAGCAGCCTAATTCCATGTTCCAGAGGAAGGTTGAAGATTGCTTTATCATGTAGAGATGGCTGCATCACTCTAGGTACAAGTATCGATGAGTTATTAAGGGACAAAGTGATTCCAGATTTTCATTTATTGATTCCAGATTTTCATCTATTGAATGGGCCATAGATCCAATTCTGGAATCACTTTGAAGGCCTATAATTTAAAGACCGTAGAAGATAGCAGCCTAATTCCATGTTCCAGAGGAAGGTTGAAGATTGCTTTATCGTGTACAGATGGCTGCATCACTCTAGGTACAAGTATCAATGAGTTATTAAGGGCCAAAGTGATTCCAGATTTTCATCTATTGAATGGTCCATAGATCCAATTCTGGAATCACTTTGAAGGCCTATAATTTAAAGACAGAATAAGATAGCAGCCTAATTCCATGTTCCAGAGGAAGGTTGAAGATTGCTTTATCATGTACAGATGGCTGCATCACTCTAGGTACAAGTATTGATGAGTTATTAAGGGACCAAGTGATTCCAGATTCTGATCTACTGAATGGGCTATGGATTCAATTGTGGGATGAAAATTGGAATGTCAATTGGTAGGCACTCCCAATGAGCTAGTGTCCCAAAAATTGATGTGTGGCTATGTTAAGGAAAGCTTATGAGTCTCCAATTACCCCCAAGTTTCTACGACAAAATAATTTTTTTGCCCCATAGGAATGTATTGGATTTGGAATTTGGAATGGGAATTTGAATGTCCATTTGTGGGGGTTCCCAATGAGCTAGAGTCCCCAAAATTTATTTGAGGGTATCTTTAGGCATGCTTATGAGGCTCAAATTACCCCCATGTTTCTACGATAAAGTTCCAGATCTGGCCCCATAGGAATGTATGGGATTTGGAATTTGGAATGGGAATTTTAATGTCCATTTGTGGGCCTTGCCAATGAGCTAGAGTCCCCAAAATTTATTTGTGGGTATCTTAAGGCATGCTTATGAGTCTCCAATTCCCCCCAAGTTTCTACGACAAAGTTCCAGATTTGGCCCCATAGGAATGTATGGGATTTGGAATTTGGAATGGGAATTTTAATGTCCATTTGTGGGCCTTCCCAATCAGCTAGAGTCCCCAAAATTTATTTGTGGGTATCTTAAGGCATGCTTTTCAGTTCGCAATTACCCCCAAGTTTCTACGACAAAATAAAATTTTCCCCCATAGGAATGTATGGGATTCGGAATTTGGAATGGGAATTTTTAAGTCCATTTGTGCGGGATCCCAATGAGCTAGAGTCCCCAAAATTTATTTGAGGGTGTCTTTAGGCATGCTTATGAGGCTCAAATTACCCCCATGTTTCTACGACAAAGTTCCAGATCTGGCCCCATAGGAATGCATGGGATTTGGAATTTGGAATGGGAATTTTTAAGTCCATTTGTGCGGGATCCCAATGAGCTAGAGTCCCCAAAATTGATGAGTGGCTATGTTAAGGCACGCTTATGAGTCTCCAATTACCCCCAAGTTTCTACGACAAAGTTCCAGATTTGGCCCCATAGGAATGTATGGGATTTGGAATTTGGAATGGGAATTTTAATGTCCATTTGTGCGGGTTCCCAATGAGCTAGAGTCCCCAAAATTGATGTGTGGCTATGGTAAGGCATGCTCATGAGTCTCCAATTTCCCCCAAGTTTCTTCGACAAAGTTCCAGATTTGGCCCCATAGGAATGTATGGGATTTGGAATTTGGAATGGGAATTTTAATGTCCATTTGTGGGGGTTCCCAATGAGCTAGAGTCCCCAAAATTGATGTGTGGCTATGTTAAGGCATGCTTATGAGTCTCCAATTACCCCCATGTTTCTTTGACAAAGTTCCAGATTTGGCCCCATAGGAATGTATGGGATTTGGAATTTGGAATGGGAATTTTAATGTCCATTTGTGGGGGTTCCCAATGAGCTAGAGTCCCCAAAATTTATTTGTGGGTATCTTAAGGCATGCTTATCAGTTCGCAATTACCCCCAAGTTTCTACGACAAAATAAAAATTTTCCCCATAGGAATGCATGGGATTTGGAATTTGGAATGGGAGTTTTAAAGTCCATTTGTGCGGGATCTCAATGAGCTAGAGTCCCCAAAATTGAAGATTGGCTATGTTAATGCACGCATATGAGTCTCCAATTACCCCCAAGTTTCTACGACAAAGTTCCAGATTTGGCCCCATAGGAATGTATGGGATTTGGAATTTGGAATTGGAATTTTAATGTCCATTTGTGGGCCTTCCCAATCAGCTAGAGTCCCCAAAATCTATTTGTGGGTATCTTAAGGCATGCTTATGAGTCTCCAATTACCCCCATGTTTCTACGACAAAGTTCCAGATTTGGCCCCATAGGAATGTATGGGATTTGGAATTTAGAATTGGAATTTTAATGTCCATTTGTGGGGGTTCCCAATGAGCTAGAGTCCCCAAAATTTATTTGTGGGTATCTTAAGGCATGCTTATCAGTTCGCATTTACCCCCAAGTTTCTACGACAAAATAAATTTTTTCCCCATAGGAATGCATGGGATTTGGAATTTGGAATGGGAGTTTTTACGTCAATTTTTGCAGGATCTCAATGAGCTAGAGTCCCCAAAATTTATTTGTGGGTATCTTAGGGCATGCTTATGAGGCTGAAATTACCCCCATGTTTCTACGACAAAGTTCCAGATTTGGCCCCATAGGAATGTATGGGATTTGGAATTTGGAAATTGGAATTTTAATGTCCATTTGTGGGCCTTCCCAATCAGCTAGATTCTCCAAAATTTATTTGTGGGTATCTTAAGGCATGCTTATGAGGCTCAAATTACCCCCATGTTTCTACGACAAAGTTCCAGATTTGGCCCCATAGGAATGTATGGGATTTGGAATTTGGAATTGGAATTTGAGTGTCCTTTTTTGGGGGTTCCCATTGAGCTAGAGTCCCCAAAATTGATGTGTGGCTATGTTAAGGCATGCTTATGAGTCTCCAATTTCCTCCAAGTTTCTTCGACAAAGTTCCAGATTTGGCCCCATAGGAATGCATGGGATTTGGAATTTGGAATGGGAATTTTTAAGTCCATTTGTGCGGTTTCCCATTGAGCTAGAGTCCCCAAAATTGATGTGTGGCTATGTTAAGGAAAGCTTATGAGTCTCCAATTATCCCCAAGTTTCTACGACAAAATACATTTTTTGCCCCATAGGAATGTATTGGATTTGGAATTTGGAATGGGAATTTTAATGTCCATTTGTGCGGGATCTCAATGAGCTAGAGTCCCCAAAATTTATTTGTGGGTATCTTAAGGCATGTTTATCAGTTCGCAATTACCCCCAAGTTTCTACGACAAAATAAATTTTTCCCCCATAGGAATGCATGGGATTTGGAATTTGGAATGGGAATTTTTAAGTCCATTTGTGCCGGATCCCAATGAGCTAGAGTCCCCAAAATTGATGAGTGGCTATGTTAAGGCACGCTTATGAGTCTCCAATTACCCCCAAGTTTCTACGACAAAGTTCCAGATTTGGCCCCATAGGAATGTATGGGATTTGGAATTTGGAATGGGAATTTTAATGTCCATTTGTGGGGGTTCCCAATGAGCTAGAGTCTCCAAAATGTATTTGTGGGTATCTTAAGGCATGCTTATCAGTTCGCATTTACCCCCAAGTTTTTACGACAAAATAAAATTTTTCCCCATAGGAATGCATGGGATTTGGAATTTGGAATGGGAGTTTTTAAGTCAATTTTTGTGGGATCTCAATGAGCTAGAGTCCCCAAAATTTATTTGTGGGTATCTTAAGGCATGCTTATGAGTCTCCAATTACCCCCAAGTTTCCACGACAAAGTTCCAGATTTGGCCCCATAGGAATGTATGGGATTTGGAATTTGGAATGGGAATTTTAATGTCCATTTGTGGGGGTTCATAATGAGCTAGAGACCCCAAAATTTATTTGTGGGTATCTTAAGGCATGTTTATCAGTTCGCAATTACCCCCAAGTTTCTACGATAAAATAATTTTTTTCCCCATAGGAATGTATTGGATTTGGAATCTGGAATCGTAATCTGGAATGAAGCTCCCCCTGGTGGATTTTCCCAAAATTGCATGGAGTCCGATTTATATAAAAATGGTATCAAATCGATCGGTGGGAAGAGCCGTATCCGATGGAATGGTTTTTGAAGCCCTATGACCAACAGGGAATTTTTAAAACGACTGCTTCCACATTTGGGATGGGTGGTTAGGGTTGACCCTAATTAGGGTTAGGGTTAGGGTAGGGTAGGGTAGGGGTAAGGGTAGGGTTAGGGTAAGGGTTAGGGTTTGGAAATAGGAATGAACCCTTCCGAAGAAGGGTCCAAGGTGCACTCTCCACCCTAGGGTAGGGTAAGGGTAGGGTCAGGTTAAGGGATGAACACCACCTGAGGATCGAATAAAGTTCCGATAAGTCAAAAAGTAAAAGTGATAGGAGGACGAAACCAGTGTCTACACTGGGGTTTTGTGGGGTGGCGGACTCGCTGGCGAAGACCCCGTGTCGATAGCACTTACGGTTCCCGAGATACTCCAAAAATGGCCAAAAAGGATCGAACGAAAAGGTCAAAATGGAAGATAGGAGTGTTTGATGGAGCCAGATCTTGGATATTTGTAATCAGGGCCTCGTGCCGGGTTGGTAGACACCCGACATGGCATGATTCGGAGCGACTTCCCAGACTCAACATTGTTTTTCGATGTCTGGTAACATGGCCGTGTGACCTATCTATCAATGCGGGATGGCACACAGGTTCCAAACGTGCCCAGAGAGGGTGTCTGTGATGCTTCTGTGTCCAGATAGGAAGCGAGATTCATGGTGATCCTTCTGTGTCCATATAGGAAGCGAGTTTGAGTGCCCCCCCACGGACCTTAGGTTTAGTAAAAAGCATCAGGGCAAGGCATAGATAGAATAGATGGGTGACTGTGTATGAGAATGGACTTTGCATAGGAGGGGACTTTGTATAAGAATGGACTTTGCATAGGAATGGACTTTGCATAGAAATGGACATTGCATAGTAATGGACTGCTGATAGGAAGGGAGTTTGCATAGGAATGGAATTTTGACAGGCATGGGATTTGCATAGGAATGGAGTTTTTGCATAGAAATGGACTTTTGACAGGAAGGGACTGCTGATAGGAATAGGGTAGGGGTTAGGGTTAGGGTAGGGTTAGGGGTTAGGGTTAGGGTAAGGGTTAGGGTAGGGTAGGGTTAGGGGTTAGGGTTAGGGTAAGGGTTAGGGTAAGGGTAGGGTAGGGTTAGGGTAAGGGTAAGGGTTAGGGTTAGGGTGGGGTTAGGGTTAGGGTTAGGGTTAGGGTTAGGGTGGGGTTAGGGTTAGGGTAAGGGGTTAGGGTTAGGGTAAGGGTTAGGGTAAGGGTTAGGGTAAGGGTAGGGTAGGGTTAGGGTAAGGGTAAGGGTTAGGGTTAGGGTAAGGGGTTAGGGTAGGGTTAGGGTAGGGTAAGGGTTAGGGTTAGGTTAAGGGATGAACACCACCTGAGGATCGAACAAAGTCCCGATAACTCAAAAAGTATAAGTGATAGGGGGATGAAAGTGGTCTCTAGGGGGGGGTTTTGGGGGATGGCCGACTCACTGGTGAAGACCCCATGTTGATATCTCCTACGGTTCCTGAGATATCGCAAAATGGCCAAAAAAGGATCGAACGAAAAGGTCAAAATTGAAGATAGGAAGGTCTGATCGCCCTAAGTCTAGTATATTTGTAATCAGCACCTCATGCCGGGTTGGCAGACACCCAACATGGCATGATTCGGAGTTAGTACTTAGATTGAACAATTTTTTTCAAAGTCTCGTAAGTATGTCGTGTTACCTACCTATCGATGCGGAATCAAGTCCTCGTTTCATTTATACTAATTCTGGTCCTCTCTGTCGTTTCCAGGTCCAGTTTCACCATGGAAGTTCCTCTGACGTTTCCAATTGGTTCCACGGACCTTAGGTTTAGTGGAAATAGTCATGGCAGGGCATAATATAGTTGTACTTGGTGAACATTATATGCTGGATATCAGGTAAGTACAGTGGTGAGTACATGGTACTGGGAACAGGTAAGTATGGTGCTAGATGAACATGTAAGTATGGTAAGTATGGTACTTAGTGAACAGGTAAGTATGGGAAGTTTGGTAAGTATGGTAAGTAAGTATGGTACTTAGTGAACAGGTAAGTATGCTAAGTATGGTCCTTAGTCAACAGGTAAGTATGGTAAATATGGTTTTCAGTGAACAGGTAAGTACCCAGGTGACTACTGGAACAGGTAAGTACCCAGGTGAGTGGTTGGAGAAGGGTCAGGGACAGGGATTATACAGGGGTGGATCTCGTTAAGGCCAAAACCTTAACGAGAGCCACCCCTGTACACTCCTCTGTCCCTGATCCTTCTCGGTTGGTTTGGACTCTTTGGTTGTGTCTCAGAGAGACACATAAGCCCTCACGCCACGTCAAGGCAGAGTCCATGTGAGGGTTTTTTTTTTTGTTTTTTTTTTTGTTTTTGTGTGTTTTTTTGTGTTTTTTTTTGTTTTTTAGTCGTTTTACAGGCAGGGAACTTTTCTTAAATCCAAAAGTAAAGTAAACAAAAAGCGCACTTCTGTGAAGTGGAATGTAAAGTTCAGTGCAAGTCGCACTTTTCTAAAAGTAGAACATGTTTCTCAGAACTTCCGGAATACGGACATAAAACGAGGTAAGACTTAAGTCAGAATCTTCCGCATAAGCTCTCGGCGCTTATGGCCAAAGGCCTGGTATGACCGTGCAGGCAGACCAGCTGCCTTGCACTGTTGGACGTACTTCCTATAGGCCTCAGAAGTTGTCAGGTTCATTTCTGTGTCCACATAGGCCATTTCCTGGTCCCTCCAATGTCTGCTGGTATTGGCAGGCATGTATACAGCTCTGGTCGTCAGGAGATTTGGCTCCTCGTACTCATTCAGGGGTGGTCCATCAACTTCCTGCCTTTCAACCTCAAAGGTCGGAGGGGGCTTTTTGGTAGACGGGTCTGGGAGTTCCTTGCTCACAACCATCCGGTAGAGTATATCGTAGTTGAGCTTAAACAAGTGGAACCCAAACGCCCTGGGGAGCAACGATGAGGAGAGCACCTTCAATCTCTGAAGGTCTGCCTGTGTCACATCCATCTCAGCAATAAGGTCCTTTATCTTATCAAAGGACACGAAGTCTGTGTTCATCAGCAATCCCACAGAGCTTACCAAGACCAAGACCTTCATCCTGCTACTGGCGTTAATGGTGGGAGGGAGCCTATTCAGTACCTGCGGGAGCCACGGCATTCCATGCTCCTTGTATCTCTCCAGCGTCCTTGCGTAACACAGGCCACGGCGTTCGATTTCCATGGCGATGTCTCCCACCAAAGCCATCGCACGGGCCTGAATCGATGGCTCTTTGTCATCGTCATGGATCTCGAGAAAATCCTCGAAGTTCCAGGAGGCTCTCCGGTGGCCAGAGATCTCACGGTACTTGACATCGGGGAAGTACCTGATCTTCATTTCACGGAAGCCAGCCTTCAGGCAGTTGATCACGTCCTTCCCTTCACCCTGTATGATGGTCCTCGCTCTTCCAAACGTAAAGGGGAGAGGGAAGGACTGACGGGTGGCAAGGTTATCTGCCAGGGTCGAAAGGTTAATGTGCCCCTTCAGTTTACCCGGGCACTTTCTTCCCTGCAGCGGGGACACCATGATCTGTTCGTTTCTTCGATGCAGGTCCTTCAACAGGAGCATCAAGAGTTGTGGTCCCAACATGGCAGGCTGACAGTCCATGTAGCAGGTAAGTACAAACATTCTCTCCAGCCTGCTGTGTTGGAGTGCATCCCTGGTCCAGTGTTCAAGAGGTGGCGGAGAGTCTTCAATAGCAGCCGCATTGTGTGGACCCAGGGCCATGAATCCTCTGATGTGTGTGGCACTAAACTCATGCAGTGAGTTTGTCCCCAGGGCAGCAGAGTAAGGGATATCGATGTTGGAGAGAGGATGGCCATACCAGGCCTCCTCAAGAGCAAGTTCAAGCTGGAAGGCCTTCCACGAAGGAGTAAAGCCACCTTTTCCCTCGTGTTTCTCACCCTCTTCCTTCAGCATCTCAGTGATGTGCTTCAGACAACGGCAGATGATCTCATTCACCCCAATGGTGCCTTCATCCCATTTAAATGGGACAATCATGGGGAATTCCATAATCAGTGTTTGTAGGTCATGCACTGAGTAGAATGACCCAGGTCTGATCAGTTGTGGCATGCAAGTGAGGTATTCCTCCTCCAGACCAATAACCATCTCAATACGGAGGTTGTACCGGCAGATGGCCTTCCTGGCCATGTCCATCATTTGCAGGACATAATCCTCCGCTCTGGTGGCCATGGCTTTCTGGAACTGAGGATGGCTCAGTCCAGCAGTCACAATCAGCCCACTGACCGGGTGCCTGAAGGGGGTAAGTTGGGGGACATGTGGGCTGTCCACGTAGAACTGCCAAAAATTGACAATTCTGATGGAGGCGAGATTCCTTATGGCCGGAGTGACATCTACAGTGTTCGTGTCGATAGCCGTCTGCATGTTTACACATTCGTGCATCGACAGACACGTGTAAAGTGCCGCTCTCGGCCCCACCAATGACTCCAACCCTGCTCTTGACCAGAACATGGTGGTGTTCGGTTCTAGGGGAGTCATGGTGCAGCCCACATGCAGAGAGCAACGGACCATGTTCTCAATTGGAGTGATCCTGGTCAACTCCAGTGGTTTGTTGCTCTTTTGGCCAAACTTGTACACAAAATACCGAATTACCAATCGAGGATGGTTTCCCAACCTTTCACATGCTACATCAAGCAGGGTCAGTATGAACTCTTGGTCTTGTGGGAGGATGTTCATACTGCCCTTGTTGATGAGGGTAGTCTTTCTCAGTGTAGGGCGGCCAAGGTCTTCAGGTGTCAGGAACCTCATCTGGTCAATAAAGTTCTTGAGGACTCCATTCAGCAGGGTTATAGTTTCATCAGGTAAGTAGTTTTGCATTCCAACCGTGAAGACCCTCTCCACTACCACCAGGGATCTGGGTATTACAACCAGGTCCACCCTGAATCCCCCATCCAACTCCATGAAGGTAAGTCCCTTTACTTTTTTCAGTGTCTCAAGTCCTTCTACAGAGAGCTTACTTCGGTCAAAATGTTTTTTCAGGAGGTGCCACGAGTTCTTCAGATGATCTTTCCTGTAGAAACCCATCGGGAACTTCGACAAAGGAATCTTCAGGCCAGCCAGTTTCTTCAGCTCAACTACAATCCCGTCAAAGTCAAAGTCTAATGAAAGGATTTTAGAAGGTCGTTCCACATTGATAGACTGGAGGGGTATTATAATGTCAGGATTCGTTAAGAAGTCACTAACACTGGCTGATCGATTGTAGGCATCAGCAAGGCCCTCCATGTTGTCATAGGCAACGTCGTCCATAGTCAGTGAAGGTCAGTTGGTCCAAGGAAGGTAAGTATGTCTGTCCAGGTAAGTATGAGGAGCAGGGATTTCAGGTAAGTAAAGATGGAAGGTAAGTATGTTTGTCCAGGTAAGTAGAAGGAGTAGGGAGTTCAGGTAAGTTCAGCTGTTACAGGTAAGTATAGGGTTAGGGTTAGGGTTAGGGTTAGGGTTAGGGTAGGGGTTAGGGTTAGGGTAAGGGTAGGGTTAGGGTTAGGGTAAGGGTAGGGTTAGGGTTAGGGTTAGGGTTAGGGGTTAGGGTTAGGGTTAGGGTAGGGTTAGGTTAAGGGATGAACACCACCTGAGGATCGAACAAAGTCCCGATAACTCAAAAAGTATAAGTGATAGGGGGATGAAAGTGGTCTCTAGGGGGGGGTTTTGGGGGATGGCCGACTCACTGGTGAAGACCCCATGTTGATATCTCCTACGGTTCCTGAGATATCGCAAAATGGCCAAAAAAGGATCGAACGAAAAGGTCAAAATTGAAGATAGGAAGGTCTGATCGCCCTAAGTCTAGTATATTTGTAATCAGCACCTCATGCCGGGTTGGCAGACACCCAACATGGCATGATTCGGAGTTAGTACTTAGATTGAACAATTTTTTTCAAAGTCTCGTAAGTATGTCGTGTTACCTACCTATCGATGCGGAATCAAGTCCTCGTTTCATTTATACTAATTCTGGTCCTCTCTGTCGTTTCCAGGTCCAGTTTCACCATGGAAGTTCCTCTGACGTTTCCAATTGGTTCCACGGACCTTAGGTTTAGTGGAAATAGTCATGGCAGGGCATAATATAGTTGTACTTGGTGAACATTATATGCTGGATATCAGGTAAGTACAGTGGTGAGTACATGGTACTGGGAACAGGTAAGTATGGTGCTAGATGAACATGTAAGTATGGTAAGTATGGTACTTAGTGAACAGGTAAGTATGGGAAGTTTGGTAAGTATGGTAAGTAAGTATGGTACTTAGTGAACAGGTAAGTATGCTAAGTATGGTCCTTAGTCAACAGGTAAGTATGGTAAGTATGGTTTTCAGTGAACAGGTAAGTACCCAGGTGACTACTGGAACAGGTAAGTACCCAGGTGAGTGGTTGGAGAAGGGTCAGGGACAGGGATTATACAGGGGTGGATCTCGTTAAGGCCAAAACCTTAACGAGAGCCACCCCTGTACACTCCTCTGTCCCTGATCCTTCTCGGTTGGTTTGGACTCTTTGGTTGTGTCTCAGAGAGACACATAAGCCCTCACGCCACGTCAAGGCAGAGTCCATGTGAGGGTTTTTTTTTTTGTTTTTTTTTTTGTTTTTGTGTGTTTTTTTGTGTTTTTTTTTGTTTTTTAGTCGTTTTACAGGCAGGGAACTTTTCTTAAATCCAAAAGTAAAGTAAACAAAAAGCGCACTTCTGTGAAGTGGAATGTAAAGTTCAGTGCAAGTCGCACTTTTCTAAAAGTAGAACATGTTTCTCAGAACTTCCGGAATACGGACATAAAACGAGGTAAGACTTAAGTCAGAATCTTCCGCATAAGCTCTCGGCGCTTATGGCCAAAGGCCTGGTATGACCGTGCAGGCAGACCAGCTGCCTTGCACTGTTGGACGTACTTCCTATAGGCCTCAGAAGTTGTCAGGTTCATTTCTGTGTCCACATAGGCCATTTCCTGGTCCCTCCAATGTCTGCTGGTATTGGCAGGCATGTATACAGCTCTGGTCGTCAGGAGATTTGGCTCCTCGTACTCATTCAGGGGTGGTCCATCAACTTCCTGCCTTTCAACCTCAAAGGTCGGAGGGGGCTTTTTGGTAGACGGGTCTGGGAGTTCCTTGCTCACAACCATCCGGTAGAGTATATCGTAGTTGAGCTTAAACAAGTGGAACCCAAACGCCCTGGGGAGCAACGATGAGGAGAGCACCTTCAATCTCTGAAGGTCTGCCTGTGTCACATCCATCTCAGCAATAAGGTCCTTTATCTTATCAAAGGACACGAAGTCTGTGTTCATCAGCAATCCCACAGAGCTTACCAAGACCAAGACCTTCATCCTGCTACTGGCGTTAATGGTGGGAGGGAGCCTATTCAGTACCTGCGGGAGCCACGGCATTCCATGCTCCTTGTATCTCTCCAGCGTCCTTGCGTAACACAGGCCACGGCGTTCGATTTCCATGGCGATGTCTCCCACCAAAGCCATCGCACGGGCCTGAATCGATGGCTCTTTGTCATCGTCATGGATCTCGAGAAAATCCTCGAAGTTCCAGGAGGCTCTCCGGTGGCCAGAGATCTCACGGTACTTGACATCGGGGAAGTACCTGATCTTCATTTCACGGAAGCCAGCCTTCAGGCAGTTGATCACGTCCTTCCCTTCACCCTGTATGATGGTCCTCGCTCTTCCAAACGTAAAGGGGAGAGGGAAGGACTGACGGGTGGCAAGGTTATCTGCCAGGGTCGAAAGGTTAA
>OY747713.1:54594827-54596904 GCA_963556495.2 Valencia hispanica | reverse complement strand
ACTAACCCTAACCCTAACCCTAACCCTAACCCTAACCCTAACCCTAACCCTAACCCTAACCCTAACCCTAACCCTAACCCTACCCTAACCCTAACCCTACCCTAACCCTAACCCTAACCCTAACCCTAACCCTAACCCTAACCCTAAACCCTAACCCTAACCCTAACCCTAACCCTAACCCTAACCCTAACCCTAACCCTAACCCTAACCCTAACCCTAACCCTAACCCTAACCCTAACCCTAACCCTAACCCTAACCCTAACCCTAACCCTACCCTAACCCTAACCCCTAACCCTAACCCTAACCCTAACCCTAACCCTAACCCTAACCCTAACCCTAACCCTAACCCTAACCCTAACCCTAACCCTAACCCTAACCCTAACCCTAACCCTAACCCTAACCCTAACCCTAACCCTAACCCTAACCCTAACCCTAACCCTAACCCTAACCCTAACCCTAACCCTAACCCTAACCCTAACCCTAACCCTAACCCTAACCCTAACCCTAACCCTAACCCTAACCCTAACCCTAACCCTAACCCTAACCCTAACCCTAACCCTAACCCTAACCCTAACCCTAACCCTAACCCTAACCCTAACCCTAACCCTAACCCTAACCCTAACCCTAACCCTAACCCTAACCCTAACCCTAACCCTAACCCTAACCCTAACCCTAACCCTAACCCTAACCCTAACCCTAACCCTAACCCTAACCCTAACCCTAACCCTAACCCTAACCCTAACCCTAACCCTAACCCTAAACCCTAACCCTAACCCTAACCCTAACCCCTAACCCTAACCCTAACCCTAACCCTAACCCTAACCCTAACCCTAACCCTAACCCTAACCCTACCCTAACCCTAACCCTAACCCTAACCCTAACCCTAACCCTAACCCTAACCCTAACCCTAACCCTAACCCTAACCCTAACCCTAACCCTAACCCTAACCCTAACCCCTAACCCTAACCCTAACCCTAACCCTAACCCTAACCCTAACCCTAACCCTAACCCTAACCCTAACCCTAACCCTAACCCTAACCCTAACCCTAACCCTAACCCTAACCCTAACCCTACCCTAACCCTAACCCTAACCCTAACCCTAACCCTAACCCTAACCCTAACCCTAACCCTAACCCTAACCCTAACCCTAACCCTAACCCTAACCCCTAACCCTAACCCTAACCCTAACCCTAACCCTACCCTAACCCCTAACCCTACCCTAACCCTAACCCTAACCCTAACCCTAACCCTAACCCTAACCCTAACCCTAACCCTAACCCTAACCCTAACCCTAACCCTACCCTAACCCTAACCCTAACCCTAACCCTAACCCTAACCCTAACCCTAACCCTAACCCTAACCCTAACCCTAACCCTAACCCTAACCCTAACCCTAACCCTAACCCTAACCCTAACCCTAACCCTAACCCTAACCCTAACCCTAACCCTAACCCTAACCCTAACCCTAACCCTAACCCTAACCCTAACCCTAACCCTAACCCTAACCCTAACCCTAACCCTAACCCTAACCCTAACCCTAACCCTAACCCTAACCCTAACCCTAACCCTAACCCTAACCCTAACCCTAACCCTAACCCTAACCCTAACCCTAACCCTAACCCTAACCCTAACCCTAACCCTAACCCTAACCCTAACCCTAACCCTAACCCTAACCCTAACCCTAACCCTAACCCTAACCCTAACCCTAACCCTAACCCTAACCCTAACCCTAACCCTAACCCTAACCCTAACCCTAACCCTAACCCTAACCCTAACCCTAACCCTAACCCTAACCCTAACCCTAACCCTAACCCTAACCCTAACCCTAACCCTAACCCTAACCCTAACCCTAACCCTAACCCTAACCCTAACCCTAACCCTAACCCTAACCCTAACCCTAACCCTAACCCTAACCCTAACCCTAACCCTAACCCTAACCCTAACCCTAACCCTAACCCTAACCCTAACCCTAACCCTAACCCTAACCCTAACCCTAACCCTAACCCTAACCCTAACCCTAACCCTAACCCTAACCCTAACCCTAACCCTAACCCTAACCCTAACCCTAACCCTAACCC
>OY747713.1:54489827-54589827 GCA_963556495.2 Valencia hispanica | reverse complement strand
GGGATTGCTGATGAACACAGACTTCGTGTCCTTTGATAAGATAAAGGACCTTATTGCTGAGATGGATGTGACACAGGCAGACCTTCAGAGATTGAAGGTGCTCTCCTCATCGTTGCTCCCCAGGGCGTTTGGGTTCCACTTGTTTAAGCTCAACTACGATATACTCTACCGGATGGTTGTGAGCAAGGAACTCCCAGACCCGTCTACCAAAAAGCCCCCTCCGACCTTTGAGGTTGAAAGGCAGGAAGTTGATGGACCACCCCTGAATGAGTACGAGGAGCCAAATCTCCTGACGACCAGAGCTGTATACATGCCTGCCAATACCAGCAGACATTGGAGGGACCAGGAAATGGCCTATGTGGACACAGAAATGAACCTGACAACTTCTGAGGCCTATAGGAAGTACGTCCAACAGTGCAAGGCAGCTGGTCTGCCTGCACGGTCATACCAGGCCTTTGGCCATAAGCGCCGAGAGCTTATGCGGAAGATTCTGACTTAAGTCTTACCTCGTTTTATGTCCGTATTCCGGAAGTTCTGAGAAACATGTTCTACTTTTAGAAAAGTGCGACTTGCACTGAACTTTACATTCCACTTCACAGAAGTGCGCTTTTTGTTTACTTTACTTTTGGATTTAAGAAAAGTTCCCTGCCTGTAAAACGACTAAAAAACAAAAAAAAACACAAAAAAACACACAAAAACAAAAAAAAAAACAAACAAAAAAACCCTCACATGGACTCTGCCTTGACGTGGCGTGAGGGCTTATGTGTCTCTCTGAGACACAACCAAAGAGTCCAAACCAACCGAGAAGGATCAGGGACAGAGGAGTGTACAGGGGTGGCTCTCGTTAAGGTTTTGGCCTTAACGAGATCCACCCCTGTATAATCCCTGTCCCTGACCCTTCTCCAACCACTCACCTGGGTACTTACCTGTTCCAGTAGTCACCTGGGTACTTACCTGTTCACTGAAAACCATACTTACCATACTTACCTGTTGACTAAGGACCATACTTAGCATACTTACCTGTTCACTAAGTACCATACTTACTTACCATACTTACCAAACTTCCCATACTTACCTGTTCACTAAGTACCATACTTACCATACTTACATGTTCATCTAGCACCATACTTACCTGTTCCCAGTACCATGTACTCACCACTGTACTTACCTGATATCCAGCATATAATGTTCACCAAGTACAACTATATTATGCCCTGCCATGACTATTTCCACTAAACCTAAGGTCCGTGGAACCAATTGGAAACGTCAGAGGAACTTCCATGGTGAAACTGGACCTGGAAACGACAGAGAGGACCAGAATTAGTATAAATGAAACGAGGACTTGATTCCGCATCGATAGGTAGGTAACACGACATACTTACGAGACTTTGAAAAAAATTGTTCAATCTAAGTACTAACTCCGAATCATGCCATGTTGGGTGTCTGCCAACCCGGCATGAGGTGCTGATTACAAATATACTAGACTTAGGGCGATCAGACCTTCCTATCTTCAATTTTGACCTTTTCGTTCGATCCTTTTTTGGCCATTTTGCGATATCTCAGGAACCGTAGGAGATATCAACATGGGGTCTTCACCAGTGAGTCGGCCATCCCCCAAAACCCCCCCCTAGAGACCACTTTCATCCCCCTATCACTTATACTTTTTGAGTTAACGGGACTTTGTTCGATCCTCAGGTGGTGTTCATCCCTTAACCTAACCCTAACCCTAACCCTAACCCTAACCCTACCCTAACCCTAACCCCCTAACCCTACCCCTTACCCTTACCCCTACCCCTTACCCTAACCCCTTACCCTACCCTTACCCTAACCCTTACCCTTACCCTACCCTAACCCTACCCTAACCCTAACCCTAACCCTTACCCTAACCCTTACCCTTACCCTTACCCTAACCCTACCCTTACCCTAACCCTAACCCTAACCCTAACCCTAACCCTTACCCTTACCCTACCCTACCCTACCCTAACCCTGGTGGGAGACATCGCCATGGAAATCGAACGCCGTGGCCTGTGTTACGCAAGGACGCTGGAGAGATACAAGGAGCATGGAATGCCGTGGCTCCCGCAGGTACTGAATAGGCTCCCTCCCACCATTAACGCCAGTAGCAGGATGAAGGTCTTGGTCTTGGTAAGCTCTGTGGGATTGCTGATGAACACAGACTTCGTGTCCTTTGATAAGATAAAGGACCTTATTGCTGAGATGGATGTGACACAGGCAGACCTTCAGAGATTGAAGGTGCTCTCCTCATCGTTGCTCCCCAGGGCGTTTGGGTTCCACTTGTTTAAGCTCAACTACGATATACTCTACCGGATGGTTGTGAGCAAGGAACTCCCAGACCCGTCTACCAAAAAGCCCCCTCCGACCTTTGAGGTTGAAAGGCAGGAAGTTGATGGACCACCCCTGAATGAGTACGAGGAGCCAAATCTCCTGACGACCAGAGCTGTATACATGCCTGCCAATACCAGCAGACATTGGAGGGACCAGGAAATGGCCTATGTGGACACAGAAATGAACCTGACAACTTCTGAGGCCTATAGGAAGTACGTCCAACAGTGCAAGGCAGCTGGTCTGCCTGCACGGTCATACCAGGCCTTTGGCCATAAGCGCCGAGAGCTTATGCGGAAGATTCTGACTTAAGTCTTACCTCGTTTTATGTCCGTATTCCGGAAGTTCTGAGAAACATGTTCTACTTTTAGAAAAGTGCGACTTGCACTGAACTTTACATTCCACTTCACAGAAGTGCGCTTTTTGTTTACTTTACTTTTGGATTTAAGAAAAGTTCCCTGCCTGTAAAACGACTAAAAAACAAAAAAAAACACAAAAAAACACACAAAAACAAAAAAAAAAACAAACAAAAAAACCCTCACATGGACTCTGCCTTGACGTGGCGTGAGGGCTTATGTGTCTCTCTGAGACACAACCAAAGAGTCCAAACCAACCGAGAAGGATCAGGGACAGAGGAGTGTACAGGGGTGGCTCTCGTTAAGGTTTTGGCCTTAACGAGATCCACCCCTGTATAATCCCTGTCCCTGACCCTTCTCCAACCACTCACCTGGGTACTTACCTGTTCCAGTAGTCACCTGGGTACTTACCTGTTCACTGAAAACCATACTTACCATACTTACCTGTTGACTAAGGACCATACTTAGCATACTTACCTGTTCACTAAGTACCATACTTACTTACCATACTTACCAAACTTCCCATACTTACCTGTTCACTAAGTACCATACTTACCATACTTACATGTTCATCTAGCACCATACTTACCTGTTCCCAGTACCATGTACTCACCACTGTACTTACCTGATATCCAGCATATAATGTTCACCAAGTACAACTATATTATGCCCTGCCATGACTATTTCCACTAAACCTAAGGTCCGTGGAACCAATTGGAAACGTCAGAGGAACTTCCATGGTGAAACTGGACCTGGAAACGACAGAGAGGACCAGAATTAGTATAAATGAAACGAGGACTTGATTCCGCATCGATAGGTAGGTAACACGACATACTTACGAGACTTTGAAAAAAATTGTTCAATCTAAGTACTAACTCCGAATCATGCCATGTTGGGTGTCTGCCAACCCGGCATGAGGTGCTGATTACAAATATACTAGACTTAGGGCGATCAGACCTTCCTATCTTCAATTTTGACCTTTTCGTTCGATCCTTTTTTGGCCATTTTGCGATATCTCAGGAACCGTAGGAGATATCAACATGGGGTCTTCACCAGTGAGTCGGCCATCCCCCAAAACCCCCCCCTAGAGACCACTTTCATCCCCCTATCACTTATACTTTTTGAGTTAACGGGACTTTGTTCGATCCTCAGGTGGTGTTCATCCCTTAACCTAACCCTAACCCTACCCTAACCCTAACCCTAACCCCTAACCCTAACCCTACCCTTACCCTAACCCTTACCCTTACCCTACCCTAACCCTACCCTAACCCTAACCCTAACCCTTACCCTAACCCTTACCCTTACCCTTACCCTAACCCTAACCCTACCCTTACCCTAACCCTAACCCTAACCCTAACCCTTACCCTTACCCTACCCTACCCTACCCTAACCCTGGTGGGAGACATCGCCATGGAAATCGAACGCCGTGGCCTGTGTTACGCAAGGACGCTGGAGAGATACAAGGAGCATGGAATGCCGTGGCTCCCGCAGGTACTGAATAGGCTCCCTCCCACCATTAACGCCAGTAGCAGGATGAAGGTCTTGGTCTTGGTAAGCTCTGTGGGATTGCTGATGAACACAGACTTCGTGTCCTTTGATAAGATAAAGGACCTTATTGCTGAGATGGATGTGACACAGGCAGACCTTCAGAGATTGAAGGTGCTCTCCTCATCGTTGCTCCCCAGGGCGTTTGGGTTCCACTTGTTTAAGCTCAACTACGATATACTCTACCGGATGGTTGTGAGCAAGGAACTCCCAGACCCGTCTACCAAAAAGCCCCCTCCGACCTTTGAGGTTGAAAGGCAGGAAGTTGATGGACCACCCCTGAATGAGTACGAGGAGCCAAATCTCCTGACGACCAGAGCTGTATACATGCCTGCCAATACCAGCAGACATTGGAGGGACCAGGAAATGGCCTATGTGGACACAGAAATGAACCTGACAACTTCTGAGGCCTATAGGAAGTACGTCCAACAGTGCAAGGCAGCTGGTCTGCCTGCACGGTCATACCAGGCCTTTGGCCATAAGCGCCGAGAGCTTATGCGGAAGATTCTGACTTAAGTCTTACCTCGTTTTATGTCCGTATTCCGGAAGTTCTGAGAAACATGTTCTACTTTTAGAAAAGTGCGACTTGCACTGAACTTTACATTCCACTTCACAGAAGTGCGCTTTTTGTTTACTTTACTTTTGGATTTAAGAAAAGTTCCCTGCCTGTAAAACGACTAAAAAACAAAAAAAAACACAAAAAAACACACAAAAACAAAAAAAAAAACAAACAAAAAAACCCTCACATGGACTCTGCCTTGACGTGGCGTGAGGGCTTATGTGTCTCTCTGAGACACAACCAAAGAGTCCAAACCAACCGAGAAGGATCAGGGACAGAGGAGTGTACAGGGGTGGCTCTCGTTAAGGTTTTGGCCTTAACGAGATCCACCCCTGTATAATCCCTGTCCCTGACCCTTCTCCAACCACTCACCTGGGTACTTACCTGTTCCAGTAGTCACCTGGGTACTTACCTGTTCACTGAAAACCATACTTACCATACTTACCTGTTGACTAAGGACCATACTTAGCATACTTACCTGTTCACTAAGTACCATACTTACTTACCATACTTACCAAACTTCCCATACTTACCTGTTCACTAAGTACCATACTTACCATACTTACATGTTCATCTAGCACCATACTTACCTGTTCCCAGTACCATGTACTCACCACTGTACTTACCTGATATCCAGCATATAATGTTCACCAAGTACAACTATATTATGCCCTGCCATGACTATTTCCACTAAACCTAAGGTCCGTGGAACCAATTGGAAACGTCAGAGGAACTTCCATGGTGAAACTGGACCTGGAAACGACAGAGAGGACCAGAATTAGTATAAATGAAACGAGGACTTGATTCCGCATCGATAGGTAGGTAACACGACATACTTACGAGACTTTGAAAAAAATTGTTCAATCTAAGTACTAACTCCGAATCATGCCATGTTGGGTGTCTGCCAACCCGGCATGAGGTGCTGATTACAAATATACTAGACTTAGGGCGATCAGACCTTCCTATCTTCAATTTTGACCTTTTCGTTCGATCCTTTTTTGGCCATTTTGCGATATCTCAGGAACCGTAGGAGATATCAACATGGGGTCTTCACCAGTGAGTCGGCCATCCCCCAAAACCCCCCCCTAGAGACCACTTTCATCCCCCTATCACTTATACTTTTTGAGTTAACGGGACTTTGTTCGATCCTCAGGTGGTGTTCATCCCTTAACCTAACCCTAACCCTAACCCTAACCCTAACCCTACCCTAACCCTAACCCCCTAACCCTACCCCTTACCCTTACCCCTACCCCTTACCCTAACCCCTTACCCTACCCTTACCCTAACCCTTACCCTTACCCTACCCTAACCCTACCCTAACCCTAACCCTAACCCTTACCCTAACCCTTACCCTTACCCTTACCCTAACCCTACCCTTACCCTAACCCTAACCCTAACCCTAACCCTAACCCTTACCCTTACCCTACCCTACCCTACCCTAACCCTGGTGGGAGACATCGCCATGGAAATCGAACGCCGTGGCCTGTGTTACGCAAGGACGCTGGAGAGATACAAGGAGCATGGAATGCCGTGGCTCCCGCAGGTACTGAATAGGCTCCCTCCCACCATTAACGCCAGTAGCAGGATGAAGGTCTTGGTCTTGGTAAGCTCTGTGGGATTGCTGATGAACACAGACTTCGTGTCCTTTGATAAGATAAAGGACCTTATTGCTGAGATGGATGTGACACAGGCAGACCTTCAGAGATTGAAGGTGCTCTCCTCATCGTTGCTCCCCAGGGCGTTTGGGTTCCACTTGTTTAAGCTCAACTACGATATACTCTACCGGATGGTTGTGAGCAAGGAACTCCCAGACCCGTCTACCAAAAAGCCCCCTCCGACCTTTGAGGTTGAAAGGCAGGAAGTTGATGGACCACCCCTGAATGAGTACGAGGAGCCAAATCTCCTGACGACCAGAGCTGTATACATGCCTGCCAATACCAGCAGACATTGGAGGGACCAGGAAATGGCCTATGTGGACACAGAAATGAACCTGACAACTTCTGAGGCCTATAGGAAGTACGTCCAACAGTGCAAGGCAGCTGGTCTGCCTGCACGGTCATACCAGGCCTTTGGCCATAAGCGCCGAGAGCTTATGCGGAAGATTCTGACTTAAGTCTTACCTCGTTTTATGTCCGTATTCCGGAAGTTCTGAGAAACATGTTCTACTTTTAGAAAAGTGCGACTTGCACTGAACTTTACATTCCACTTCACAGAAGTGCGCTTTTTGTTTACTTTACTTTTGGATTTAAGAAAAGTTCCCTGCCTGTAAAACGACTAAAAAACAAAAAAAAACACAAAAAAACACACAAAAACAAAAAAAAAAACAAACAAAAAAACCCTCACATGGACTCTGCCTTGACGTGGCGTGAGGGCTTATGTGTCTCTCTGAGACACAACCAAAGAGTCCAAACCAACCGAGAAGGATCAGGGACAGAGGAGTGTACAGGGGTGGCTCTCGTTAAGGTTTTGGCCTTAACGAGATCCACCCCTGTATAATCCCTGTCCCTGACCCTTCTCCAACCACTCACCTGGGTACTTACCTGTTCCAGTAGTCACCTGGGTACTTACCTGTTCACTGAAAACCATACTTACCATACTTACCTGTTGACTAAGGACCATACTTAGCATACTTACCTGTTCACTAAGTACCATACTTACTTACCATACTTACCAAACTTCCCATACTTACCTGTTCACTAAGTACCATACTTACCATACTTACATGTTCATCTAGCACCATACTTACCTGTTCCCAGTACCATGTACTCACCACTGTACTTACCTGATATCCAGCATATAATGTTCACCAAGTACAACTATATTATGCCCTGCCATGACTATTTCCACTAAACCTAAGGTCCGTGGAACCAATTGGAAACGTCAGAGGAACTTCCATGGTGAAACTGGACCTGGAAACGACAGAGAGGACCAGAATTAGTATAAATGAAACGAGGACTTGATTCCGCATCGATAGGTAGGTAACACGACATACTTACGAGACTTTGAAAAAAATTGTTCAATCTAAGTACTAACTCCGAATCATGCCATGTTGGGTGTCTGCCAACCCGGCATGAGGTGCTGATTACAAATATACTAGACTTAGGGCGATCAGACCTTCCTATCTTCAATTTTGACCTTTTCGTTCGATCCTTTTTTGGCCATTTTGCGATATCTCAGGAACCGTAGGAGATATCAACATGGGGTCTTCACCAGTGAGTCGGCCATCCCCCAAAACCCCCCCCTAGAGACCACTTTCATCCCCCTATCACTTATACTTTTTGAGTTAACGGGACTTTGTTCGATCCTCAGGTGGTGTTCATCCCTTAACCTAACCCTAACCCTACCCTACCCTAACCCTACCCTTACCCTACCCCTACCCTTACCCTACCCTTACCCTACCCTACCCTTACCCTTACCCTAACCCTAACCCTTACCCTAACCCTAACCCTACCCTTACCCTTAAATTGACAATGAATGGCGAAACCCTATCCCTAACCCTAACCCTACCCTAACCCTACCCTAACCCTTACCCTAACCCCTTACCCTACCCTACCCTAACCCTACCCTCCATTCCTATCAGCAGTCCCTTCCTGTGTAAAGTCCCTTCCTATGCAAAAGTCCATTCCTATCAACAGTCCCTTCCTATGTAAAGTCCATTCCTGTTACAGGTCACTCATTTATTTTGATTATGCCTTGCCCTGATGCTTTTTACTAAACCTAAGGTCCGTGGAATATGTGCTTGACTTAGGATTAGGGAAAAAAGTCAGGGAAAGGCATGAAATTGAAGAAAGCGCCAACTAGTGGATGTCAAAATCTGAAAAAATGACTCAAGAAAAGTATACCAATCGACTCCAAATGGTCTGAAACGTGCTCATAACTACTTTTTGGACGAACGATTTCGGACTCCGACACTTAGTGAATTTTCGACATATCCCAGTCCCATAGAAACCAATGGGGCGACTTTGACGACTCGTAACTCCCGAACCGTACGTCGTAGAGACTTGCAACCAAGATCCGTCTGCCATAATTCGACCATTCTGAGCAAGCCTGAAGTGTCCCCATGTCTCTACGACCTTCCGTTCTCGAGATACAGACCACCGGATGTCAAAAAGTGGGCGTATCTCAAGAACGGAAGCTCGTACGGTCAAACGGATGGAAGAAATCGAAAGCCAGACCCGTGGTACCGGGGGGTAGACGCTGGTCCCATGTCTCTATCACATTCAGATCAAAAGTTATAGCACTTCAAACTTTGGTCAGGGGGGGGTACCACGACCTTATAAACCCCATATACCTATCTACATGTATGAAAAGTCCATTCCTGTCAAAATTCCATTCCTATCAGCAGTCCCTTCCTGTCAAAAGTCCATTTCTATGCAAAAACTCCATTCCTATGCAAATCCCATGCCTGTCAAAATTCCATTCCTATGCAAACTCCCTTCCTATCAGCAGTCCATTACTATGCAATGTCCATTTCTATGCAAAGTCCATTCCTATGCAAAGTCCATTCTTTGCATAGGAGGGGACTTTGTATAAGTCCATTCTCATACACAGTCACCCATCTATTCTATCTATGCCTTGCCCTGATGCTTTTTACTAAACCTAAGGTCCGTGGGGGGGCACTCAAACTCGCTTCCTATATGGACACAGAAGGATCACCATGAATCTCGCTTCCTATCTGGACACAGAAGCATCACAGACACCCTCTCTGGGCACGTTTGGAACCTGTGTGCCATCCCGCATTGATAGATAGGTCACACGGCCATGTTACCAGACATCGAAAAACAATGTTGAGTCTGGGAAGTCGCTCCGAATCATGCCATGTCGGGTGTCTACCAACCCGGCACGAGGCCCTGATTACAAATATCAAACATCTGGCTCCATCAAACACTCCTATCTTCCATTTTGACCTTTTCGTTCGATCCTTTTTGGCCATTTTTGGAGTATCTCGGGAACCGTAAGTGCTATCGACACGGGGTCTTCGCCAGCGAGTCCGCCACCCCACAAAACCCCAGTGTAGACACTGGTTTCGTCCTCCTATCACTTTTAGTTTTTGACTTATCGGAACTTTATTCGATCCTCAGGTGGTGTTCATCCCTTAACCTAACCCTAACCCTAACCCTAACCCTAACCCTAACCCTAACCCTTACCCTAACCCTAACCCTACCCCCTAACCCTAACCCTACCCTACCCTAACCCTAACCCTAACCCTAACCCTAACCCTTACCCTAACCCTAACCCTACCCCCTAACCCTAACCCTACCCTACCCTAACCCTACCCTTACCCTAACCCCTAACCCCTAACCCTACCCTACCCTACCCTAACCCTAACCCTAACCCTTACCCTAACCCTAACCCTAACCCTCCTTACCCCTAACCCTAACCCTTACCCTAACCCTTACCCTAACCCTTACCCTTACCCTAACCCTTACCCTAACCCTTACCCTAACCCTAACCCTAACCCTAACCCTAACCCTAACCCTAACCCTAACCCTAACCCTCTACCCTAACCCTAACCCTAACCCTTACCCTAACCCTACCCTTACCCTACCCTTACCCTAACCCTAACCCTACCCTAACCCTACCCCTACCCTAGCTTATGCGGAAGATTCTGACTTAAGTCTTACCTCGTTTTATGTCCGTATTCCGGAAGTTCTGAGAAACATGTTCTACTTTTAGAAAAGTGCGACTTGCACTGAACTTTACATTCCACTTCACAGAAGTGCGCTTTTTGTTTACTTTACTTTTGGATTTAAGAAAAGTTCCCTGCCTGTAAAACGACTAAAAAACAAAAAAAAACACAAAAAAACACACAAAAACAAAAAAAAAAACAAACAAAAAAACCCTCACATGGACTCTGCCTTGACGTGGCGTGAGGGCTTATGTGTCTCTCTGAGACACAACCAAAGAGTCCAAACCAACCGAGAAGGATCAGGGACAGAGGAGTGTACAGGGGTGGCTCTCGTTAAGGTTTTGGCCTTAACGAGATCCACCCCTGTATAATCCCTGTCCCTGACCCTTCTCCAACCACTCACCTGGGTACTTACCTGTTCCAGTAGTCACCTGGGTACTTACCTGTTCACTGAAAACCATACTTACCATACTTACCTGTTGACTAAGGACCATACTTAGCATACTTACCTGTTCACTAAGTACCATACTTACTTACCATACTTACCAAACTTCCCATACTTACCTGTTCACTAAGTACCATACTTACCATACTTACATGTTCATCTAGCACCATACTTACCTGTTCCCAGTACCATGTACTCACCACTGTACTTACCTGATATCCAGCATATAATGTTCACCAAGTACAACTATATTATGCCCTGCCATGACTATTTCCACTAAACCTAAGGTCCGTGGAACCAATTGGAAACGTCAGAGGAACTTCCATGGTGAAACTGGACCTGGAAACGACAGAGAGGACCAGAATTAGTATAAATGAAACGAGGACTTGATTCCGCATCGATAGGTAGGTAACACGACATACTTACGAGACTTTGAAAAAAATTGTTCAATCTAAGTACTAACTCCGAATCATGCCATGTTGGGTGTCTGCCAACCCGGCATGAGGTGCTGATTACAAATATACTAGACTTAGGGCGATCAGACCTTCCTATCTTCAATTTTGACCTTTTCGTTCGATCCTTTTTTGGCCATTTTGCGATATCTCAGGAACCGTAGGAGATATCAACATGGGGTCTTCACCAGTGAGTCGGCCATCCCCCAAAACCCCCCCCTAGAGACCACTTTCATCCCCCTATCACTTATACTTTTTGAGTTAACGGGACTTTGTTCGATCCTCAGGTGGTGTTCATCCCTTAACCTAACCCTAACCCTACCCTACCCTAACCCTACCCTTACCCTACCCCTACCCTTACCCTACCCTTACCCTACCCTACCCTTACCCTTACCCTAACCCTAACCCTTACCCTAACCCTAACCCTACCCTTACCCTTAAATTGACAATGAATGGCGAAACCCTATCCCTAACCCTAACCCTACCCTAACCCTACCCTAACCCTTACCCTAACCCCTTACCCTACCCTACCCTAACCCTACCCTCCATTCCTATCAGCAGTCCCTTCCTGTGTAAAGTCCCTTCCTATGCAAAAGTCCATTCCTATCAACAGTCCCTTCCTATGTAAAGTCCATTCCTGTTACAGGTCACTCATTTATTTTGATTATGCCTTGCCCTGATGCTTTTTACTAAACCTAAGGTCCGTGGAATATGTGCTTGACTTAGGATTAGGGAAAAAAGTCAGGGAAAGGCATGAAATTGAAGAAAGCGCCAACTAGTGGATGTCAAAATCTGAAAAAATGACTCAAGAAAAGTATACCAATCGACTCCAAATGGTCTGAAACGTGCTCATAACTACTTTTTGGACGAACGATTTCGGACTCCGACACTTAGTGAATTTTCGACATATCCCAGTCCCATAGAAACCAATGGGGCGACTTTGACGACTCGTAACTCCCGAACCGTACGTCGTAGAGACTTGCAACCAAGATCCGTCTGCCATAATTCGACCATTCTGAGCAAGCCTGAAGTGTCCCCATGTCTCTACGACCTTCCGTTCTCGAGATACAGACCACCGGATGTCAAAAAGTGGGCGTATCTCAAGAACGGAAGCTCGTACGGTCAAACGGATGGAAGAAATCGAAAGCCAGACCCGTGGTACCGGGGGGTAGACGCTGGTCCCATGTCTCTATCACATTCAGATCAAAAGTTATAGCACTTCAAACTTTGGTCAGGGGGGGGTACCACGACCTTATAAACCCCATATACCTATCTACATGTATGAAAAGTCCATTCCTGTCAAAATTCCATTCCTATCAGCAGTCCCTTCCTGTCAAAAGTCCATTTCTATGCAAAAACTCCATTCCTATGCAAATCCCATGCCTGTCAAAATTCCATTCCTATGCAAACTCCCTTCCTATCAGCAGTCCATTACTATGCAATGTCCATTTCTATGCAAAGTCCATTCCTATGCAAAGTCCATTCTTTGCATAGGAGGGGACTTTGTATAAGTCCATTCTCATACACAGTCACCCATCTATTCTATCTATGCCTTGCCCTGATGCTTTTTACTAAACCTAAGGTCCGTGGGGGGGCACTCAAACTCGCTTCCTATATGGACACAGAAGGATCACCATGAATCTCGCTTCCTATCTGGACACAGAAGCATCACAGACACCCTCTCTGGGCACGTTTGGAACCTGTGTGCCATCCCGCATTGATAGATAGGTCACACGGCCATGTTACCAGACATCGAAAAACAATGTTGAGTCTGGGAAGTCGCTCCGAATCATGCCATGTCGGGTGTCTACCAACCCGGCACGAGGCCCTGATTACAAATATCAAACATCTGGCTCCATCAAACACTCCTATCTTCCATTTTGACCTTTTCGTTCGATCCTTTTTGGCCATTTTTGGAGTATCTCGGGAACCGTAAGTGCTATCGACACGGGGTCTTCGCCAGCGAGTCCGCCACCCCACAAAACCCCAGTGTAGACACTGGTTTCGTCCTCCTATCACTTTTAGTTTTTGACTTATCGGAACTTTATTCGATCCTCAGGTGGTGTTCATCCCTTAACCTTACCCTAACCCTTACCCTAACCCTAACCCTAACCCTAACCCTAACCCTAACCCTAACCCTTACCCTAACCCTAACCCCCTACCCTAACCCTAACCCCTACCCTACCCTACCCTAACCCTAACCCTACCCCTAACCCTAACCCTAACCCTAACCCTACCCTAACCCTAACCCTAACCCTTACCCTTACCCTAACCCTACCCTACCCTAACCCTACCCTAACCCCTAACCCTAACCCTAACCCTAACCCTACCCTAACCCTAACCCTAACCCCTAACCCTAACCCTACCCTTACCCTAACCCTTACCCTTACCCTACCCTAACCCTACCCTAACCCTAACCCTAACCCTTACCCTAACCCTTACCCTTACCCTTACCCTAACCCTAACCCTACCCTTACCCTAACCCTAACCCTAACCCTAACCCTTACCCTTACCCTACCCTACCCTACCCTAACCCTGGTGGGAGACATCGCCATGGAAATCGAACGCCGTGGCCTGTGTTACGCAAGGACGCTGGAGAGATACAAGGAGCATGGAATGCCGTGGCTCCCGCAGGTACTGAATAGGCTCCCTCCCACCATTAACGCCAGTAGCAGGATGAAGGTCTTGGTCTTGGTAAGCTCTGTGGGATTGCTGATGAACACAGACTTCGTGTCCTTTGATAAGATAAAGGACCTTATTGCTGAGATGGATGTGACACAGGCAGACCTTCAGAGATTGAAGGTGCTCTCCTCATCGTTGCTCCCCAGGGCGTTTGGGTTCCACTTGTTTAAGCTCAACTACGATATACTCTACCGGATGGTTGTGAGCAAGGAACTCCCAGACCCGTCTACCAAAAAGCCCCCTCCGACCTTTGAGGTTGAAAGGCAGGAAGTTGATGGACCACCCCTGAATGAGTACGAGGAGCCAAATCTCCTGACGACCAGAGCTGTATACATGCCTGCCAATACCAGCAGACATTGGAGGGACCAGGAAATGGCCTATGTGGACACAGAAATGAACCTGACAACTTCTGAGGCCTATAGGAAGTACGTCCAACAGTGCAAGGCAGCTGGTCTGCCTGCACGGTCATACCAGGCCTTTGGCCATAAGCGCCGAGAGCTTATGCGGAAGATTCTGACTTAAGTCTTACCTCGTTTTATGTCCGTATTCCGGAAGTTCTGAGAAACATGTTCTACTTTTAGAAAAGTGCGACTTGCACTGAACTTTACATTCCACTTCACAGAAGTGCGCTTTTTGTTTACTTTACTTTTGGATTTAAGAAAAGTTCCCTGCCTGTAAAACGACTAAAAAACAAAAAAAAACACAAAAAAACACACAAAAACAAAAAAAAAAACAAACAAAAAAACCCTCACATGGACTCTGCCTTGACGTGGCGTGAGGGCTTATGTGTCTCTCTGAGACACAACCAAAGAGTCCAAACCAACCGAGAAGGATCAGGGACAGAGGAGTGTACAGGGGTGGCTCTCGTTAAGGTTTTGGCCTTAACGAGATCCACCCCTGTATAATCCCTGTCCCTGACCCTTCTCCAACCACTCACCTGGGTACTTACCTGTTCCAGTAGTCACCTGGGTACTTACCTGTTCACTGAAAACCATACTTACCATACTTACCTGTTGACTAAGGACCATACTTAGCATACTTACCTGTTCACTAAGTACCATACTTACTTACCATACTTACCAAACTTCCCATACTTACCTGTTCACTAAGTACCATACTTACCATACTTACATGTTCATCTAGCACCATACTTACCTGTTCCCAGTACCATGTACTCACCACTGTACTTACCTGATATCCAGCATATAATGTTCACCAAGTACAACTATATTATGCCCTGCCATGACTATTTCCACTAAACCTAAGGTCCGTGGAACCAATTGGAAACGTCAGAGGAACTTCCATGGTGAAACTGGACCTGGAAACGACAGAGAGGACCAGAATTAGTATAAATGAAACGAGGACTTGATTCCGCATCGATAGGTAGGTAACACGACATACTTACGAGACTTTGAAAAAAATTGTTCAATCTAAGTACTAACTCCGAATCATGCCATGTTGGGTGTCTGCCAACCCGGCATGAGGTGCTGATTACAAATATACTAGACTTAGGGCGATCAGACCTTCCTATCTTCAATTTTGACCTTTTCGTTCGATCCTTTTTTGGCCATTTTGCGATATCTCAGGAACCGTAGGAGATATCAACATGGGGTCTTCACCAGTGAGTCGGCCATCCCCCAAAACCCCCCCCTAGAGACCACTTTCATCCCCCTATCACTTATACTTTTTGAGTTAACGGGACTTTGTTCGATCCTCAGGTGGTGTTCATCCCTTAACCTAACCCTAACCCTAACCCTAACCCTAACCCTACCCTAACCCTAACCCCCTAACCCTACCCCTTACCCTTACCCCTACCCCTTACCCTAACCCCTTACCCTACCCTTACCCTAACCCTTACCCTTACCCTACCCTAACCCTACCCTAACCCTAACCCTAACCCTTACCCTAACCCTTACCCTTACCCTTACCCTAACCCTACCCTTACCCTAACCCTAACCCTAACCCTAACCCTAACCCTTACCCTTACCCTACCCTACCCTACCCTAACCCTGGTGGGAGACATCGCCATGGAAATCGAACGCCGTGGCCTGTGTTACGCAAGGACGCTGGAGAGATACAAGGAGCATGGAATGCCGTGGCTCCCGCAGGTACTGAATAGGCTCCCTCCCACCATTAACGCCAGTAGCAGGATGAAGGTCTTGGTCTTGGTAAGCTCTGTGGGATTGCTGATGAACACAGACTTCGTGTCCTTTGATAAGATAAAGGACCTTATTGCTGAGATGGATGTGACACAGGCAGACCTTCAGAGATTGAAGGTGCTCTCCTCATCGTTGCTCCCCAGGGCGTTTGGGTTCCACTTGTTTAAGCTCAACTACGATATACTCTACCGGATGGTTGTGAGCAAGGAACTCCCAGACCCGTCTACCAAAAAGCCCCCTCCGACCTTTGAGGTTGAAAGGCAGGAAGTTGATGGACCACCCCTGAATGAGTACGAGGAGCCAAATCTCCTGACGACCAGAGCTGTATACATGCCTGCCAATACCAGCAGACATTGGAGGGACCAGGAAATGGCCTATGTGGACACAGAAATGAACCTGACAACTTCTGAGGCCTATAGGAAGTACGTCCAACAGTGCAAGGCAGCTGGTCTGCCTGCACGGTCATACCAGGCCTTTGGCCATAAGCGCCGAGAGCTTATGCGGAAGATTCTGACTTAAGTCTTACCTCGTTTTATGTCCGTATTCCGGAAGTTCTGAGAAACATGTTCTACTTTTAGAAAAGTGCGACTTGCACTGAACTTTACATTCCACTTCACAGAAGTGCGCTTTTTGTTTACTTTACTTTTGGATTTAAGAAAAGTTCCCTGCCTGTAAAACGACTAAAAAACAAAAAAAAACACAAAAAAACACACAAAAACAAAAAAAAAAACAAACAAAAAAACCCTCACATGGACTCTGCCTTGACGTGGCGTGAGGGCTTATGTGTCTCTCTGAGACACAACCAAAGAGTCCAAACCAACCGAGAAGGATCAGGGACAGAGGAGTGTACAGGGGTGGCTCTCGTTAAGGTTTTGGCCTTAACGAGATCCACCCCTGTATAATCCCTGTCCCTGACCCTTCTCCAACCACTCACCTGGGTACTTACCTGTTCCAGTAGTCACCTGGGTACTTACCTGTTCACTGAAAACCATACTTACCATACTTACCTGTTGACTAAGGACCATACTTAGCATACTTACCTGTTCACTAAGTACCATACTTACTTACCATACTTACCAAACTTCCCATACTTACCTGTTCACTAAGTACCATACTTACCATACTTACATGTTCATCTAGCACCATACTTACCTGTTCCCAGTACCATGTACTCACCACTGTACTTACCTGATATCCAGCATATAATGTTCACCAAGTACAACTATATTATGCCCTGCCATGACTATTTCCACTAAACCTAAGGTCCGTGGAACCAATTGGAAACGTCAGAGGAACTTCCATGGTGAAACTGGACCTGGAAACGACAGAGAGGACCAGAATTAGTATAAATGAAACGAGGACTTGATTCCGCATCGATAGGTAGGTAACACGACATACTTACGAGACTTTGAAAAAAATTGTTCAATCTAAGTACTAACTCCGAATCATGCCATGTTGGGTGTCTGCCAACCCGGCATGAGGTGCTGATTACAAATATACTAGACTTAGGGCGATCAGACCTTCCTATCTTCAATTTTGACCTTTTCGTTCGATCCTTTTTTGGCCATTTTGCGATATCTCAGGAACCGTAGGAGATATCAACATGGGGTCTTCACCAGTGAGTCGGCCATCCCCCAAAACCCCCCCCTAGAGACCACTTTCATCCCCCTATCACTTATACTTTTTGAGTTAACGGGACTTTGTTCGATCCTCAGGTGGTGTTCATCCCTTAACCTAACCCTAACCCTAACCCTACCCTACCCTAACCCTAACCCTAACCCCTAACCCTAACCCCTACCCTAACCCTAACCCTAACCCTAACCCTAACCCTAACCCTTACCCTAACCCTAACCCTACCCTACCCTTACCCTTACCCTACCCTAACCCTACCCTACCCTTACCCTAACCCTAACCCTTACCCCTTACCCTACCCTAACCCTACCCTTACCCTAACCCTAACCCTTACCCTAACCCTTACCCTAACCCTACCCTACCCTAACCCTAACCCTAACCCTAACCCTACCCTAACCCTAACCCTAACCCCTACCCTAACCCTAACCCTAACCCTAACCCTAACCCTTACCCTACCCTAACCCTAACCCTACCTTCCGTTCCGGAGATACTGTCAAAAAGTGGGCGTGGCCATCCACGGGAAGGTCGTACGGTCAAACGGACGTCAGAAATCGAAAGCCAGACCAAGTAAATGGGGGGGTAGAGCTTGGTCCCATGTCTCTAGCACCTTCCTATCAGGATGCTCGACGGCCACCGACGACCCCCAGACCCCATGAAAAACCCCATTCACATGAAAAATCCATTCCTATGCAAATCTCCATTCAAATACAAAGTCCTTTCACATGTAAGACTCCATTCCTGTCAAAAGTCCATTCCTGTCAAAATTCCCTTCTTATACAAAGTCCATTCCTGTCAAAAAGTCCATTCTTATGCAAAGTCCATTCCTATCAGCAGTCCCTTCCTGTGTAAAGTCCCTTCCTATGCAAAAGTCCATTCCTATCAACAGTCCCTTCCTATGTAAAGTCCATTCCTGTTACAGGTCACTCATTTATTTTGATTATGCCTTGCCCTGATGCTTTTTACTAAACCTAAGGTCCGTGGAATATGTGCTTGACTTAGGATTAGGGAAAAAAGTCAGGGAAAGGCATGAAATTGAAGAAAGCGCCAACTAGTGGATGTCAAAATCTGAAAAAATGACTCAAGAAAAGTATACCAATCGACTCCAAATGGTCTGAAACGTGCTCATAACTACTTTTTGGACGAACGATATCGGACTCCGACACTTAGTGAATTTTCGACATCTCCCAGTCCCATAGAAACCAATGGGGCGACTTTGACGACTCGTAACTCCCGAACCGTACGTCGTAGAGACTTGCAACCAAGATCCGTCTGCCATAATTCGACCATTCTGAGCAAGCCTGAAGTGTCCCCATGTCTCTACGACCTTCCGTTCTCGAGATACAGACCACCGGATGTCAAAAAGTGGGCGTATCTCAAGAACGGAAGCTCGTACGGTCAAACGGATGGAAGAAATCGAAAGCCAGACCCGTGGTACCGGGGGGTAGACGCTGGTCCCATGTCTCTATCACATTCAGATCAAAAGTTATAGCACTTCAAAGTTTGGTCAGGGGGGGGTACCACGACCTTATAAACCCCATATACCTATCTACATGTATGAAAAGTCCATTCCTGTCCAAATTCCATTCCTATCAGCAGTCCCTTCCTGTCAAAAGTCCATTTCTATGCAAAAACTCCATTCCTATGCAAATTCCATGCCTGTCAAAATTCCATTCCTATGCAAACTCCATTCCTATCAGCAGTCCATTACTATGCAATGTCCATTTCTATGCAAAGTCCATTCCTATGCAAAGTCCATTCTTATACAAAGTCCCTTCCTATGCAAAGTCCATTCTCATACACAGTCACCCATCTATTCTATCTATGCCTTGCCCTGATGCTTTTTACTAAACCTAAGGTCCGTGGGGGGGCACTCAAACTCGCTTCCTATATGGACACAGAAGGATCACCATGAATCTCGCTTCCTATCTGGACACAGAAGCATCACAGACACCCTCTCTGGGCACGTTTGGAACCTGCGTGCCATCCCGCATTGATAGATAGGTCACACGGCCATGTTACCAGACATCGAAAAACAATGTTGAGTCTGGGAAGTCGCTCCGAATCCTGCCATGTCGGGTGTCTACCAACCCGGCACGAGGCCCTGATTACAAATATCCAAGATCTGGCTCCATCAAACACTCCTATCTTCCATTTTGACCTTTTCGTTCGATCCTTTTTGGCCATTTTTGGAGTATCTCGGGAACCGTAAGTGCTATCGACACGGGGTCTTCGCCAGCGAGTCCGCCACCCCACAAAACCCCAGTGTAGACACTGGTTTCGTCCTCCTATCACTTTTAGTTTTTGACTTATCGGAACTTTATTCGATCCTCAGGTGGTGTTCATCCCTTACCCTAACCCTAACCCTACCCTACCCTAACCCTACCCTACCCTAACCCTAACCCTTACCCTAACCCTTACCCTAACCCTTACCCTAACCCTAACCCTACCCTACCCTTACCCTACCCCTAACCCCTTACCCTAACCCTCTACCCTACCCTAACCCTTACCCTAACCCTAACCCTAACCCTAACCCTTTTTCCTCTGCCTTTAGGCTTGATCCTTAACCTGCACCTGTAGACCCCTAACCCTTTCCTGAAAACTCGTCTGAAAATGGATCTTTTCTTTATATCTCTCACGACTTATTTAACCTACCCCAAACTTTTAACCCTAATCCTAACCTTTGACCCCTGGCCTAACCCTAAACCTCAGGACCCCTCAGTAGAATCAGTTCATTGCCCTTTCTAATTCAATCTTCAACAATAAATCCTACCCTCACCTATCCCTTTCATTTGAGGGGCCTTTAGCCCATGGCGGAGTATGGGGGGATGGAGAGCACACGGGACAGGAGCGGAGATGGCCAGTGCACAAAATTCTGTCGCCTTCGGCGACAGAATTTTTATTTCTTGTTCCCTTACCCTTACCCTAACCCTACCCTAACCCCTAACCCTTACCCTATCTGGAATCAATAGATGAAAATCTGGAATCACTTTGGCCCTTAATAACTCATCGATACTTGTACCTAGAGTGATGCAGCCATCTGTACATGATAAAGCAATCTTCAACCTTCCTCTGGAACATGGAATTAGGCTGCTCTCTTCTTCTGTCTTTAAATTATAAGCCTTCAAAGTGATTCCAGAATTGGATCTATGGCCCATTCAATAGATGAAAATCTGGAATCAATAGATGAAAATCTGGAATCACTTTGTCCCTTAATAACTCATCGATACTTGTACCTAGAGTGATGCAGCAATCTGTACATGATAAAGCAATCTTCAACCTTCCTCTGGAACATGGAATTAGGCTGCTCTCTTCTTCTGTCTTTAAATTATAAGCCTTCAAAGTGATTCCAGAATTGGATCTATGGCCCATTCAATAGATGAAAATCTGGAATCATTAGATAAGAATCTGGAATCACTTTGTCCCTTAATAACTCATTGATACTTGTACCTAGAGTGACGCAGCCATCTGTACATGATAAAGCAATCTTCAACCTTCCTCTGGAACATGGAATTAGGCTGCTCTCTTCTTCTGTCTTTAAATTATAGGCCTTCAAAGTGATTCCAAAATTGGTTCTATGCCCACTTAATAGATTAGAATCTGGAATCACTTTGTCCCTTAATAACTAATTGATACTTGTACCTAGAGTGATGCAGCCATCTGTACATAATAAAGCAATCTTCAACCGTCCTCTGGAACATGGAATTAGGCTGCTATCTTCTTCTGTCTTTAAATTATAGGCCTTCAAATTGATTCCACAATTGGATCTATGGCCCATTCATTAGATGAAAATCTGGAATCACTTTGTCCCTTTATAACTCATCGATTTTGTACCTAGAGTGATGCAGCCATCTATACATGGGACAGCAATCTTCAAGCTTCCTCTGGTACAGGGAAGTAGGCTGCTCTCTTCTTCTGTCTTTAAATTATAGGCCTTCAAAGTGATTCCAAAATTGGTTCTATGCCCACTTAATAGATGAGAATCTGGAATTACTTTGTCCCTTTATAACTCATCAATACTTGTGCCTAGGCCATTGTTTTTCAGTCCAGGTCCTCAGGCCCCACTGCCCTGTAGGTTTTCAATGTGTTCCTACCTGATTCAATTTCTTTGCAGCCAGTTAGCCAGTTATGCTTTTGAATATCTCTGTAATCAATTTCCAAATTGATTATTTTGGAACAGGAATCCTGCAATCTAAGATAATTCCACATTTGTTTTATCAGTCTTTAAATTCCACATTTGTTCATCTGCTATGTAAAATCTTCCATCATCAATCAAAATGCACATTTAGAAATGACAGAAAAAATGGCTTTTTAAACAATCTTTATCAGAACATCAAACTTAGATATGTAGAAAATTTTAACATATTGACCTTACAGAACATTTGGAGCAGAGGGTTGCCCATATCCTCCATTCAGCACTCCACCCCTCCCTCACATCAGGGAGCCCCCTTGTTGATCATCCCATTCCTGTGTTTCACAAAGAGGTACACGGTATTCTCCCTTTCTAGTGGGGGGGGGTCAATGCTCGACTCTTCACTTTCGGCCAGTGAGCTGAGACGTTCAGGTGAGTAAGGTGGGGGAGGTGTGAAGGGTGGGACAGGTGATGAGGGATGTGAGAAGGATGGGGGAGTTGAGGTGGGTGTGGAAGGCAAATTGGGCACTAGGGATTCGGTGCTGGTGCCAGTGTCTGTGGCGGTGCCTGTGACGGTGCCTGTGGCGGTGCCTGTGGTGGTGCCTGCGCCTGTGCTGGTGCCATTGCCATCATCTGCATGGAGTTTTTGGGCATCCGTGGTGGCGCTGAACCCGTCGCATTCCATGGGGACTGTCGGTTACGGCAGACAGGTCTCAAAAAGAGGAGGAAATGAACGGGGAAGAGAAGGGGGAAAAAGATAAGCAGATGTTGAAGGATTAACAAAGATGGGCTTGCCACATTCGACTATCCGTCGGACCCTCCTCTCCAGAACCCCTGAATAGACCTTACCAGGGAGGCTCAGAAGTGTGATCCCCCTGTAGTTGGAACACACCCTGTGGTCCCCTTTTTTAAACAGGGGGACCACCACCCCGGTCTGCCAATCCAAGGGAACTGCCCCCGATGTCCACGCACTATTGCAGAGCCGTGTTAACCAACACAGCCCCACAACATCCAGAGCCTTGAGGAACTCCGGACGAATCTCATCCACCCCCGGAGCTAGCCCTTCTCCAAATTGGGTTTGTTTGGATTCCAGATTCCAAATTCATATCTATGCATTTAGCTTCAAAATTAGACATTAGAATTTGGTTTTGCTGCAATTATCCTAGGTTACTTACATATGGTCTGCAAAAATATTACAAATTCAACCAAAATAAACATCAATATGCATACAATACACGCTTAATTGGCAGGAGCTCTTTGGATTCTCACCATGCGGTTGAAGCTGCTGCAGGGGAAGTGAAACTTAACTGCCAGTAGGCGATTTGTCACAGGTCATTAGGAGCAGCTCATTGTATTTATTTTTGGGGGGGGGGGGGGGTTCACTTCAGTTTTGGACATTTTACAAGTGGCTAGCAAAGTGTGTTGTAAAATTTCTGAAAGTAGCACTACCAAAAATGTCCAAAACTGAACATAAGGACATCGGCTAAAAACAGTGGGATTCAACTGTAAATTTTTTACTTTTCCATTAATAAGTACCCTGTATCATTATTGTAGATGGAACGATCCAAAGAAAGGAAATACAGCCAAATTTCATCATCCAAATATGTGTCTCCCAATCAATTGCTTTGAATTTATACAATTTTGACGACGCCATGTTGGTATCTATTTAATAATTATTATTTCCCGCCTCCATATTTATATCTGCTCCAATTTACTGTTTCCATATTTGTATCTCTTTCCTTTTCCCGCCTCCACATTTCTATCTGATCAACTTGGAAACTCATTAGCATGCCTCAACATACCCGCACATCAATTGTGGGGACTCTAGCTCATTGGGAACGCCCACAAATGGACATTCCAACTTTCATTCTATACTTCCAAATCCCATATATTCCTATGGGGACCAAATTGGAACTTCTTTGTAGAGACTTGTGAGTAATGTGAGACTCATTAGCATGCCTCAACATACCCACACATCAATTTTGGGGACTCTGGCTCATTGGGAACACCCACGAATGGACATACCAAATTATATCACAAGTTCCAAATCCCATGCATTTGTATGGGGTGAAAATTGGAACTTTCTCCTAGAGACTTGGTAGTACTTGGAGACTCATTAGCATGCCTCAACATACCCACACATCAATTTTGGGGACTCTGGCTCATTGGGAACACCCACGAATGGACATACCAAATTATATCACAAGTTCCAAATCCCATGCATTTGTATGGGGTGAAAATTGGAACTTTCTCCTAGAGACTTGGTAGTACTTGGAGACTCATTAGCATGCCTCACCATAACCACACATCAAATTTGGGGACTGTAGCTCATTGGGAGCACCTACCAATTGACATTCCAATTTTCACTCCACAATTAAATCTATGGCCTAATTAATAGATGAGAATCTGGAATCAGTAGATAAGAATCTGGAATCACTTTGTCCCTTAATAACTCATCGATACTTGTACCAAGAGTGATGCAGCCATCTGTACATGATAAAGCAATCTTCAACCTTCCTCTGGGACATGGAATTAGGCTGCTATCTTCTACGGTCTTTAAATTATAGGCCTTCAAAGTGATTCCAGAATTGGATCTATGGCCCATTCAATAGATGAAAATCTGGAATCACTTTGGCCCTTAATAACTCATCAATACTTGTACCTAAAGTGATGCAGCCATCTGTACACGATAAAGCAATCTTCAACCTCCCTCTGGAACATGGAATTAGGCTGCTATCTTATTCTGTCATTAAATTATAGGCCTTCAAAGTGATTCCAGAATTGGATCTATGGCCCATTCAATAGATGAAAATCTGGAATCAATAGATGAAAATCTGGAATCACTTTGTCCCTTAATAACTCATCGATACTTGTACCTAGAGTGATGCAGCCATCTGTACATGATAAAGCAATCTTCAACCTTCCTCTGGAACATGGAATTAGGCTGCTCTCTTCTTCTGTCTTTAAATTATAAGCCTTCAAAGTGATTCCAGAATTGGATCTATGGCCCATTCAATAGATGAAAATCTGGAATCAATAGATGAAAATCTGGAATCACTTTGTCCCTTAATAACTCATCGATACTTGTACCTAGAGTGATGCAGCAATCTGTACATGATAAAGCAATCTTCAACCTTCCTCTGGAACATGGAATTAGGCTGCTCTCTTCTTCTGTCTTTAAATTATAAGCCTTCAAAGTGATTCCAGAATTGGATCTATGGCCCATTCAATAGATGAAAATCTGGAATCATTAGATAAGAATCTGGAATCACTTTGTCCCTTAATAACTCATTGATACTTGTACCTAGAGTGACGCAGCCATCTGTACATGATAAAGCAATCTTCAACCTTCCTCTGGAACATGGAATTAGGCTGCTCTCTTCTTCTGTCTTTAAATTATAGGCCTTCAAAGTGATTCCAAAATTGGTTCTATGCCCACTTAATAGATTAGAATCTGGAATCACTTTGTCCCTTAATAACTAATTGATACTTGTACCTAGAGTGATGCAGCCATCTGTACATAATAAAGCAATCTTCAACCGTCCTCTGGAACATGGAATTAGGCTGCTATCTTCTTCTGTCTTTAAATTATAGGCCTTCAAATTGATTCCACAATTGGATCTATGGCCCATTCATTAGATGAAAATCTGGAATCACTTTGTCCCTTTATAACTCATCGATTTTGTACCTAGAGTGATGCAGCCATCTATACATGGGACAGCAATCTTCAAGCTTCCTCTGGTACAGGGAAGTAGGCTGCTCTCTTCTTCTGTCTTTAAATTATAGGCCTTCAAAGTGATTCCAAAATTGGTTCTATGCCCACTTAATAGATGAGAATCTGGAATTACTTTGTCCCTTTATAACTCATCAATACTTGTGCCTAGGCCATTGTTTTTCAGTCCAGGTCCTCAGGCCCCACTGCCCTGTAGGTTTTCAATGTGTTCCTACCTGATTCAATTTCTTTGCAGCCAGTTAGCCAGTTATGCTTTTGAATATCTCTGTAATCAATTTCCAAATTGATTATTTTGGAACAGGAATCCTGCAATCTAAGATAATTCCACATTTGTTTTATCAGTCTTTAAATTCCACATTTGTTCATCTGCTATGTAAAATCTTCCATCATCAATCAAAATGCACATTTAGAAATGACAGAAAAAATGGCTTTTTAAACAATCTTTATCAGAACATCAAACTTAGATATGTAGAAAATTTTAACATATTGACCTTACAGAACATTTGGAGCAGAGGGTTGCCCATATCCTCCATTCAGCACTCCACCCCTCCCTCACATCAGGGAGCCCCCTTGTTGATCATCCCATTCCTGTGTTTCACAAAGAGGTACACGGTATTCTCCCTTTCTAGTGGGGGGGGGTCAATGCTCGACTCTTCACTTTCGGCCAGTGAGCTGAGACGTTCAGGTGAGTAAGGTGGGGGAGGTGTGAAGGGTGGGACAGGTGATGAGGGATGTGAGAAGGATGGGGGAGTTGAGGTGGGTGTGGAAGGCAAATTGGGCACTAGGGATTCGGTGCTGGTGCCAGTGTCTGTGGCGGTGCCTGTGACGGTGCCTGTGGCGGTGCCTGTGGTGGTGCCTGCGCCTGTGCTGGTGCCATTGCCATCATCTGCATGGAGTTTTTGGGCATCCGTGGTGGCGCTGAACCCGTCGCATTCCATGGGGACTGTCGGTTACGGCAGACAGGTCTCAAAAAGAGGAGGAAATGAACGGGGAAGAGAAGGGGGAAAAAGATAAGCAGATGTTGAAGGATTAACAAAGATGGGCTTGCCACATTCGACTATCCGTCGGACCCTCCTCTCCAGAACCCCTGAATAGACCTTACCAGGGAGGCTCAGAAGTGTGATCCCCCTGTAGTTGGAACACACCCTGTGGTCCCCTTTTTTAAACAGGGGGACCACCACCCCGGTCTGCCAATCCAAGGGAACTGCCCCCGATGTCCACGCACTATTGCAGAGCCGTGTTAACCAACACAGCCCCACAACATCCAGAGCCTTGAGGAACTCCGGACGAATCTCATCCACCCCCGGAGCTAGCCCTTCTCCAAATTGGGTTTGTTTGGATTCCAGATTCCAAATTCATATCTATGCATTTAGCTTCAAAATTAGACATTAGAATTTGGTTTTGCTGCAATTATCCTAGGTTACTTACATATGGTCTGCAAAAATATTACAAATTCAACCAAAATAAACATCAATATGCATACAATACACGCTTAATTGGCAGGAGCTCTTTGGATTCTCACCATGCGGTTGAAGCTGCTGCAGGGGAAGTGAAACTTAACTGCCAGTAGGCGATTTGTCACAGGTCATTAGGAGCAGCTCATTGTATTTATTTTGGGGGGGGGGGGGGGGGGGTTCACTTCAGTTTTGGACATTTTACAAGTGGCTAGCAAAGTGTGTTGTAAAATTTCTGAAAGTAGCACTACCAAAAATGTCCAAAACTGAACATAAGGACATCGGCTAAAAACAGTGGGATTCAACTGTAAATTTTTTACTTTTCCATTAATAAGTACCCTGTATCATTATTGTAGATGGAACGATCCAAAGAAAGGAAATACAGCCAAATTTCATCATCCAAATATGTGTCTCCCAATCAATTGCTTTGAATTTATACAATTTTGACGACGCCATGTTGGTATCTATTTAATAATTATTATTTCCCGCCTCCATATTTATATCTGCTCCAATTTACTGTTTCCATATTTGTATCTCTTTCCTTTTCCCGCCTCCACATTTCTATCTGATCAACTTGGAAACTCATTAGCATGCCTCAACATACCCGCACATCAATTGTGGGGACTCTAGCTCATTGGGAACGCCCACAAATGGACATTCCAACTTTCATTCTATACTTCCAAATCCCATATATTCCTATGGGGACCAAATTGGAACTTCTTTGTAGAGACTTGTGAGTAATGTGAGACTCATTAGCATGCCTCAACATACCCACACATCAATTTTGGGGACTCTGGCTCATTGGGAACACCCACGAATGGACATACCAAATTATATCACAAGTTCCAAATCCCATGCATTTGTATGGGGTGAAAATTGGAACTTTCTCCTAGAGACTTGGTAGTACTTGGAGACTCATTAGCATGCCTCAACATACCCACACATCAATTTTGGGGACTCTGGCTCATTGGGAACACCCACGAATGGACATACCAAATTATATCACAAGTTCCAAATCCCATGCATTTGTATGGGGTGAAAATTGGAACTTTCTCCTAGAGACTTGGTAGTACTTGGAGACTCATTAGCATGCCTCACCATAACCACACATCAAATTTGGGGACTGTAGCTCATTGGGAGCACCTACCAATTGACATTCCAATTTTCACTCCACAATTAAATCTATGGCCTAATTAATAGATGAGAATCTGGAATCAGTAGATAAGAATCTGGAATCACTTTGTCCCTTAATAACTCATCGATACTTGTACCAAGAGTGATGCAGCCATCTGTACATGATAAAGCAATCTTCAACCTTCCTCTGGAACATTGAATTAGGCTGCTCTCTTCTTCTGTCTTTAAATTATAGGCCTTCAAAGTGATTCCAGAATTGGATCTATGGCCCATTCAATAGATGAAAATCTGGAATCAGTAGATAAGAATCTGGAATCACTTTGTCCCTTAATAACTCATTGATACTTGGACCTAAAGTGATGCAGCCATCTGTACATGAAAAAGCAATCTTCAAACTTCCTCTGGAACATGGAATTAGGCTGCTCTCTTCTTCTGTCTGTCAGGTTTCATGGACATTTTGCTTTCTTCCTTCCACTTCATTTCCTTCCCCTCTGTACCCCAAGCTGCTCTCTTGTGTTGTCCCTCCTTTTTCTGTTTAAACTTAGTTCTTTTTCTTATCTAGTTTAATCAAGTTAGGTTATCCCTTGTCTTTATTAGTGTATTCTGGAGCTTCCTTGTTTCTGTATCTTCTTGCTCTTAGATATTTTCACCTTTTGGTTTGTGTCCTTATTTGTTTCCTTATTTTATCCCCTCTAGATAGTTTACTTATTTCTTCCTTCTGCTCTCTAGTTTTTCCTTAGTTCCCCTTCCTAGACTTATTATTTTAGTTAAGAGTTTTATGTCTCCCTACCATTCTACCTCTCTTCCCAGCTGATTGTTCCACCTGCTCTCTCACTCTCCCCTGCATCTGATTCCCTTAATTGCTCATTGGTCTCCTCTCACTTCCTCATTTCCTCCCCAGTATGTATTCTGCCTTCATTCGGTCACTATTTGCTGGTCCGTCTTCATTCTTTCCCTGTCTTGTTCCTGAATCCTGCCCAGTTCCTATTTTTTCCTCATCTCTGCATTTTTGGTTCACCTAATTCTGTAAGTTTTTTCTCCTTGTTTTTGTTAACTATAAAATCATTTAGGTTTTGTTTTAGCTGCCTTTGGGTCCAATTTTACATGCTAACAGGAAATTGTCTTTAAATTATAGGCCTTCAAAGTGATTCATAAAATGGATCTATGGCCCATTCAATAGATGAAAATCTGGAATCACTTTGTCCCTTAATAACTCATCGATACTTGTACCTAGAGTGATGCAGCCATCTGTACATGATAAAGCAATCTTCAACCTTCCTCTGGAACATGGAATTAGGCTGCTCTCTTCTTCTGTCTTTAAATTATAGGCCTTCAAAGTGATTCCAGAATTGGATCTATGGCCCATTCAATAGATGAAAATCTGGAATCAGTAGATAAGAATCTGGAATCACTTTGTCCCTTAATAACTCATCGATACTTGTACCTAGAGTGATGCAGCCATCTCTACATGATAAAGCAATCTTCAACCTTCCTCTGGAACATGGAATTAGGCTGCTATCTTATTCTATCTTTAAATTATAGGCCTTCAAAGTGATTCCAGAATTGGATCTATGGCCCATTCAATAGATGAAAATCTGGAATCACTTTGGCCTTTAATAACTCATTGATACTTGTACCTAGAGTGATGCAGCCATCTGTACATGATTAAGCAATCTTCAACCTTCCTCTGGAACATGGAATTAGGCTGCTATCTTATTCTATCTTTAAATTATAGGCCTTCAAAGTGATTCCAGAATTGGATCTATGGCCCATTCAATAGATGAAAATCTGGAATCACTTTTGCCCTTAATAACTCATTGATACTTGTACCTAGAGTGATGCAGCCATCTGTACATGATAAAGCAATCTTCAACCTTCCTCTGGAACATGGAATTAGGCTGCTATCTTATTCTATCTTTAAATTATAGGCCTTCAAAGTGATTCCACAATTGGATCTATGGCCCATTCATTAGATGAAAATCTGGAATCACTTTGTCCCTTAATAACTCATCGATATTTGTACCTAGAGTGATGCAGCCATCTATACATGGGACAGCAATCTTCAAGCTTCCTCTGGTACAGGGAAATAGGCTGCTCTCTTCTTCTGTCTTTAAATTATAGGCCTTCAAAGTGATTCTAAAATTGGTTCTATGCCCACTTAATAGATGAGAATCTGGAATTACTTTGTCCCTTTATAACTCATCATTACTTGTGCCTAGGCCATTGTTTTTCAGTCCAGGTCCTCAGGCCCCACTGCCCTGTAGGTTTTTCAATGAGGTCCTACCTGATTCAATTTCTTTGCAGTCGGTTAACCCGCCATTCATTGCATTCAGCTGTAACCCATTAATTCCTGTGGTGCCAAAATTTTAACTCCTTCGTAGAGACTTGGGAGTACTTTGAGACTCACAAGAATTCCTCAACATAACTACACATCAATTTTGGCGCCCCCTAGCTCTGCACGGGATGGAACCAGAGCTCCGATTCCAACGCGGGGCTAATCCGGTGGACGAGACCTTTCCGTCGATGTCTGGATCATGCCTCTACGTTGAAGTATGGCCGAGTTTGCCCGATTCACCTTGTTTGGCAAGAAGGAGTCAGGGTGCAAGACTTTTCATGGGCTCTGAGAGTCTGGAGCCGTGTTGGCACTTTCAACCAAAACAATGAGATACGGGCATTATTCTTACACAGGTTTTACAGATCCCCGAGAGCATCCGAGAACACGTCCAACCGTATCTCTGACGCTTTCCGCCTCTGAGCTACAGCTTTCCCAAAATGGTCGAGGTCAAGAGGTCACCCCTTGCACAGCGCCCAGTCTTTTGGGGGCTTATTTGGCCATACGGTGGGTTAGAGACTCAGAACCATTTCCGGCTTAAACCTGGCATCCCACCCATGGATGGCGTCTGTTTTGGTCACAAACGCCCCCCAGGAAGGACCCCGAAATGTGCCCTAAAGTCAGGTGGGTCGAATGCCTTTAATAGATTGCAATCGGGAACAATAGATGTCATTATTGAAGGAGGTTATTTCTTCTCAAAACCTAAAAAAAGCGAGCGAGAAGGACAGTTAGGGCACCGTTGCGATCGCGTGAGCGAGGTCTTTAACGCGGACCTTAGCCCAGTTCTCCACACCCAACCGCTGCCAAGTTGGTTCCAGAACAGCGCCACCTACATGGCGCTCACCTATGTGATGCAGCTTTTCGAGAGCTTTCCGACGGTGTCGGTTGCTAATCCCTCGCTGCTTTCCTTATAGAGATACAGCACTTAATTGGGTGAAAAAGTTCAACATTTGGCGCCCCCTAGCTCTGCACAGGATGGAATCAGAGCTCCGATTCCAACGCGGGGCTAATTGGGTGGACGAGACCTTTCCGTCGATGTCTGGATCATGCCTCTACGTTGAAGTATGGCCGAGTTTGCCCGATTCACCTTGTTTGGCAAGAAGGAGTCAGGGTGCAAGACTTTTCATGGGCTCTGAGAGTCTGGAGCCGTGTTGGCACTTTCAACCAAAACAATGATATACGGGCATTATTCTTACACAGGTTATACAGATCCCCGAGTGCATCCGAGAACACGTCCAGCCGTATCTCTGACGCTTTCCCCCGCCGAGCTACGGCTTTCCAAAATGGTCGAGGTCAAGAGGTCACCCCTTGCACAGCGCCCAGTCTTTTGGGGGCTTATTCGGCCATACGGAGGGTTAGAGACTCGGAACCACTTCCGGCTGAAACCTGGCATCCCACCCATGGATGGCATCTGTTTTGGTCACAAACGGCCCCCAGGAAGGACCCCAAAATGTGCCCTAAAGTCAGGTGGGTCGAATGCCTTTAATAGATTGCAATCGGGGACGATAGATGCCAATACGGAAGGAAGTTTTTTCAGAAGAGCGCTACCTACGTGGCATTCACATATGTTGTAGAGCACTCTGACTGCTTTCCAAAGATGTCTTTATATAACCTCTGACTTCTTCCAAGCTGGAGATAGAGGACTTCAAGGATTTAAGCTTCCCATCCCCCAACGCTGCTGTCAGAGACCAAAAAGCACTGCAGCAGCTTTTGAACGGGAGATGATCGGGAGAGGATTTTCTGGTCATGGCCAATTGAGCTGATATTCAGATATGTGACAGGTCTTGCAACAAAGTACAGTGTGTGAAATTTTTGTGCTTCCTGTGGCTAACCGTTAGCCCAAAAATCCATGATTACATTTTCCAGATTTGTATCTATTCACATTAAAATTTGTTTCATCTTCACTGCCGTGCCATGTCATTTGTTTAAGACCTTGGGGATTTCTGTTCAGTGGTCTGTTGTCACCAATGAGAGGGGAGTCAGTGACAGGAGTTGGAAATCTTTTCGAGCACGTTTTGTCCCAAATGTCGGCCCAGCTACATCTCTGCCCACTGCCTTTCTGTAGAAGCAGAGTTCTCCGCGAAGCTGTTCTCCTCGGTGTTCTCGGTGCTTGCCTTCCCACGATACAGAACCTCAAAGATGAGGGATTTTGGACTCTTGGCGTCCTCTAGCCTACTCGTATTAAACTATTCGAGTCGGGCAGAAGCACACCGAAAACGTGGGTTTCGTGGCCCTACGACCTGGTTTAAATTTCACTTTTTAAAACGGTAAAGGTGATGGAGGAGCTGGGTGAGAGTGCTACCCAAAATGTGCCCTAAAGTCAGGAGGGTCGCCTGCCTTTAAGAGATTGCAATCGGGAACAATAGATGTCAGTATTGAAGGAAGTTATTTCTTCTCAAAACCTGAAAAAAGCGAGCGAGGAGGACAGTTAGGGCACCGTTGCGATCGCGTGAGCGAGGGCTTTAACGCGGACCTTAGCCCAGGTCTCCACACCCAACCGCTGCCAAGTTGGTTCCAGAACAGCACCACCTACATGGCGCTCACCTATGTGATGTAGCTTTTCGAGAGCTTTCCGACGGTGTCGGTTGCTAATCCCTCGCTGCTTTCCTTATAGAGATACAGCACTTAATTGGGTGAAAATTTTCAACTTTTGGCGCCCCCTAGCTCTGCACGGGATGGAACCAAAGCTCCGATTATAACGCGGGGCGAATCGGGTGGACGAGACCTTTCCGTCGATGTCTGGATCATGCCTCTACGTTGAAGTATGGCCGAGTTTGCCCGATTCACCTTGTTTGGCAAGAAGCAGTCAGGGTGCAAGACTTTTCATGGGCTCTGAGAGTCTGGAGCCGTGTTGGCACTTTCAACCAAAACAATGAGATACGGGCATTATTCTTACACAGGTTTTACAGATCCCCGAGAGCATCCGAGAACACGTCCAACCGTATCTCTGACGCTTTCCGCCTCCGAGCTACGGCTTTCCCAAAATGGTCGAGGTCAAGAGGTCACCCCTTGCACAGCGCCCAGTCTTTTGGGGGCTTATTTGGCCATACGGTGGGTTAGAGACTCGGAACCATTTCCGGCTTAAACCTGGCATCCCACCCATGGATGGCGTCTGTTTTGGTCACAAACGCCCCCCAGGAAGGACCCCGAAATGTGCCCTAAAGTCAGGTGGGTCGAATGCCTTTAATAGATTGCAATCGGGAACAATAGATGTCATTATGGAAGGAGGTTATTTCTTCTCAAAACCTAAAAAAAGCGAGCGAGAAGGACAGTTAGGGCACCGTTGCGATCGCGTGAGCGAGGTCTTTAACGCGGACCTTAGCCCAGGTCTCCACACCCAACCGCTGCCAAGTTGGTTCCAGAACAGCGCCACCTACATGGCGCTCACCTATGTGATGCAGCTTTTCGAGAGCTTTCCGACGGTGTCGGTTGCTAATCCCTCGCTGCTTTCCTTATAGAGATACAGCACTTAATTGGGTGAAAAAGTTCAACATTTGGCGCCACCTAGCTCTGCACAGGATGGAATCAGAGCTCCGATTCCAACGCGGGGCTAATTGGGTGGACGAGACCTTTCCGTCGATGTCTGGATCATGCCTCTACGTTGAAGTATGGCCGAGTTTGCCCGATTCACCTTGTTTGGCAAGAAGCAGTCAGGGTGCAAGACTTTTCATGGGCTCTGAGAGTCTGGAGCCGTGTTGGCACTTTCAACCAAAACAATGATATACGGGCATTATTCTTACACAGGTTATACAGATCCCCGAGTGCATCCGAGAACACGTCCAGCCGTATCTCTGACGCTTTCCCCCGCCGAGCTACGGCTTTCCAAAATGGTCGAGGTCAAGAGGTCACCCCTTGCACAGCGCCCAGTCTTTTGGGGGCTTATTCGGCCATACGGAGGGTTAGAGACTCGGAACCACTTCCGGCTGAAACCTGGCATCCCACCCATGGATGGCGTCTGTTTTGGTCACAAATGGCCCTCAGGAAGGACCCCAAAATGTGCCCTAAAGTCAGGTGGGTCGAATGCCTTTAATAGATTGCAATCGGGAACGATAGATGCCAATACGGAAGGAAGTTTTTTCAGAAGAGCGCCACCTACGTGGCATTCACATATGTTGTAGAGCACTCTGACTGCTTTCCAAAGATGTCTTTATATAACCTCTGACTTCTTCCAAGCTGGAGATAGAGGACTTCAAGGATTTCAGCTTCCCATCCCCCAACCCTGCTGTCAGAGACCAAAAAGCACTGCAGCAGCTTTTGAACGGGAGATGATCGGGAGAGGATTTTCTGGTCATGGCCAATTGAGCTGATATTCAGATATGTGACAGGTCTTGCAACGAAGTACAGTGTGTGAAATTTTTGTGCTTCCTGTGGCTAACCGTTAGCCCAAAAATCCATGATTCCATTTTCCAGATTTGTATCTATTCACATTAAAATTTGTCTCATCTTCACTGCCGTGCCATGTCATTTGTTTAAGACCTTGGGGATTTCTGTTCAGTGGTCTGTTGTCACCAATGAGAGGGGAGTCAGTGACAGGAGTTGGAAATCTTTTCGAGCACGTTTTGTCCCAAATGTCGGCCCAGCTACATCTCTGCCCACTGCCTTTCTGTAGATGCAGAGTTCTCCGCGAAGCTGTTCTCCTCGGTGTTCTCGGTGCTTGCCTTCCCACGATACAGAACCTCAAAGATGAGGGATTTTTGACTCTTGGCATCCTCTGGCCTACCCGTATTAAACTGTTGGAGTCGGGCAAAAGCACGCCTGAAGACTTGGGTTACGTCGCCCTACGACCCGGTTTAAATTTGACCTTTTAGAACGGGAAAGGTGATGGAGGAGCTGGGTGAGAGTGCCACCAAACTCGCTCAGTAGTCGATTTCATAGTTGAAACGACATTGGAAATCACCCCCCCCACATTCACATGTAAAAATGGAAGACCCTATATATCTATATGAAAATATGGAATATATCAAATAACATTGAATCTGGAGTTGAAATTCAAAAATGGTCTTAGACTGACACCTAGTGGCCATTTTTTGAAACTGGAATTGAAATCTGGAATTGCGCAATATCGACTTGGAATTGCGCAATACCCAGATTCCAATTTCTTGTATATAGATGGAAATCTGTCTTGGAATTCTGGAATCTTCCATTTTAAATTGACAATGAATGGCGAAACCCTATCCTAACCCCTAACCCTAACCCCTAACCCTACCCTAATTTATAATCTTGTCCCTCATCTGTCACCTTTAGATCACCCTGTGGTTTATTAGTCAATGGTTTATGGGCCACAGACCTCTGTGGGAGGCCACTCCAGTGCAACAGTGCACTGCTTGAAGGAAGGGGGGGAGTAGGGGGAGTAGGAGAGGTGCCCATCGGGGGTGGCGCACAAGGAGATGGTGAACTCTGTGCGGCACCCTGCGTGCTTTGAAGTACAATCTGGCCATTGTCTGTCTCCAACCCCCATGAAATATTTGTTTGACCAGAGGTCGTCAACATGGGGTACATAGGCTGGTACGGGGGAGGAGTATGGTCTGCCGAAAAACTACTTTCTGCAGTAACACACAAATGATCAATACCCTGTCCCGTTAAACCCCATGTTTTCCACATTTTCTCAGCTTTTAAGTATCTCATTTTAGCACCAGTGATGCTCCTTGCTGTTTTAGCCTTATCTGCAAAACGCTTTCCTTCCTCAAAACACATCTGTGAGAGACTCCGCTTATCATCCCCTCGGGCGCCATGACGAGCCCACATGGCCGTCATAATGCCCTGGAACTGGTTTTTATCTTTTTTTACCGGGCTTATCAACTAGAACAGAATATAGTTTAGAAGTGTATACTAACAATTGGGAATCTAAAGTGCGCCACTCCTGTCCCTGAGGAGCAGGGAGTAATTTATATTCGGCTGCCATTGAAAATTCGTAACAAAATCAAAAATGGATTAAAATTTAACAAGGTAGGTTATTTGTATTAACTCTGTAAATTATTTATTTTAATTGATAAACTATCAATTTGTAGGCCCAAATTTATCCCAATATTAATGCAGTTAACAGTAAAGGCAGGCACAGTTTTTATTTATTTAATTTTCATTTATTTCTTTTTATAGTGAAGGGGTTTATGTATTATTTAGTCATGCAACATTAACCTTAATAATGTTTTAGGCAAAGCCGAAACGAAGGAAAGCTAAAAAGGTTTATAAAGCACTGTTTATCTTATCATTAATTTATTTATATACGGAGATTATTGCCGTTTCGTCTAAAAATCAAAGAATTCCTAATGGAGTCCGGCCGGCGCCAAAACCCGGGACGCACACTTCGGCGAATCACACGAAGAAATAGAATTCTCCCAATATACAGCAATCTTTATTTATCATTAAAACATATACCGAAAGAAATACATTTAAAACTCGCTTTGCAACACAAAATCGTAAACAGTTTGCACAAAAAACTCCACCGGACTGGCGGACCAAGTCAGGCCCAATAGAACTTCCGGGTCACACCGCGGAATGGATAAGCCGGCACACAGAGGCCAATTCTTCACTACGATGCTAAACTTAACAAAACGTACTCATAAGTAAACCAACCAAAGAGAAAAACAAAATGCCTCCAACAAAACCCTTCGCCACCAATACTCGAATGACTGTTTAACCGTGCCAAATAAATAAAGTTCGGAAGCTAAGCTACCAGAGATTAGCTGTAACCATGAGCAACCTAGCTCAACCGGAAGCCAAACGTGACCGCTCCGTTACAATAAAAAAGTTATTTTATATATATTCTAAAGAGTTTACTACCAGTTATCCATAATAACAGTCCTATATATGTGTTAGACAATGCTTTAGACGTGTTTACGTAGTTGCACAAGGTTGAACGCCTTTATTCCAGGCGAGACTCATCCACACTGTGTGTTAACCGTAAGCTAGCTATGGTGGTACTTTAGCCGACTGAAAATGATATTCCCTTAGTCCTCTACAATGTCAAGCTTCTACGCTTATTGTCTATGCAAAAAGCGCGGGCATTGTCAAGGCGTTTAAGATTCGCAGAGGAATTATGGTTTTAGATTCAGTCGGTTAGTTCCCCTAAATGAGGAGTTTATGTGAGGCCGGTGTGCACAGAGCTACACGGTAGCTCCCTCCCGTAACCTCCACTCCTCCAATCACACACACTCACACTAGAAAACAAGTACAGCACTTTTACAATATTATCAACCACTGACCTCAATCAGAGCCACCAAAAGCCGGACCATTAAACACTATCCAATTCACGTGGCTCAATCGTGCGTTTGGAAGATACGCCGGCCTCATCAAGGGAATCCGTATAGACAACAGAGAGCATCCAGGCCCTGCCGCCGTCCCCTCCGCTTGCCAACCCTGATGAAACTCCGACAGCGTCCTATCGGAGGCGAGCGGCCAACTCTCAAGCCCTGGTCCGTACTTCGGTCGTCCCTCAACCGAAAGAACAACACGTCAACATTAAATGGAGAACGTTTAGATCGATCAATACCTATTAATTTGGTGTTAGCGCTTTTCCAGATTGATACAAAACCACCCGGGTGTTGATTAGCAAGGATCAATCCAGTCGCTCTCCGATTCTCTGTTGAACTCAAAGAAAAAACACAAAATTACTATAATGCCACAAACACATGTATCAATCAGTTATGCCACACTCATTACTCACACTCAATCTCTCTCAGCCCTGAGAAAACTTAAAACCAAATTAATGCCCACATTCTCCACCATGTTGTCGGCTTCGTAACCCATGTGCTCTGCAACTCGCTTCTTACTCAGAAAGGTGGGGGCGCCGACCTCCAAAACCCCAGCGGGAAGTTTTTCAAAATAAGACCCAGAACTGAGAGACAGAGAGTAAAATAACACACACACAACAGATATCTGTTTCACACTGGACGCACCTGCAGATGGGAGTCAGAAAAGATCTGACTCGCTTCTCTACAAGGGTGTACCATTTTTATTAAAGAAGAACAAAGAAAATATCACATGACTCATCTCCCCTCCCCTACATCTTAACAGGTCAAACATTTTCTCCAGGTTTCCTGACCTGGTTTTATAGCCGTACCATAAACTAGAGTTCATAACCCGTCCTCCCTGCTTTTAGTTCCTATCTTGATTTCTAATCTACACACATCCTGGTTTTACAACATGTAGTAAATTCTTGCCCAAGAGTTTTATTACTTAAGACCTTACCCCAATAAAATACTGGTAAACAGTCATGTTTTACTACCCTGAATAATATAAACAGGCCTTTTACCTCTAAATGCTTACTAAAGATATATTTAAAACATGTACTACAAAACTGCATAATAAAAAATAGCCCCAAAAAAGTAGAATACAACACCTGTTAGGAAATTTAAATGATGTCACCATGGACACAAAGTCAGTTCTAATGGTTCACGTTGCCTTATGCATCGCTAAGAAAACTATCCTCCTGAACTGGAAAAATAAAAAAGCTCTTAATATTAATCAGTATAGAAATCTCTTGTTGGACCATATTGGTCTTGAGACGGCCTCTGGCTCCATATCTGATCAATCTCTCTGGGCTCCTTTGATCGGCTCCATCACCTAGTGGGGGTGGGGGGCACTTGGTTTTGTCGTTTGGGACACTGTTGCTGATGTGGGGGTTTTGGGGTTGGAGGCGTCTGGGGGGGACCCCGGGGGGTGGGATCACTGGGCGGATGGGGCGCTGGACGTCGTGGCCGGCCTGGGGTTGGGCTTTGGGTGGTGACTCCTGATGGCTGCATGCGGTGCCTTGGGGGGGCTGCACTGGCGGACATGGGTTACTGGCCTGGTGGCCGTGCTGCGCCTGGGTAGGGTCTGGGGTGGGCCTGGGGATTCGGGGCTCGGGGTCGGCCGGCGTGGGGTCTCTGTTGGCCGTGGGGGTCATGGCCGGCCGGCGGCCGGCATGTGCAGCCGCCTCTCTCTTTTTCTCTGGGCCGATTGTCATCGCCAGTCCCTGTATGGCGTCTCGCCTTGTTTGCTGGTTGGGGTGCCTGTGGGCTCCGGGTCGGACGTGCCATGGCTTCCCTCCCCTGGTGGATCCCGGTGAACAGCGGTGCCTATTGGGGTCAGTGGGGGAGCTGGCTCCCTGGGAAGACATTTTGTCTCCCAGTCCTTCCCTCCCCATCCCTGGACACCTCTGTCCACCCGCTCCATCACTTTACCACTCATATAGGGTCTTGGGGCATGGGCACATCACTGGGGTGCGAGGAGGGGCTTCCCTGTCCCAATTTTAATATACAACTTAGACACTCCCACTTATAACATTTTCACACGACACATATGTAGGGACTTTGGGGTGGGCACACTTTTCGGCATCCAGGGGGGGAGCGGTAAAATCAGCTTCACCTCTGGTGCCGGTGCCCACTGTTAAACCACATATAGACACTGAGGGCTCGGGTTAGGGTTGGGGGATGTGTGGCTGCCTCCCCCACATCCCACCCCTCTGTTTTAAATGCACATTATAACAACACGCATCAACACCATACTCGAGCGGGAGGATGGAGGCTAGGGGTCTTTTCCCACCCCTGTTCGCTACGGGCCATCAGGGGTTGGGGTCCGGAGGAGGACATGCGGTCTGGTCGGGGTCCTGGGCTGTTGGGCTGCTTTGCCACTGTGGGGCCCTTGGCGGTCTGCTTGTCTCCATCCTAGAAGGTAGGGGGTCCACCTCCCGGGTCCGGGGGCTGGTGGCTCTACTGGGGCATCGGTACCTGGACCTGGGAGCATAAAGTGTGCATGGGGTGTGTGAGTGAGGGTACAGCGTCATTTTTTTGGGTGTCTTGGTGAGTCAGTGAGAATGTATGGGTTTAAGAGGGAGGGAACGTATGACTGTGTCTGTATGTCTTTGTCTACCTGTCAGGTTGGATCTTGGTCTGCCCCCTCGCCTGGCGCACCTCAGGCCGCCGGTCGCCGGCGGAGCCCGTGGGCTCGTCACTGCTGCCCCCCGGGCCCCTGCACAGTGGCCGCTGGATGTTCCCCTGGGGTTCTCCTTTGCTCCTCTCTTGGGGGATGCCGTCGGCCCCGCCCGGGTCCGCCTGGGGCTCTGGCGGTCCTTTGGATGTCTTTGCTCCGATCTCCTTCATGTCTGCATCGATTCCTGGGAGACGGATTGATGCCTGCTCACACCAACTATCGAACACTCTTATGGAGAAACCTTATATGCACCAGCATGCTAACACACACACATAAATGTGGGGTCTCTGGTGTTTAAGGATATATTCTTGGGCTGAGGTTATCATTACTAGATCTTGATTAATCGGTACCCATGAGTTTTTCTGTGACATTGTTGTTGTATTTTTATATCTGTTTTTGTGTGATGTGGTTGTGCAATTCTTAGTTCACAATGCTTGGTTGGTTTTGTCGATGTTCCTTTTTCGTGTTTTGTTTTGTTTTTCCCCCTCTCTCTGCTGTCCTGTGGGTATAGAGGCAGACTTCAATGTCTTCCTGTTTTCTTTGTTCCCCTTCCTCTCTTGTATTTTCAACTCACCCTCTCTCATGACATTTTGTTTCCTACTTCTCTTCTACATCTTCCTTCTTTCTTCTCCTTAATTTTCCATCTCCGTGTCCATAACATCAGGAAATAAAAACCCCAACAATTCATAATAAAGATTTTTCACACATAAATCAAGTGGAGTACTATAGCAAAAGCTGCACAGCTCCGCTTGTGAAAGTAAATCTGTTGGGCTTCTACTTGGTACTCAGACACCAATTCTGAGCTCCACACTGCCAAACAGGACACGTAAAAAAATAAACAATTTCTGCAGACTGAATCACATCCGATGCATGTTGTCTGAATAGCCATAATATCACCTTTAAATAAACAATTTCTGCAGAGTGAATCACATCTGATGCATGTTGACTGAATAGCCGTAATCTCACCCTAAAATTTACCATTTCTGCAGACTGAATCACATCTGATGCATGTCTGAATATCCATATCACCCTAATATTTTTTGTCATGTAAGGTCATTTTATTCATGACACGTACAATTTTTCAATCTGCTTCCTTAGAGAACATGATCAGAGACAATTTTTGTGATGCAAGGTCAGTTGATTCATGACATGTAAAATTTTTCAATCTGTTTCCTTTGAGAACATGATTCAAGATCCAATTTGCTATGATGTCAGATCAGGGTATGCATGTACTGATGCAATTTACGTGATTCTGATGGAATGTATATAGTACACTGTACCTTGTGTTTTTTCTATTCCTCTTGGAATAGCTCAGGGTTTGAACCGTTTAGGGGTTCTCTGCCAGTTGGGCAACTTAGATCCAATTTTGGATGAAATATGTTCTTCTATTCACCTTATTCAATGTCCAGTCCACTGTATTTTCCCAGGGATAAGACAATGTTTATATTGTAATTTTGGTGTTTATGTACTGTAATATACAGGGCATCCAGCAGAGGATGCCATTAAGCACCTAGATGAATGACTACATCGCTTATTGGAGAAGAGGAGCACACGTGGGAGGTTAGAGGTCACTCCCATCCACGTGTGGCCCTCAATCTTTCCTTTTCTGAACCATTGCTGAGCAGAACAGACGTGTTCCGTAGACTCTATTTTTAGCCAGCAATACGAGCCTGAAGAAGGTTAATTGTAACCGAAACGTCGCAACAGCTTTTTTAAAAGCTTGTACTTTTATTTTTTTTGAATTAAAGTGCTTTTTGAGCAGAACTTAAGTTCCGTTATTTACTTTTAGTTCAAGTATAGTTTAGTTTTTTCTTGAAAACATTTTATTTCCTGCATTTTTAACCACAAAGTGGTCCCAAGATGCCCTGGGAACCAAGACAGAACCAGCATGACAACTGGACACGGGTGAGTTACAGCCGAGGTCGGCGCAGATTCCAGCCGGAGAGCACGGCGGACCAGCCACACCCCAGATGGAGAAGACAGGACAGGAGCGGCCCCGCATCCCACATATGCGGAAGTGACGAGGAACCGACCCCGCTACAACCGAACGCAGCCATGGACCGGAGACCAGCACCACTACCAGGACCAGGGGAGGAGAAGGGGACAGCGCCCCACCGGAGGAGCGGCACGGAGGCGCAGCGCACCACGCGCACAGCAGAGACAGCGGCCGCTTCCTGCTCGCAACCCACTGCCGCAGAATCCTCCACCGAACAGTCTGCAGACTGAGGATCCGACCTTTATTGCTAAGGTAAAAATAATACACAGACTAATTAAAGCAGCGCATCACATGAAAAACATTACACACAATGATAATGGACCCCCAGCACTGCAAAAAAATCACACAGAATCTGGCTACGGTCATAAAGCCGGCGGGCCCAACAGAACACACCGCCCTATTAATCGAGGGTAACGCGCGTAATTGGGCGCACACCTCCACGATCATCCTGAAAGAACATTACAAATCGGAAATTATAGACAGTGTATTTGATTTAGCCAAACATGTCGCTAATGATCTGGAGGGTCCATTTGAAATCGCTACAAAATGGGCGAAAAGAAATCTAGGCCGTCGCCTGCAAGAAAGAACATTAAAAACTGTTTATGACTCCATCATGGACTAAACAACGGATCAGATCGCAGATGAGGTCCTGCGCAGCCTGATCGGCTGCGAGGAACCTGAGGAACTCAGCACGCAGCTTCCTCGCACCTCGGAGGACACACCAGAGCGCAATAACGCACTTCCTGCGCCCTCATCTCCATCCTCCTTGTGAAGGTTCACAATTAGTCAGAGGACAAAGGTGGTTTGACTTGCAAGTTGTTTTTTTAATATTTTCTTTTCTTTTGAGAAAACAATGGATAAAAAGTCTAATAAACATTGAAAAAGAGGTTGACAGACAAAAATAGTTTGGGCCCAACTTAAAGTTAACTAAATAAAACAGACAAAAAAAAAGACTGACTGGCCTGACAAGGATTCTTCTTCCCCCAAGAAACCCTCAGGGGAGGTTTTAAGCAGAAGGACAAAACTAAACTAGACAGATGGGGGAGAAGAAATAAACTAAAATTACTATTTACTAATTTAAGTTGAAACAAAGAAAACCATTAAACAAACAAATTAAACAAAAAATAATCTTATCAATAAAGAAATTAAATCATAATCTTTGAGGAAACAAAACTAAAGTCCATGTAAAGGTTTGGCTGCTCCTCCTGCAGTTGTCTCCTTCAGTGGAGCAGGCCAACCTTCAATAATTGTGGGATTGAGGGCACCTGGGGTGAAACTCAAAAACAAACAAAGTAAATAAACTGTTTTTCACTTAAGACAAATCAAATGTGTGCACTACATTTAACCTATATCAAGTAAACAAATGAAATATTTTAATTTAAAGAAAAACAAAAGAAATACTAACACCTATGTGGTGGGTGCTGGTCCATCCACCACACACTCCCCCTCCTCCAAACTTTCCCGATGGGAGCGGGAAAGATAGTCGGCAACGATGTTTTGTCTGCCAGGGATGTGGACAACTTCAAAGTTGAAAGGTTGGAGGGCGAGATACCAGCGGGTGATTCTATCGTTTGTGTCCTTCATGCTCTCCAACCACTTCAATGCTTTGTGGTCCGTCTCGATAATGAAGGTTCTTCCCAAAAGGTAATATTTCAGCGAGTCCAACGCCCACTTCACCGCCAGACACTCCTTCTCGATCGTAGAGTAACGAGTTTCTCTGGGGTGAATTTTGCGACTGATAAAAGCGACAGGGCGGCGAACTTCTGGAGGTCCCTGGAGCAACACCGCTCCCAGGCCTCGGTCTGAGGCATCCGTTTGTAGTATGAAAGGTTTTTGGAAGTCAGGACACTTCAGCACCGGCTGTCCACTCAATGCGTGTTGAATGTCTCTAAAGGCAGCTTTTGCTTGATCTGTCCATCGCAGCTGACTGGAGCCTTTCTTACTCGTCATGTCTGTTAATGTCGCGGCTCTGGTTGAAAAATTGGGGATGAATTTATGATACCAACCAGCCATCCCAAGAAAAGACCTTAATTGCTTCCTGGTCTGGGGTAAAGCACAGGATTGGATAGCCTGCACCTTCTCCACTTGTGGCTTCACTTCTCCATCCCCAATAACATAGCCCAGGTACTGGATCTCCTTTCTTGCCAAGTGACATTTTGCAGGATTAATGGTCAGACCTGCAGTGCGGAGACACTCCAAAACAATTTTCAGGTGTTCCAGATGTTCTCCCCAGCTGCTGCTGTACACTACAATGTCATCAAGGTATGCAGATGTAAATTGAGACAGACCACATAGTACCTTATCTATTAATCTTTGAAATGTTGCTGGAGCTCCATGTAATCCAAACGGCATGACAGTAAAGTGGTACAGCCCCCATGGTGTTCTGAAGGCAGTCAGCTCTCTGGACCTGGCTGTTAAAGGGACTTGCCAATATCCTTTGGAGAGATCAATAGTTGACAGGTATTTTGCCTTACCAAGACGATCAATGAGTTCATCGATTCGTGGTGTAGGGTAAGAATCAAACTTTGAAACAGAGTTGAGATAACGGAAGTCTATACAAAACCGAATTGTTCCATCCTTCTTTGGGACGAGAACAACTGGATTGCACCAATCACTCTGAGAAGCTTCAATGATGCCTAAAGACAGCATCAGGTCAATTTCCTTTTGCAGGGGTCCTAGCAAACGTTCCGGAATCCGGTAACTTAGGCGTTTGACCACCGCATTCTCTTTCAGAGAGATGTCATGAGTGGTGATGTTGGTGCATCCTGGTTTGTCACTGAACACAACTGGTGAACACAGAGCTCTCACCTGGGACTGCTGCTGGTCAGTGAGGTGGCTTAGTTGGAGAACAGTGACTGATGGAGTGGGCAGATATTGTTCCTCCACTTCTTCATCTGACATGCTCCTTATAAAGGTCACAGTATGTTTCTCCTCAGATCCAGGAATCCATTCCTTCAGCAGATTAACATGTAGAACACGACTGCTGCGGCTGTGACCTGGAACAGAGATTCTGTAAGTGGTAGGACCCAACTTCTGAAGGACTTCATAGGGACCTTGCCACTTCGCAAGTAGCTTGCTCTCCATAGTTGGCAACATCACCAATACTTTTTTTCCAGGACAAAAACTTCTGGTACGAGCAGCTTTATCATACCAGGTTTTCTGGTTTGTTTGAGCCTTCACCATGTGCTCCTGAGCTAATGCGAACATCTTCTCCAGCTTCTCTCTCATCTGAAGAACATAAGACACAATGTTAATTGGTTCCCTGCCTTCTCCATCCTCCCAGGTTTCCCTCAAGAGCGCTAGAGGCCCCCTCACTTCGTGACCAAACAGCAGCTCAAACGGGGAAAACCCAGTGGAGGCTTGTGGAACTTCCCTGTAAGCGAAAAGCAGATAGGGAAGCCACTGATCCCAGTCAGAACCTGTATCATTTATGAACTTGCGCAACATTTGCTTCAAGGTTTGATTAAATCGTTCTGTCAACCCATCTGTTTGAGGATGGTATGGTGTTGTCCTTAAGCTTTTAATACCAAGTAGCTGATACACCTCCTTCAACAGTTTGGACATGAAATTTGTGCCTTGATCAGTTAAGATTTCCTTGGGAAATCCAACCCTTGAGAAAAACTGAACAAGGCAGAAGGCAACCGTCTTAGCTTTTATTGACTTAAGAGCAAATACTTCAGGATATTTTGTTGCATAATCTGTGATAACAAGCATAAATCGGTTACCGGCCCTGCTTCTTTCCACCGGGCCCACAATGTCCATTCCCAGACGCTCAAAGGGAGTGCTAATGATTGGCAATGGCTGGAGAGGAGCTTTAGATGGAAATCTTCCTGATGTCTTCTGGCACTGTGGGCAACTTTTACAGAAGTCACTGACATCTTTCTGTAGACCAGGCCAGTAAAACCACCTCTGGATGCGAGCCAAGGTTTTATTCTTCCCCAGGTGGCCAGCCCAAGGAATTGAATGGCCCAGAGACAAAATGGTCCCTCTGACGTCATGAGGAACCATTAACCGTTTCACTGCTCCATGCTGTTGATAGAGAATGCCATTTTCCATACAGAACTTAGTTGTTCCACTTTCATCCTTGTCCAGTTTCCTGAACCACTCCGCTAATGTTTCATCCTGGTGCTGCAGCTCACTAATATTACCAGGAATTTGGAAACCAAGCAGAATGTTAGGCGCTGGCAGAGTTGCAGTGGGCTCTGCATTCTGTAGAAACTTCTCTCTCCTTCGCTGTTTGCGTGTTTTATGCACTTTAGTCACCCCAGCTTCAATATCTGCATCATAGAAGGGCATAGTGCTTAACATTTTAACTGAATCATCTTTTTGTTTGGCTTGGGCCCGAGTTACAGCCACATTACATCCTGGAGTAGACAATAAGTCCATTAAAACAGGTAAATCATGTCCCAATACAACTGGGTAAGGCAAACTTTCTGCAACACCAACATTCATCAGATAGGTCTGCCCTCTCACTTTAAGGTAAACATCTGCACTTGGGTATTGTTTCTCATCTCCATGGACACAGCAGATGGAGAGGGCCTTGGCAGCAGAGACAACATGAGGTGAGACATACCTGCTCCGTACAAGTGTCTGTGTGCTTCCTGTGTCTATGAGAGCTTTCACCGTCTGACCGTTGATTTCCACAGATATCTCCTTCAGCGAGCTCATCACACGGACTGGTTCAGGTGCTGCTCCAGGCACAAAACACATCTGCGAAGACTTCACAACATTTTGGGGGCACTTTGGCTTTATCTGGCCCTCCTGCCCACACAGATAACAGACCGGCTTCCTAATAAAATATTTTGATTGATGTGTGGTTTTTCCTTTTTCAGTCAATGGGGATTTACTCACACTTGAAACAACTGTTGAGTTCTCCGAATCAGCAGTCTGTCCACTCCTTTTGTGGGTGCTGTGAGCCCATGACTGGTTTTTCCTTCGAGCAGCCACAAAATGCATCAGCCAAAGAAGCAGCTTCAGGTGCAGTTTTTGGATCCCTTTCCTTAATCCACACTTGAAGTTCTGGTGATAACATGCGGAGATACTGCTCAAGTATAATCATGTCATTGATTTCCTCAACAGTTTTACCTTTGGGTCGAATCCACTTCCCATATAGGTCTTTCAGCCTGGTGTACAGTTCCTTTGGCGTTTCATCTGGCTTCACATAGAGGGAGCGGAACCTCTGACGATAGGTTTCACAGTTGATGTCATACTTCTGAAGAACAGCACCTTTCACCTGATCATAATTCATGGAATCATCAACATCCATGTGAACATATGCACTTCTTGCCTTGCCGGTCAATAATGGGATCAAATGAAACGCCCACTCTGACTTTGGCCATCTGCAAGCAGCTGCTATTCTCTCAAAAGTTATCAGGAAATGCTCAATATCGTCATCTTCATTTAATGGATGTAACTTGGGTTGTTTTACATGTGAAGGAAAATTTAACAGATCACCTGAGTCAGAACATCTGTGTGGAGTGGGAGCCTCTGTAGAAGAACCACCAGGATGATTGATTGCTTCATGACTGGGTGGTGAAGTAGCACCTTGGTTTGTGGTCCGTGTTTGGACTTCCAGCTGAAGAAGGCTGAACTGATGTTGAAGAGCCTTAAACCTCTGATCCTGCCTTGCAGCCTCTTTATCCCACATTGCCTGTTGGGCTCTCTGCTGTCCAATGTGGGATTTCAGAATGTTTGCAAGATCTGTTAGGCTGGGCTCCTTACCTTCTTCACCCACAGTGCCACCTACAGCTCCACTCTCCTCAACTGCAGAGTCCTGTTGATCGTTCTTATCCATTAGCTGATTTGGAACTTTGGTTCTAGTTCCTGGCATGACTTTAGTTTCTCGGAAGGAGGCACCAATGTCCAACTGACTATCCCACTCCTGACACCAATTGTGAAGGTTCACAATTAGTCAGAGGACAAAGGTGGTTTGACTTGCAAGTTGTTTTTTTAATATTTTCTTTTCTTTTGAGAAAACAATGGATAAAAAGTCCAACAAACATTGAAAAAGAGGTTGAGGGACAAAAATAGTTTGGGCCCAACTTAAAGTTAACTAAATAAAACAGACAAAAAAAAGACTGACTGGCCTGACAAGGATTCTTCTTCCCCCAAGAAACCCTCAGGGGAGGTTTTAAGCAGAAGGACAAAACTAAACTAGACAGATGGGGGAGAAGAAATAAACTAAAATTACTATTTACTAATTTAAGTTGAAACAAAGAAAACCATTAAACAAACAAATTAAACAAAAAATAATCTTATCAATAAAGAAATTAAATCATAATCTTTGAGGAAACAAAACTAAAGTCCATGTAAAGGTTTGGCTGCTCCTCCTGCAGTTGTCTCCTTCAGTGGAGCAGGCCAACTTTCAATAATTGCGGGATTGAGGGCACCTGGGGTGAAACTCAAAAACAAACAAAGTAAATAAACTGTTTTTCACTTAAGACAAATCAAATGTGTGTACTACATTTAACCTATATCAAGTAAACAAATGAAATATTTTAATTTAAAGAAAAACAAAAGAAATACTAACACCTATGTGGTGGGTGCTGGTCCATCCACCACACTCCTCTTCCTCGTCCCTTGCCTCTTCATCATCCCCTGCCTCTTCATCAGCCGCTTCTCCTGTAATAGAGGAAACAGGCATCAGCAGCGAGATTGTGCAGCAACGCACGAACCGCACACTGGAGCGCACCGGTTCACTGGAGCGCACCTGCCCGAGAGAGACCGATCATGACAACAAGTGCCACCATGACGGATCCCCCGACGAACGACTGGTCACCGGAGCGGAGAAAGGGAATCCCCACACCGGACCCGCCCACAGCGATCCTGATCGACACATCCATGGATACTGCAGACGATCCGCTTCATCCGCCACCGCTGGAACAGAGGACGCCCCGGGGACTACTACCTGTAACGAGGAGCAGATCATCCACACCCAGAACCACCACCGGAAGCATTTTGAGCAGCATGGAGGAGGAGCTTGAGCTGCAGCTCATTGACCGGGCCTCAACAGAAGGGGAAATAAGGAGAACAACGAAGGAGGAAGAACAACGCCCCCTAGCTGCGACTCTTCCTCAGCCCAAAATCAGCTTGGTTCCAATCGCACGGAGGCTGCTGATAAGCCAACAGAGGAGGCTCTCCTTCCCGCTGACACCCCTTTCTTCCAGAGCGGCTTCATCCACGGAGCCTGGACCTTCATCTGCTCAACCTTCTACCACAAAGGTAAAAAAAACATTTAGACATATAAGAACATGTAATAAATCAACAGAATGGTCATTGGGGATAGACAAATTATTTTTTTTTGGGGTGACTCTAATGTGGGCAGATTCCCACCATTTGACTCTTCTGACTTACAAATAGAGAGCTTTCCAGGAGCTAAGTGGAAGCATGCTGCAGGGCTTCTGATGAAAGCCCAGGGTGGCGAACAGGTTGAGAAACTGATCCTTTCCTTCGGTCTTAACAGATCTCAGAAACAAAAACAGACAGCTATTAAAGAACTGAGTCTGACTCTGAGTTGCTCAAGCCAAACTACCGCAGGCTCACATCTTTGTTCCTGTGATAAACTTCTCTCCATCCTTACCTCAGAGAGAGAGGTTTATTCTGAGAGGCTTAAACAATTGCATCCTTCAGCACAGCAACCACATCACTGACCTGGAGGACTTCGAGACGGAGGAGGACGACGTACACTGGAGCAGTGACACAGCATCTGCCATCCTGACTCAATGGATTGAGTGGGTAAAATAAATGTCCCCAAAAGCCGGGCCGGACCGGAGGGGGTCAGAACTGTTATTAACCTCTCTAAATGTTTCCATCTTAATGCTACCCAAATGAACCTGTTGAACAAAGGTCTGACTTTTATCCCCACCACAGGTGTGAACAGAAATATTGAATTTCAATGCAGATCTGATATGCAGCGGTACCACAGGAGGGTAAAACTGGCCGTCACCAAACCAAACCAAAACATTATCATAAAACCAGCTGACAAAGGGAGCTCCATAGTTATTATGGATAAAGAACAATACCTGTGGGAAGGTCATAGGCAACTTTATGACCCCAGATATTACAAAAAATTAAAAGAACCTATTTACAAAAATACTATACCTATTATAACTAAAATAATTGATAATCTATACATAAAAAAATTTACTACAGCAAAACAAAAAAACCTACCTGGCAGGGTCTTCTGAACCACGACCCATAAGATTTTATATGCTACCAAAAATCCATAAAGAATCTGAGAAATGGAGCAAACCTGGGGAAATCCGTCCTGGTCGACCCATAGTGTCTGACTGTAACAGTGAGACTTTACAGCAGAATTCATTGATCATTTCCTGAAACCGTTATCCACAAAATATGCCAGCTACATAAAGGATACTTATGAATTTGTGGAAAACATTAAAAATATCACAATACCAGAAGAATCCTTTTTATTCACCATTGACATTGACAGTTTATACACAAACATTGACAGCAAAGAAGGCATGGAAACGGTAAAAAATATGTTTCACAAATATCCAGATAAAAAAGACCAGAAAAAGAACTATTAGAACTATTAAATATTAATCTGACCAAAAATGATTTTGAATTCGATGGCCAATATTTCCTACAAATTAAAGGTACAGCCATGGGAAAGAAATTTGCCCCAGCATACGCCAACATTTTTATGGCTCATTTGGAAACATCTGCCCTAAATAAATGTGCTAAAAAGCCTCTGCACTACTACAGGTACCTGGACGATATCTGGGGCGTCTGGACGCACTCTGAAAGGGATTTTGAGGACTTCCTGGACACACTCAACACACACAATTCCTCAATCAAACTCAAATCAACCACCAGTCACACATCGGTTGACTTTTTGGACACAACATATAAGGGACCAAATTTTTCCACCACCAAGAAACTAGACGTTAAAGTCTTTTTCAAGAAAACAGACACACATGCACTACTTTACATAACAAGCCATCACCCCAAACACACTTTTGCAGGATTGGTTAAATCACAATTACTCAGATTTCATAGAATTTGTACATCAAAGGAGGATTTCATTACAGCCACCAAAATTTTATTTCAAGCATTGTCCACCAGGGGGTACTCAAGATCCTTTTTAAGAAGCTCCTTCAAAACCTTCCCACAGGTTAAACCTATAGATGTGGCACCTATTCTCCCTTTTATCACCACCTATTCTTCCTCCACAACCAACCACAACAAAATTTTGAGCAATTTCAAAAGGAAACCCAGTTATTAAAGGACCATAGGATCATTGCGGCGTACAGGAGGAACAAAAACTTAAAGGACCATCTAGTCCACGCCCAAATTAAGAGGCAGGACCACCTTAGCACCAAAGGTCACGGGGAATTTTTTGAGCACCAAACATGGCTGCAAAATGAAACAAATAAAGAGGTTTTCCGCTCAGGAGTTAGAGGGAACCCTCACTCCAAAAATTGTATTTATTTAATTTCATGCCAACAATGTAACCTACAGTATGTAGGGGAAACAGGGAATACAATCCTGGTGCGCTTTACTCAGCACAGATACAACATTCTGAGACAAAAAAGGACTGATACTCCTCTAGTAAAACACTTCATTTCACATGGCTGGGAAGCCTTACGAGCTACAGTCTTAGAATCTAACCCAAATTGGTCCACAATTCATCGGAGAAGGATTGAAAGATCCTGGATTAGAAAATTAGGGACTTTATTGCCCACAGGCCTGAATGAGAGTTAGGAGGCTGAGGGGGCCCACCACAGCGATGGCCCGTGCTTGAAAGGTCCTGTCGCCGAAGGCGACAGGACCTTCGCTTTTCAGAATCCCTTACCCTAGTGACATCTTTAACCAGGTCTTCTCTCTAACACCTGCCCTGTCAGGGGGGTTCAGTCAATGAACTTGTCAACAGCTTTAATGCAAAAAATTTAAATGTTATGGATACTATTGCTCCCACAAAGGTGAAGGTTATCTCTGGAAGGAAAAAGTCTCCATGGAGAAATTACCCACTGGTGAGAAATGAAAAAAGGGAGTGTTGGAAAGCCGAGCGCAGATGGAGAAAAACAAAACTTCAGGTTCATTATGACATCTATGAAGAGAAACTTCACTCTTATAACTTACAACTGAGGAATTCAAGGAAGTCATATTTTTCTGACATCATCACCAGAAACAGTCATAGTGCTCGCACATTATTTGCTGTTGTCGACAGGCTAACAAACTCTCCTGTGTCAGTAGCACCTGAACTCTATTCCACCAAGGCCTGCAATGACTTTGCCAAATTCTTCACAGACAAAATACATCGGTGATCTCCTGACCCAGTATGTACCTACTCGACCCCTCAGGTCATCTGGATCCGCTCTTTTATCAATTCCCAGAGTCAGAACCAGACATGGAGAAGCTGCGTTCAGCTTCTATGCTCCACATGTCTGGAACAAACTCCCAGAAAGCCTCAGATCAGCTGAAACACTCAGTTTATTTAAATGCAGGTTAAAGACCCACCTGTTCTCAGCTGCTTTTGATTAGGTTTTTATTCAAGGTTTTAAATCTGCACGGCTTCTTTTAAGATTCTTTCAAGATTTTGTTTTAAATTTTTTCTCATTTTAATTCATGGTTTTTATTCCTGTACTTTTGCTTTTTCTGCACCCTGCTGTAATGCTTTTGATGTTTTATGTAAAGCACTTTGAATTGTCTTGTAACATGAATAGTGCTATACAAATAAACTTGCCTTGCCTTGCCTTGCCTAAACATGAATCTAATAGTCTTCTTCACAACTAAATTCAGCACAGAAGCAAATCACATTAAACACATAATTCAAAGGAATTGGAAAATTTTGCAATGTGATACTTCTCTACAAGATGTATTTGCAGAGCCCCCAGTCTTTAGTTTTAAACGGTCGCCTACTTTAGGAAACAAATTGGTGAAAAGCTACTTACCAGCAGACCGTAAAACCACCTGGCTACCTAAACCGATTGATGTTTTCAATGTGGTCATTGTAACCATTCCTGCAATGTACTGAAATGTTATAGCTTTCAAGATGTTCATGGGGTGAAAAATTATAAAATAAAACACTTTATAAACTGTAAAACAACATTTGTAATTTACAGATTGGAATGCCCTCAATGTAAGGTTTTTTACATTGGCAGAACAAAACAAAGACTACAAGACAGACTAGCAGAGTGTTACAATAACAAACTAAAGAAAAGAGGAGCAAAACACAGAGATGAAGCTTAACAATATTTATTAAACAAGTTAGGCATAAAAATTAACTTCCTCTGTCATTCCCCCATCATGCTCTGAACCAAAACTGAAAACCGAATTAATACACGACAACCACAACAGCGGACCTCCGCTTGAATACAGAACACCAGTGTTAACGCTCCAAATCACGGCACGGCAAATCACTGCAAATAATCACAACAATTGGTTTTACTCATATGATCGGGTATGGCTTTTCCTGAGCACGGCGAGAGGACATGAAAGCTAAATTAAGGGGGAGTGACCCAACAGACAATAAACATACAAAACAACAAACAAAAAGTTTAAGTAGTTAGTTCATTTACAACCGTCACTCAGTATAAAGAAAAACCACATGCAACAGGAACGAACTAACTAGGCTAAAACAAAAACAACTCAAAATAAATGTCTAAAAAGGACTGCAGGCAGCGGTGCATAAAAACTATAAAAGAAAAAATACAAAAATTACTATAAATTGTCAGCTTCTGCAGCCGAGGATCGGACCGCCAAGGTCCCCGCCTTTGGTATGGCCTTGAGCCGGAAAAGGGTGGGGTGCCTTCTCCGGGTCGGGGATGGGGTGCTTCCCCAAGATGAGGAGTTTAAGTATCTAGGGGTCTTGTTCACGAATGAGGGAAAAATGGAGCGAGAGATCGATAGACGGATTGGTGGGGCATCTGCAGTTATGCGGGCGCTTTACCGGTCTGTCGTGGTGAAGAGAGAGCTGAGCCGAAAGGCGAAGCTCTCGATTTACCGGTCGATCTACGTTCCTATCCTCATCTATGGTCACGAACTCTGGGTGGTGACCAAAAGAACGAGATCACGGATACAAGCGGCTGAAATGAGTTTCCTCCGCAGAGTGTCTGGGCTCTCCCTTAGCGATAGGGTGAGAAGCTCAGTCATCCGGAGGGGGCTCAGAGTAGAGCCACTGCTTCTCCACATCGAGAGGAGTCAGTTGAGGTGGCTCGGGCATCTGGTCAGGATGCCTCCTGGACGCCTCCCTGGTGAGGTGTTTCTGGCACGTCTCACCGGGAGGAGGCCCAGGGGAAGGCCCAGGACACGCTAGAGGGACTATGTTTCTCGGCTGGCCTGGGAGCGCCTTGGGGTTCCTCCCGAGGAGCTGGAACAAGTGGCTGGGGAGAGGGAAGTCTGGGTCTCTTTGCTTAGGCTGCTGCCCCCGCGACCGGACTCCGGATAAGCGGAAGAAAATGGATGGATGGATACAATAAATTGGAAACACATTTTAATTCAACCTTTAAAAACATTAAAAACACTGCATACCTGCAGCGTCGAATTCCCACGCCCAGTCATTCATTCAATCACTCACAGGGAACGTGTCTGATCCCGACCCTGCAGAATACATTAAAAATCAGACCACAATATATCACATCCGACCTTATAAAAAAACATATTTAACGGATCATCAGAAATAACAACACCCAAAGCCAACTGTGGGTCCAGCACGCACTTTGGCCACCCTACAGGAAACTTGCACTCCCCAGTACACAGCCGCTTCCCCTTTTATAGGAGACGGCCCGGAGGCCAGAGCAACACCTCTTGGTGCCACCTGCTACAAGAGCATAAATATGCCATAAGAACAAATAACCTTAACTACCCCAAGGCTGAACACTTTAAAGAAAAACATAACAGTAATCCCTCAGTCTTGAAAGCTATTGGTATTAATCACATTCCTGAGTCTGTTCGCAGAGGAAATCGGATTTAAACATTAAACCAATGTGAAAGTTTTTGGATTTTCAAGTTGAAAGCTACCCTCTACCCAGGTCTAAATGAGGACTTTAACCTGACTGATTTCCTATAATTGAATGTAGGGTGTTATGTGTAATATTTTTTATGTACTCTTGAGATTCCCTAAGAGAACAGAAAAGATGCTGATGCTGTTTGCTGAAGGTTCACACCTGTAGCTACTCAGACTTTGAGTATAAGTGTCTAGACTCTTTTCTTTGTTTACCATTCACTTCCCGAAGGCAAGACGCCGAAACGCGTTAAAGTGTATTTTTAACATGTTCATGTAGAACCGCCATGTAAATAAAGGCTTTTTAGTATTTTTCATAAAGACAAGTGCCTTGGATTTTTTCCATTTTTGATTTATGATTGCCCTTCAACAAAGAGCACCGCCTTTTGTTACTTGATGAACACTTGTATCAGTTCCAAGGAAGCTTTTTGTTCACAGACTCCGTTAATTTGAATGACTATGACCAACACATAATGAGCCTCCCTGGTAAGGTCTGTCCAGGGGTTCTGGAGAGGAGGGCCCTACAGGTAGTCAAATTCTAGTCCTGTAGGGTGCATGGGAGTTTGCCCAACTGGTCTACATGCGTTTTGTAGACTTGGAGAAGGCCTTTGACCGTGTCCCTTTGGGAATCCTTTCTTCCTATTCCGGAAGAATAAGGCAAGAAGCCCCTTAATACAGGATGTTAGCTCCCTGTACGCCCAGTGTCAGAGCTTGGTTATTGCCGGCAGGAAGTCGAGCTCATTTCCAGTGAGAGTTGTGTTAGGACACACACAGCCATTCGGTGGCGCTAATCCACATTATAGCTCCAACAGGTGAAGAAGAGAACCAGAGCTTTTATAAGGGCCCTCTCCACCGGACCACGTTCTCTTCCGCTTAGCCTTTGACGAGATTAGTTTAGGATAAATAAGATTTAAGGGTTGTTTGTTTTCTCTGTGATTCGTTACCTTGTGTATGATTTCATTTATTGTTTGGGTACAAACATGCCGTTCGGCCTGGAGGTTTAAACAGTGATTTTCGAAGTTTCCGATGAAAGTCGTTTTATATCCTGCAACCTGAGTGACTCAATCCGACAGGAGTTTTTCTTTTCTCTGTTTGGTTAATAAATGGACCAGAGCAGCTTTAAGCAGCTCCACGTGAGTTAACTCTAGGCTACATGCTAGAGCGAACCACGTGGGCCTGCCTTTGACTGCTCGGCTTCATAAACAATAAAGACTGCCATTAATGATATTCAAAATAGAGATCGGATTTAAAACATATAGTTTAAACACCAAAACTAATCTTTTAAGTTCTTTTTTTAAACCGCCTTTTTAGTGTCAAAATACTAAATTAGATCAATCACTGCAGTGACCAATCCATAAAATATAATCAATTCTCCAGAGGATATTGATTTCTAACTCAGCAAAAGGTTTAATGAAACATTACTTCTTCCAAATAATGTTTTTCCTAACTTCTGATTTGCATTGTGAATTGGTGGTTTGGAAACAAACCAAAAGGTGCTAGTTTTAAACTAGCCACAGTTAGTTTAAAACTAATTTAGCTTCATTCCCAAAACTCTGCAATACAAGCCTTGGTTTTAGGCAAACATATTCATACAAAACTATGACATCACTATCAATTTATTGGTTATTGTTTCTACTCTTTGCATATTTATCCCTTTTACTGTTTACTTTTGGCTGCTAGTTTTATTATTCTTTTTCTTAGTAGTTAAGTTGTGTGTTACTAGCTTAGTGAGTTTGTTGATTAAAGTATTTTAACTGAAGGTTCAGTTCTTTTGTAATAAACTCTTGTATTTTGGAAAGTCGTCTGTTATTTCACTTACATGTGTAGTAACTTGCTGTTCAAAGAACACCACAGACTTATTGCTTCATCTATTGTTTAATTATCTCAGCCTTATCAGGCAGGTAAACATAAACATAAACTGAGACTGAACAATTTGGCTATTGATATTCCTGGATTCCAGGTGGTGCCCCAAACTTGGTAATTTTGACATAAAGTTATTAATCTTATTAATAATTGCCCTAAGCAATTATCCATAATTATTCATTGTCGAATCTTACCTATCTGTGGCACAACAGTTGGACTCTGCCAAGGTTGCCCTTTGTCACAGATTCTATTCATAACTTTTATGGACAGGATTTCTAGGCACAGCCAAGGTTTTGATGAGATCCATTTTGGTGGCCTAAGGATTGGGTCTCTGCTTTTTGCAGATGATGTGGTCCTGTTGGCATCATCAGAACGTTACCTACCGTTTTCACTGGAGCAGTTCACAGCAAAGTGTGAAGTGGCTGGGGTGGGAATCAGCACCTCCAAATCAGAGACCATTGTCTAGTGCGGTAGATTGCCTTCTCGGGGTCAGGGACAAGGTCCTTGCCCAAGTGGAGCAGTTTAAGTATCTGGTGTCCTGTTCACAAATGAGGGGAAAAATGGAGCGAAAGATCAATAGGCTGATGGGTGCGCCATCTGCAGTGATGCAGGCGCTGCCCCAGTCAGTCGTGGTTAAGATCTACATTACTACCCTCATCTTTGGTCACGAGCTCTAGGTAGTGACCAAAAGATCGAGATAACGGACACAAGCGGCTTAAGTGAGTTTCCTCCTCAGGGTGTCTGAGCTCTCCCTTGGAGATAGGGTGAGAAACTTAGTCATCCAAGAGGGGAACAGAGTAGAGCTTCTGCTCCTCCACATTAAGAGGAGCCATTTGAGGTAGCTCAGGCATCTGGTCAGGGTCGACACCGCCCTGGTGAGGTGTTTCGGGCAACCCCAAAGTCAGTGTTGGTCAATGTGGGCAGCTTCACAGGGAGCAGTCGTGCATCAACAGCCACTGAGCACACACGAATACTACACAGACAAGCGTCTTACCTGGGCTAAGGAGAAAAAGAACTGTAGTGTTTCTCAGCGGTCCGGAGTCATCTTCTCAGATGAAAGTAAATTGTTTTTTTTGTTTTGTTTTTTTAGTGTTTTGTGGCCGCAGTGGCCTTTATTGATAGTGGATAGGTTGCAGAAAGGGGAGAGAAGTGGGGGGAGACACACTTGGCAAATGTCTGAAAATGGGGCGCCCGTCTCAAACCACTGCGCCACCCAAGATGAAAGTAAAGTTTGATTTTCATTTAGAAATCAAGGTCCCAGAGGCTATAGATCTGGTGTGAAGCTTCCAGTCAGTGATGACTTGGGGCACCATGTCAACTGCTGGTGTTGGTCCACCAGGTATTCTGAAGTCCACAGTCAACACTGCCATCCCAGGATACTAACCCTAACCCCCCCTGCTAAAAAGCTTTATGAAGACGGTGATTTCATTTTAAAACAGGACTTGGCACATGACCACACTTCCAAAGGTACCAAATACTGGTTCAATACCATGGTGATTGTGCTGATTGTTCAGCAAACCGACCGGACCTGAACCCCATGGAGAATCTCTGATGTATTGTCAATACGATGTGTCTGATAATTGTGTTTAATATTTATACAGAATAGTTACAACAGAAAAACATATAAATGAAGCAAATAAGGTTTATTCATTTTATTGTTTTTAAATGTTAGAGAATGTACAAGATTCCAACTGACAGTAAAAAAACACGCAAGTTCACCGTCTTTGATGTAGTCATTGCACTGTAAGCATCTTTCTCTGGTTATGTGTGAGACCTCTGTCGTTTCCAGAACCTTTTGACCTCGCTGTGTCCTTGGGGAGTCACCACCATCACCCTGTGAGCCACATCCTGCCACACCAGACAGCCCAAACCCTGCACAATGACAGCTTGATTAAACAGCAGAAAACGACAGTCATTATTTCACTTTGATTAGATTAATTCAAAAAGTATAAAGCAGGAGCAAGATGGGAACTGCAATGAGATTGGTAACGGGTGGAGAAGCTCTTATTCAAATCCAATAATTCATCAGGGATGACCCAATCCAGTTATTTTTCTCAATACCGACATGCAACCCTATACTGCAGCCCCCCTATCTGATATTCAAGACAGTGACAGACATGTTACCTCAAAGAGTCCAAGCTCTATTGTTCTAACGAGATGCCTCAACACATACAGCTATAGCTTTCAATAAACAGATCATAATATACAGTTGTGACCAAAAGTTTTGAGAATGACAAATATTAGTTTTCAGTTTGCTGCAAAACTACTTTTAGATCTCTGTTTCAGTTGTTTCTGTGATGTACTGAAATATAACTACAAGCACTTTATACGTTTCAAAGGCTTTTATTGACAATTACATGACATTTATGCAAAGAGTCAGTATTTGCAGTATTGGCCCTTCTTTTTCAGGACCTCTGCAATTTGACTGGGCACGGTCTCAATCAACTTCTGGGCCAAATCCTGACTGATAGCAACCCATTCTTTCATAATTTCAATTCAATTCAATTCAGTTTATTTATGTAGCGCCAATTTACAACAGTTGTCATCTCAAGGCACTTAACAAGAAGTCATTTCAATATATTTATACAAACATTCCAATCAGTTAAAAAGTTTCCTATTTAAGGAATCCCAGCAGATTGCGTCAGTCATTGGCGTGAGGATAATCACTTCTTGGAGTTTGTCAGAATTAGTGGGTTTTTGTTTGTCCACCCGCCTCTTGAGGACTGACCACAAGTTTTCAATGGGATTAAGATCTGGGGAGTTTCCAGGCCATGGACCCAAAATGTCAACGTTTTGGTCCCCGAGCCACTTAGTTATCACTTTGTCCTTAAGGCACGGTGCTCCATTGTGCTGGAAAATGCATTGTTCTTCACCAAACTGTTGTTAGATTGTTGGAAGAAGTTTCTGTTGGAGGGTGTTTTGGTACCATTCTTTATTCATGGATGTGTTTTTGGGAAAAATTCTAAGTAAGCCCACTCCCTTGGATGAGAAGCAACCTGAATTCTCTCAGGATGCTTTACTCTTGGCATGATACAGGACTGATGGTAGCGCTCACCTTTTCTTCTCCGGACAAGCCTTTTTCCAGATGCCCCAAACAATCGGAAAGAGGCTTCATCAGCGAATATGACTTTCCCCCAGTCCTCAGCAGTCCATTCACCATACTTTCTGCAGAAGATCAATCTGTCCCTGATGTTTTTTTTGGAGAGAAGTGGCTTCTTTGCTGCCCTTCTTGACACCAGGCCATCTTCCAAAAGTCTTCACCTCACTGTGCGTGCAGATGCGCTCACACCTGCCTGCTGCCATTCCTGAGCAAGCACTGCACTGGTGGCATTCCGATCCCACAGTTGAATCCTCTTTAGGAGACGATCCTGGTGCTTGCTGGACTTTCTTGGACGCCCTGAAGCCTTCTTAACAAGAATTGAACCTCTTTCCTTTAAGTTCTTGATCATTCTTATAAATTGTTGATTTAGGTGCAATTTTAGTAGCCACAATATCCTTGCCTGTGAAGCCATTTTTATGCAACACAATAATGACTACACGCGTTTTTTTGCAGGTCACCATGGTTAACAATGGACGGACAACGATTTCAAGCATCACCCTCCTTTTAACATGTCAAGTCTGCCATTCTAACCCAATCAGCCTGACACAATGATCTCCAGCCTTGTGCTAGTCAACATTCTCACCTGAGTTAAAAAACTTAAGCAGCAACTTTTCCAATTTCCAATATTTATGTAATTCTCAAAACTTTTGGCCACGACTGTACAGCTGTGTTCAAAATAAGAGTCAATTTCTAACCAGATCAATAACTGGTTTAGATATTACTATATTTCTACAAGGCAAATTACTTATGAAAATTGAGAGCAAACCAACAGCACCAGCAGGCATCCTGCTGATCCTTTGTTATTGAATAAATAACTGAAAGAGGCTTACTCAAGAGATTTTGTCCTTTCTGAAAATCTGGGTAAAATGCATAATTCCAAACATTGTTTAGAATAATACTGTACCTTTATTAAAGAGGAGAAAACATAAGTGCTGAAGAATCCGACTGCTTAGCTAAAATGTTTTAAAATGAAAGCCAAAACCAGAAAGACGTACAATCAAACAGTACACTACCATTTCAATGAATTAAAGAAAGGCCACAATGGCAGACGTAGTGTTACAGAAATATTTCAAGGTTATGTCAATTAATTAATTACATATTAGTAAAAGCATCTAGGGAATATGGCATTATTAGTCAGTAAAGTGGCCTTTCAACTACTCTGATCTAACTGCATGACTCCTCAGCAGTAAGGAGTGAATTGGTTAACCTTACAATGAAGAGATAACATTAGGAGACTGAAGGCAGAAGCTGCTTGCAGAGAGGGGAGACCTGATCTGGGGTGCGAGAGAGTTCGAGCGTTGGCCCAGACGGGCTCATGTATAACACTGGTCATAATAAAATATGAAAAACACTGATCCAGACTCCAGCCTCATCATTACGAATTTTTAATAATTTTTTTAATAATTATTTTGTATTGATCAGTCTTCACAAAGGTCTTTTTGGTAAAATTCTTGTCAAAATGTTTTTGTTTATTATGATTCATTTGTAAAATCAATAAAAAGGGGTAAAACATGCAACGGGTGAATACTTTTAATAGACACTGTACAATTATCTGTGAGTACTGCAACTTGTAGAATCCCATTGGTGAAAATATAAATGAGGCTGAAGAGGAAGCAATCTGATGAAGACATTGGCTGGCCTAACAAGAAATGGAGCAACATTTAAATGGACTGATGGAAGCAATGCCATGTTGGACGGGGGGCATCGACTGGGATGATCCTCTCAGTAACTGAACATCCGCTGTGTCCTGTTATCAACTTTTTACTTTCTGTAACATAGAAATTACTCTTATATCAGATCTTCTGTTCCTTCTGTGTTCTGCTCTGTCTTCTCAAACCCCCAGACGGTCGTGGCAGATGGCCGCTCCTACTGAGCCTGGTTCTGTTGGAGGTTTCTTCCTGTTAAAGGGGAGTTTTTCCTCTCCACTGTCGCTACATGCTTGCTCAGTATGAGGGATTGCTGAAGGATTGCTGTGGTTGGAAATCTGCCCAACCTCACGCCAATGACTGACGCAATCTGCTGGGATTCCTTAAATAGGAAACTTTTTAACTGATTGGAATGTTTGTATAAATGTATTGAAATAACTTCTTGTTAAGTGCCTTGAGATGACATCTGTTGTGAATTGGCGCTATATAAATAAACTGAATTGAATTTAATTGAATACTGATTTTTTTTTTTTTTTAATTAGGGGGCCACAGACACATGATCCTAAACTTTGAATTGATCACTGGGTCATCAGGGTATTGGGATCCCCTTGACCAGGTGTTCCAGTATAAAAGCTGCAGCCGCTTCTGAATCTCATCACATTAAACGGGGGGGGGGGGGGGGTCCAGATATATCTGATTTAAAAATTTAAGTTTTGAGGTTGGTTTAACTCTTTGGACTTAGTATGTTCGGACTGTAGCAGTTTACTCAAAACACCCAGAGGAATAGTAACGACCCTTTTCACTTGCTACATAGATGATTCTTAAAATGATAACAGCATTATTTGTTAAGAAACAAGCTCCAACCTGGGCTCTGTCTCGCAGCACCTCAAAATCTGCTTGGGACAGGAACTGATTGTAGAGAACTCCTGAAAGAAAACATGGCAACATTTTTAGCAAACTGTGTAGAGGTTATGAGCTCGATAACATAACTGATCCACTTTCTCACAAAAACTCAGAGTAGGGGTCAACATACAGATGGGGAGATAATTGTTTGATTCGATGCCAATTTAGCAGGTTTACTTGTTAAAACGAAATGAATGGAACATAATGTTAAAGGCAGATTTAGTTGAATAGACAGAACATTAAGACAAAAATCCAGAAAAAAGGTAAAAATTAAGTTTTATTTGACTGAGTAAAATAAGTATTTGACATTTTGCTAAAACTCTGCGTCACTCTATGGTCTAACCCTTGTTGGCAAGAATAGAGGTCGGATGTTTCTTATAAGTTTGTCACCAGGTTTGTGCACACTGGGATTTTGGTCAACTTCTCTGTACTCTGACACTCTCCACCTACAGATATTTTGTGGGACTGAAGTCCTCAGACTCCCTAATCACCTCCAGGACCTTCCTGCGCTTCTTCCTGAGCTACTCCCCGGCTTAGCTGTATGATTTGGGTCTTTAGCATCCTGGAACCCCATCTTCAGTGTTCTGAGACAAGAAGGTTCTCTTTTAACATTCTACAGTACATGGATGGAGACATTCATTGTTCCTGTACGCTTAGCATAAAAACATCCCCAAAGCAGAATGTTTCCACTGCAGTGTTTCTCACAGAGGGGAAGCTATTCTTTGGTTCAATGTCAGCCACGACAAATCGAATTGATCCCATTATGGTTTCATCTGATCACATTTCATCTCCTCAGTTCTCTGTAAACCTTCAGGTGTTTACTGTCAAACTTTAGACAGTCCTGTACATGTGCCTTTTTGAGGAAGGTGGCCCTGTGGGCACTGAGCTAAGTCTATTATAGTAAAGAGTATTACTAATAGTTTTCTTAGAAATTGTGGTCCGAGCTTCACGGAGATCAGCAACAACCTCCTTCTGTGGAATTCTGGCCTGATTCCTCACCTTTCTCAGAGTCCTCCTTACCCCCAAAAGGTGATATCTTTAATGTAAGCATGACTGGCTATCTGCTTTTTTCATTTTTAAAATATTGAAAAAATAGTTTCTTTCTCACCAACCTGATTGCTATTTCTCTTTTAGACCATTCCAGCCATGTCATGTTGTTTTTCTGGATGACAGATCTTTGGTCGGTCTCATGGGGAAATGAAGAGGTGGTCTTTGCAGGTCAGTACTCTTGCTGGTTGGTAAGGCATGAAATATTTTTTCACTCAAACTAATGCAAGACTATTTCTATATTTTTCTGGATGTTTTAAATAAATTTTTTATCTCCTCCTCTGTTAAAATGAACCACAAAAAGATCTAACCATTTATTTTTAATTGGGTAAACTTAGAAATTGTGCAGAGAAACAATTAATTATTTATCCCACTTTACATGGCCCATCTTTATGAGCTACTAAGACATCTCTAATAGGCAGGACAGTTGGAATCCACCACTGTATTTCTTTCATTTTCCTTGATAGTCAACAGCTACTTTTAGATGTTTGTATGTGCAGTACTGGTTTCTGTGCCGATGACTAAAGGACTGTAGCTACATACTTCCCGACAGTTAAGTATGTTCAATTCCACCAGTAAATATGGAAAAATTAGTTAAGCTGATCTCATAGCTATAGAACAGTAAAAAGAAATGCTTTAATCACAGCTGCAGCTGCTGTGAATTTAGAAAGATGTTGACAGTAGTTTTAATTAACACTGTTTTAAACAATGAGGTTTAAGCAAACACCCTGTTTTGACATGAAAATATATTAAAGCAGCATCCAACAGTTCCCTGGGCTTATACAGTTTATCACACTCACCCTCCGTGAACTGCAGCCGATCTCTCTCAAGCTCCCACAGTCTGATCTGATCTGTTATAGTTGGAGGCAGCACTGGGGTCTAAAATACATGGATGCAGAATGAAGGTCTTAAAACATCAGCAGGGCATCCTTTCTTTCTCTAAAAGCGAGTCTCACAACAATTGGAAGGTTAGCTGTACCTGTGTGAGCAGGACAGGGTGAGCTCTGGTTCTCAGAAAGTGGATAATCTAATAAAACACAATGATAAAATAACATAATTGAGAAGAGTCCATGTGCAACTGCATGGTTTTCCAGGTATATACAATACATTCAGATTTTTTGCTTACAACTTTAGAAACACCTATTGTGTACACTGAAGTTTTTGAAACATGCAAGAATTCAATTAAGATATATATTCTGATTAACAGGAAACAGTCAAATTTTTTATTTAAGTTGATATTGTGTCAGTACATAAAGACAAAAACATCAAATTCACACCTTTCTCAGCTTAATATAAACATGTTCCCATATTTATGTTGTGTTGATATTTTTGATGCCAAGTCAAGTCACAAGTTTTAATTGTTCAGAATCTTAAACAAATTAATTTTAATTATTGCTGGCTTGGTAGCACCGTCACAATTCAGCAAGAAGCTATAAATAACCTGAACCGTGCATGCTTGGCATCATATTACAAACCAAAACAATATGCTTAGCCAGAAATTTCTCTTGGAAATATTTAATGAAAAGTACTTCAACTTTCCCTGTATTTTTATTCCGCATATCTATAGCTGACAGTCCACACCCAGACGAGTACCTGCTGAGCAGTGATCCCATTAGCGATGGCCTGCTGAACTGATTCTCTTGTAAGCTGACCGACCACTACATTGGGAAAGCGATACAACATTTCACTGAAAAGGGCCACCAGAGCAATCTGAAGTTCTGAATCTGAAAGAAAAAAAAAAAAAAAAAAAAAGTATAGATTTTATAGGAATTAATGAAGTTTTGTTACCTGAAAGAAAAAAGTTGTTCTAAAGGTTTTTGAATCAGGATTCTGGGCCTTACACAGCACAGAATCTGTCCACCTTCGTCTTTTTAATGACATTTTAATTTCTTTAGACTCAGGCCATGACACACTCCTTGTTTTGTTGGACCTCTCAGCTGCTTTCGACACTATTGATCACTCAACTCTTCTTACTCGACTTGAACAGCTGGTGGGCCTTCGTGGCACTGTCCTGAATTGGTTTGCTTCCTATCTTTCTAACAGAACTTTCAGTGTAATGGTAGATGCGGCAACCTTGCCACCAGCAGCTTTAACATGTGGTGTCCCTCAGGGGTCCATTCTTGGTCCCATTCTTTTCAATCTCTATGTCCTACCTCTTGGTTGCATATTACAAGCCCATTGCATTCCGTATCACCTGTACGCTGATGATTGTCAGCTCTACATCCATCCATCCATCCATTTTCTTCCGCTTATCCGGGGTCGGGTCGCGGGGGCAGCAGCCTAAGCAAAGAGACCCAGACTTCCCTCTCCCCAGCCACTTGTTCCAGCTCCTCGGGAGGAACCCCAAGGCGCTCCCAGGCCAGCCGAGAAACATAGTCCCTCCAGCGTGTCCTGGGCCTTCCCCTGGGCCTCCTCCCGGTGAGACGTGCCTGAAACACCTCACCAGGGAGGCGTCCAGGAGGCATCCTGACCAGATGCCCGAGCCACCTCAACTGACTCCTCTCGATGTGGAGAAGCAGCGGCTCTACTCTGAGCCCCCTCCGGATGACTGAGCTTCTCACCCTATCTCTAAGGGAGAGCCCAGACACTCTGCGGAGGAAACTCATTTCAGCCGCTTGTATCCGTGTCAGCTCTACATTTCTGTCAAACCTGGTGATGGAATGCAGCCATTAATCAATTGTTTGAGCATATTCAAAGACTGGTTAACGGCTAATTTTCTCCTTTTAAATGAATCTAAGACTGAAGCTATTATTTTTAGTGCCAATGCCCATTCTAGCCCAACCGTCTCTTATCTTCCCTTTCACCTAAAAGCCACAGTCCGTAACCTTGGAGTCCAGATGGATTCCACTCTTAAAATGGATGCGCATGTTAACAATGTAGTCCAGTCTTGTTTTTTTCATTTGCGACGCCTCTCTAAGCTTAAGCCCATCCTAAAAAGAAATCATCTTCAGACAGTCATCCATGCTTTTATCACCTCACGGATTGATTACTCTAACTCATGTTTATATGGGACAAATTCATCAACAACTGCCCGACTCCAGCTTGTTCAGAATGCTGCTGCTCGTTTCTTAAACAACACTAGACGCAGGCAACATATCACTCCAGTGCTGGCCAATCTGCACGGCTGCCTGTCCGTTTCAGAATTGAATTTAAGATTTTAATGTTTGTTTATAAAGCCCTTCATAGCTTGGCACCCACATACCTTTCTGACTTACTTTCTCCATACATTCCAGCACGGTCCCTTAGGTCAGCAGAGCAGCATCTACTCCAAGTTCCCAAAGCCAAATATAAAGGCCGTGGCAGCCACGCTTTTTTCAATCTGTGGTTCTTCACTCTGGAATTGTATTCCGCTTCCAGTAAGGCTGTCGCCAACCCTTGCACACTTTAAGTCACGACTCAAAACTTACTTTCATTCTTTAGCCTTTCCTTCGACATAATTTCATTTGATCTATTTGATATTTTATTGCCTTTTAAATTGATTTGATTCTTTTTTATCTATTGATTATTATCTTATTTTTATCTGTATATGTCTGTTTTAAAATGTGCAGCGCCTTGGTCAGCTCTCATGCTGTCATAAAGTGCGCTTTATAAATAAACTTGGTATGGTATATATATATATATATATATATATATATATATATATATATATATATATATATACATACATATATACACACACACATATATACACACACATACACGTGTGGAAGTCCACAAAATGCCATTAAAAGCCTTCAGTTGATCCAAAATGCTGCAGCAAGAGTTCTGATGAATATTAAAAAGAGAGATCACATTCCTCCAGTTTTAGCTTTCCTTCATTGGCTCCCTATGTATATGTTATATATGTTCCCAACAGAGCACTTTGCTCTCAGACTGCAGGTTTACTTGTAGTTCCTAGGATTTCCCTAAGTAGAATGGGAGGCAGATCTTTTAGTTATCAGGCTCCTCTCCTATGGAACTAGCTCCCAGTTTAAGTCCGTGAGGGAGACACACTGTTTACTTTTAAGGCCAGGCTTAAAACTTTCCTTTTTGATAAAGCTTATAGTTAGAGTGGCTAAGGTCATCCTGAGCTATCTCTGTAGTTATGCTGCTATAGGCTTAGACTGCTGGAGGACAGACTTACCAATTTTCTTCACTCTGCTATTTCCGTTTCTACTACTACTCTCCAGTTGTATTACAGTACATTCTGTTATTTCGACTGTTAACTTTGTTTTCTCTCAGTGTTTTTCTCTCCATAGAAGATATACCTGGTCTGGTATCCTGCTTGGCTGCAATGCCCTGTTGGACGGGGGGCATCGACTGGGATGATGCTCCCAGTAACTGAACATCCACCGTGTCATATATATATATATATATATATATATATATATATATATATATATATATATATAAATAAACTCAACAAAAATATAAACGCAACACCTTGAGTGTATATATGTATGTATGTATGTATGTACCCCCATACAGACGGTTATTTAAAAAGCAGCGGGTAAGCTCCAGCAAAATAATGTAAGAGATGTGTGTGCAGGGTTGAAGACCTATCAAGCAAAGGGAGGATCAGATAGACACTAGTCAGGACGAAGCGGATGTAATGGACATGTTCTTCAACAGGTTCAGCTCAGAAACTAGCTCAGCGTCTTCCTCTGCTGGTCCAGGCCAAAGAGACCGCGTACATTCTACCTGTAGGACCTCAACTGTCTTATCTTCCACCTTGGTCATGGAGCTTGGTGCTGCCCCATCGTTGCCTCTACACCAGAAGACTATGTGTCCTTTTGTAATAAAAGGTTTTCAATAAACATATTCTGAGCCAAAACGAACTGCAATGACACAGGCCTAGGGTGGATAAATGGAATTCTGTCCAAGACAAGTCTTGGGATGGAACGTAGTGTTACTGTGCCTGAACTAACACCGACAGTCTGCCCTTTGCTTTACATCAGATTGTGATTGCTTTATATGGCACTATGCCATCTGAAAAATAAACAGTATTTTAAATAAAGTGCAGCAGTGGCCTTTTTAAAAATGGTAGGAAATAAGTGCAGACATCCTTTACAAAGTCAGTCATACCTGTATAGGCATAGATACGATAATTAGTTTCCACAACAATGAAGCCTGCATCTTTAGTTCCAGAAATGGAGGTAATGTTGTTGGAGGAGGAGGAGGAGTTGTTTGTAACTCCAGCAGCCAAAGTGATCGCCAGTCTGGTGGGGTAGTACCGTCGTGACTTCCTCTGAGGACACATGTTGGAGGAATTATAGTCTAAAAATGTTCTTCACACTACCTTATTTCTATTCATGGAGATCACCTGCAACTAAGCAAACTTTATCAACTCCCCTTTGTTGTGCTTTAGTAAATGTCCACTGTATTCATTACATCAATATATGATTTGCAAAATGTGATAATTATGCAGTTAATTAAAGTGGTCATATCTCATCCGATTTTCTCTTCCTCTGCGTCAAAACATGATTACCACCAAGCACGGGTTTAATTCCTCAGTGTCTCACCTTCCTCTGAAATACCAGTCCAAACTCTCGAAGATGCTGCAGGAAAGTAAGCAATGACTCACTCATCCCCTCCACTGAGTAGTCCTAAAGCCCACAGGCAGTGCATGGTGAATAAAAGAAAGTGAAATACAGCAATTAGTGTTAAACTACCAGGCTAAAAGGAAGGCAGATTAGAGTGGGTTAGTTCCAGGAGGACAAAGAGTTTGGTCAATGCCTTAAAAGTCTGTTACTACTGGGGTGTAAAGCCTAGTTTATACTTCTCCATCTGCGGAGGTCATCATCCATCGACCCAAGGGCTCTCCATCACTCACACAAGGACGGACAGAGTAGAGTACAATTTTTTAACTATCCTTCGAATGCAACAGAGAGTGCTCATCTGTGATTGGTCTGTCCAACATCAGCCCCAGATCATTTTACCAGAATGGTGCTCTATAGTGAATGTAATTAGTAGTCAATGCAGCTTTTGGCCACTAGATGCTTTATATTGCAAGTCAGTTGCCCTAATATGGTCTTTTGGTGATTTTGAACACCAGGAGGTGTAGAGAACAACAAAACAGAGCGCTGTTTGTTTACATGTGTTTTTAGAGTATCCTATGACCTGCACTTCTGGTAAAAAGCTTTCCAGCTCAATCAAAACTCGCTCTGTCGGCCATTGCTTCTTGAGTGGATGTGCGTCTACAAGCTGAAGTAAATAAACTGTCGTCGACCAGAGACTTCACTGCCATGGTAGGCAGACCAGCCAGAAAAGGTCTGCACCCCCTGCTGTCCTGGAGGGCAGTGTTTCCCCTACATAGTCTTAGCTGTGGCGCCATGACTACATTTTCAGCGCCACGGCAACAAAATGCTAAAAATAAATTATTTTTTACGGGGACGAGGTGATTATTTCTTAATTGAACCTGCGCTGCCGTCTCCTGAGGAAGCAGCGGTTCTATACTGTCAGAGATCTGCACGTGATCAAAGCGTGCCGAGAGGCGCGGGAGGGGGCATAACTGATCCCCGTTCAGTCTCGTCAGTCTCGTTAAATGAAGGTCGAGCGCATTATACAAGCATAAAAGGACAAGAGAGAAGGTGGCTGTGGTTAAATTGCTTTTTGATTTTACAAGTTAAACAGGCATTTCGTTAAAGATATTGATAAGCAGGGCTCTCGATTGTATTTTTAAGTAATTGGCTGTAGCCATTGACTGGTAAGGCCGTAACTGGGGTTGCCAACCATCCCGTAAAAAACGGAATCGTCCCGTATTCAGAGAAAATATGCGTTCCGTATTGAGGTGAAAAGGATCCCGGTTTGTCCTGAATTTCAGCTACAATGGAAAAAAAGACACAAAGCTTGAGTTATTCTGTGTCTTTAAGCTGTTCAGCTGCCTTTTCTTCTCTCATTTTCTCATCCTCCCTCTCCTGTTGCTCATTCAATCATGAAACTGATCAATGATCACCTGATCGGCTTTTCTGTCGGAAGTCCCGTCTCTCTCTCTCGTTAATTTATCGCCCACTTTGCGCAGAAAGAGGAAACCAGCGGATGTTGCGCTAAACAGCAGCAGCACGTTTAATAACCTGTTAGAACTGATTTAATATGACTTTCTAGTATCAGCTGATGTTTTCTGGAGCCACAGCCATAAAAGCTGCTGGTCATGATATCAGTTTGGATATGTGGTGAGATGGAAACATGAAGATGAAACCAGGAGATGTTCTTACTGAATCATCAGAGCTGAACAGGTGATGGAGAAACAGGTTTACTTTTTAGGTGACATGAATGACTTGAAGGGAAGTTATGAACTGTTTCTTAGAGACAAATAACACCAGGATCCTTTTATGTAGCTGACAGCTGGTAACTGTGCAGGACGGCTCTAGCAAAGTTTTGCGAGGGGACCAGTTAGGGCATTAACAGGGAAAGGGGGGCACAAAGAAATACTTTTCTTTCTTATTCTCATTTAAAATGTCTAGCTTTTAATAAAAAATATCTGAATCTTACAACTAAAGTGGTCAACTGTTAAATGTATAGAAATCCATTGTCTTATATAGTAAATATTATTGAGTCTAATATATACCCTAGTAAGCTATAGTACTTTTTCCTTTGGGAAGGTACCATCTGTGCAGTCTGTAATTCTGTCGAAGAAGGATGTTGAATCTATTTAATCATTCTAGAAAAATAATTGATTTCTGTGTATTTGTTTTACACTTGCATCAAAGTTGATTACGTCGATTAAGCATCATGAGGCGGCAGGTGGGGGGTGGTTCCTTATTTTAGTTGCTGGGAGTTGGCAACCCTAGCCGTAGCACTAAAGTAGACTAGTGAAGTTGACACTAGCTTAAACAATGTTGCCACAGTAACGAACGCTTTTCGCGCCACATTTTATCATTGTATTGTGTCACTGGTTACAATTTCAGATGAGCCTGCTCAAGTATTTTTTCAAAAAACGAAAGGCATCTGGAAGGAAGATAGCTCCAGTCAGGTAAAAGAACACTAGGGTCATGCCGGATACTTTAACAATGTCAACAGTTCTGTTATGTACCTTTTTTTAGATATATTTTTGTTGTATGCTGTTTAAGCTGAGAAGATGTGCCTTTATTTTTGTTGTTGTTGCAGTTAAGTGAGATTGGTATGTTCATAATAAAACATTGACACCAAGTGGAGGTAAGTGTCATAACTCCTCGCATACACATCCGTGGTGCAGCAGTCCTGGTCGGTCTCAACCCCCCCTGCCAGTGTAACACCAAAGCTACAAAAATTTCTCGGGGAAACACTGGGAGGGGAATTGCTTTGCAACGCTGACGGAGCTGAATGGAGAAGTATAGAAGAAACAGTCTCCGTCAATATGTGCGGGTGCAAAGTTCCTGACAGCGAGATATAAACTAGGCTTAAGAAGATGTTGTGGTGCTGCGGGTCAGCAGCCTAACAGGTTCAACTCTGATTTAAAATGGTCCATGGCTGGGTTTACCTAGGAGGTGACATGATGAAACTGAGGACTTAACCCAAACCAACTAAAAAGTTAACTTACTGCTTCTCTCAAGTTAAATGTACCTGCAGTGAACACACTAGAAAACACTGAAAATCAAAAACGCCCAGTTTACTGTGTCATTTAAATATTTAGCTAAAATTTATTTCCTAAGATAAAAAGTAAGTTTGCATCTAAAGAGACTAGTGAGGATAATTTGGGATTATCCTGGACTCAAGCTTAATCGACGTTGTCATTTCTATTGGTTCAAATAATTAAAATGTAGATCTTTCCCTTTTTACTGTTTGCTGCAATTCCATACATACATATACCTTCTTGCTTCCAAATTGAATTATTTACAGCTTTTTTCACTAGTCTCAGAGACTGTTTTAGGGAAGGTTGTAAAGCAATACCTCAGGAGGCCTAAACACCAAGCATTCATAACCATTAACATGATCTGGTTCACCTGTGTGACAGCATGGTAGCAGAACACTTCCTAAAGCTCAGAGAACTGCCAAATTAAATGATGCAGTTGCTTTAAAAAAAGGGAAACATGAAACATGAGAATCAAAGCAAAAATTCACACTTACTCTTCCCAGAGTAGAGAAACTGAGCTGGAACAAGAAAGATAAAATCTCCACAAGGTCCATTCCTCTAGACTGCAACACAGGAAAAAGAAAAACGCTTGAGCAAAAATGTATATTCATGTAAGAGAAAACAAAAGACTTCTCTAAACTATGTTTTTATTAAAACTAAAAAGGAAGGTAAAAGGACTTCACCTGCAGGTCCAATAAAAAGTATTCATCCCCCTTGGGAGTTTGACCTTTTTTATTGTTTTTACAATTCAATTATGATCAACAAAATGATCAACAATCCTTTTCTAGACCAGACATAGATTCTCTATAGGGTTGAGGTCTGGGCTTTGATTGAGCCACTCCAGAACCTCCCCCTTGTTGTCTTAAGACCATCTCTGTGTGAATTTAGCTGGAAGCTTCAGGTGGTCGTCTTGCTGAATAATAAATGTTCTCTGAAGCCGTAGTTCTCTAGCAGATGGAAACTAATTGTCCTAATATTTCTCTGTATTTTGCTACATTCATTTGACCTTCAACCTTTACAAACCTTCTAGGGCCTGCTGCTGAGAAGCATTCTCACAGCATGATGCTGCCACCACCATGCTCCACAATAGGGATGGTGTGTTTGTGCTGATGTGCACTTTTTGGTCTCCAGTGTCCACCAAACATAACGTCTTGTCTGATGAACAAAAAGCTCCATGTTGGTCTCATCAGAACAAATAAATTTCTTTCACTGGACCATGGAGTCTCCCAAATGTCTTCTGCAGATTTACACATGGTCCATATTCCTTCCATGTCTTGATGATGGATTTCAATGAACCCCAGGGGATGTTCAGGGCCTTAGACATTGTTTTGTATCCATTCCATGAGTGATACTTTCAATAACCTCTTTTTTTGATTGGCTTGGCTCTGATTGGTTCTTTAGTCTTCATGCTGTAATGGTAGCAAGGAATCCTGATTAATTACCTTCCAGACAGACACAACTGTCTTTATACTGCAATTACTGGAGACACCCTCACTACATTCAGCTGATCTCAGTTCCACTCACTGTGAGACTAGAATTAGTCACTTTAAAGGGGGTGACTAATTATGCAGTAACTTAAATTAAATATTTTATTTAATTGTGAATATTTTGCAGAAATCCGTTTTCACTTTGACATTAAAGGTTGTGTTTCTTGGCAAAAAAAGAGCAGAATTCCGTTGATAATGACTGATTTGTAAAATCAATAAAAGGGTAAAACATCCAAGAGGGTGAATACTTTTTATAGGCACTGCATACTAATATACTGTATAATTACTCTGTTCATCTAGGCCAACTTTAGCTGGAAAAATATGCATGTTTCCATTTGAAACTTAATTTGCATATTTACAGTTAGATATAAAATGCCAAGGTCACCTGAAAATCCACAAGGTAGTGTACAACAACAGGACTATAACTACAACCTAAATATTCAGATAAAAATGTAACAATTCTACTATGCTGTTCAAAGTTTATTTTTACCTGAGCAGTTTTGAGGTATTGCAAGGTGAAGTACCAAAGCTGAGAGGCTGTGTCCAGAAGAAGAAACTGAAAACCAGCAGAAGTGATGTAAGGCGCTTCCCCTGCCTCACTTGCATTCAAAGAAAATGAGAGAGAAACATGAGAAACAGTTCTGACCTTTAACATGACCATTCTACATGGCAATTCTTTCCTTTTGATGATCTTGTTGTGTTGGCTTCTGTTCAGATAGCTAATAACTTTATTGTACAGTTTTTCTCTCCATAGAAGATATACCTGGTCTGGTATCCTGCTTGGCTGCAATGCCCTGTTGGACGGGGGGCATCGACTGGGATGATCCCCCCAGTAACTGAACATCCACTGTGTCCTGTTATTAACTTTTTACTTTCTGTAACATAGAAAGTTCTCTTATATCAGATCTTCTGTTCCTTCTGTGTTTCTGCTCTGTCTTCTCAAACCCCCAGACGGTCGTGGCAGATGGCCGCTCCTACTGAGCCTGGTTCTGTTGGAGGTTTCTTCCTGTTAAAGGGGAGTTTTTCCTCTCCACCGTCGCTACATGCTTGCTCAGTATGAGGGATTGCTGAAGGATTGCTGTGGTTGGAAAGTCTGCATCAACGGGGCCCAACCTCATGCCAATGACTGACGCAATCTGCTGGGATTTCTTAAATAGGAAACTTTTTAACTGATTGGAATGTTTGTATAAATGTATTGAAATGACTTCTCGTTAAGTGCCTTGAGATGACATCTGTTGTGAATTGGCGCTATATAAATAAACTGAATTGAATTGAATTGAATTGAGGCAACTAAACTAGCTCTGTCGAGCCAACTATCCCCCCAGCTCTCAGTACTGATGACTTTATGGGATTCTTCATAAATAAAATAAATTCTACTAAAAATAAACTAATTGGCATCCTGCCAAACATGATTTCTCATTTGGTTTTTGACTGTTTTGATTCAATTGAGCTTTTGGAATAATCAAAGATATTAGGGTGAATTCACACCAGGAAGGTCCGTTAGTTCACTTGTTTTTTTCTTGTTTCAGTTCCTATTGTTATGGAAAATTAATTATTAAGATTGATCTGCTCTGTGTATTTCATGTACTGATAGTAACTGTGTGCCAGCTCCTTGTGATATTGTGACCAATCTGATTATTTGACACTGTATGAATTTGGGTCAGGACAAATCTACTGATTTAGGCTCTTACATCCTGGGTTGGCATAGCAACTCTCTTTTACATCTAAGGACATCCATTGACATACACTGATTGTGCTTTCACTATCAAGGCCCCAAGCCTGCAAGTCTAATGTTCTCAAACTGAAGAAACGTTTTCTGATGTCATGTTGATAGGAGTCAGGATTACTGAACCTATATAATACTGAGTCTTGTTTTGGAAGGCAGGTCAGTATTGCATATTTTCTGTTAACGCTGTACCTCCTTGCGTGATCAACCAAGTTTGTATTAAAACCTCCAAATATCTGAAGGAATCTCTCTCATCTCTTTTATTTAAGAACTTCACTCACAATTTGACACTCAACGTGGGCTCCAGCGTGCGGAAGGACTGGCTGAGAGCCCTTCAAGATCTCTGATTAGCCCTTTTTAGGAGCAAGAAGGGACTTGGCTTCTCTCGTTTCAGACTGACCGCTGAACAGGAAATCCGAATCTGTTCTCTCCTTGGGAGAAGGACAACGGCAAGATTTATTCTTTCCATAAAATGTATTAGTCTATTGGGGAAAAAGAGGTAGCGTTTTTTCATATACTTTCGCTTTGAAAAGAGTACATAAATAAGTTTTTGCTGTGCTTTGACTACAAAAAAAAGGGCGCTGGCTGTTTATGTGTGATTCTCTGAACACACTGAGGCTGTAAATTAATCTCCATTTATTAATCAGCTGGTGTTTTTTTTTTAGCTTTTTAGCCGAAAAAAGAAAGTGTTCATGCAGGTTAAAATATAAATTGAATAGCAAGTCTTCGGCGCCAAAAAAATGGGGTCTGTAAACTCAAGTTCTCCTCCACCAGACAGCAAAATATGTCGTCTAATGGCTGAAAAGTATGGTTCTGAAATTTCGGAGAATATTAATTTCTGGATACCTGAGTGGAACTTTCCGATTGAAAGCAGTTTAGAGGTATCCGAGCTGGAAAGAAATCGGGAAAAAAAATAGACTTAGAGTGGGAACGGCCTAAAAACACTGTTTGTACAGGGTACTGACAATAAAAGGTTTAAAAAGGTTAAACGCTGTTGGGAGACCTGGATGGATGAAGCAAAATGCTGCGAGCGAAAAGCCGGTTTTAGAAATTTAGGAGGTAGCTCAAAATCACACCAAAATCATCTTTCCGTCCAGTTCAACGTCAGTACCCTCTAAAAATAGAGCAATGAGGGGCACGATTCCCCTGTCCGCAGTCCGATTTTTCCAGTAAAAAATAAAAATCAGAGAAACAGGTGAAGAATGGCATTTCATGCAAGATTTAAAACGAATCAACGCAATGATTATACCGTGAGCTGCCAGTTCACCAAATCCGTGTACAATTTTGTCACACACCCCACCATCAGCCACTCCTTTTTCAGTTGTTGACCTGAGTAATGCGTTCTTCAGTGTGCCAGTAGACCCTGAGAGTCAGTTCTGGTTTGCCTTTCAATTCGAAGGGAGTGGTTACACATTTTCCCGCCTGATTTCACAAACTGCAGTTTGTGAAATCAGGGGTCATTTTTCTTGGTCACGTTGTCTCAAAAGGCTCAAAGTCTTGGTCTACTAAAACAGTCAAAGCGGTGCAGCAGATTCCCAAACCGGTCACCAAGAAACAAATTATGTCCTTTCTAGGCCTAACCTCTTAGTGTAGGAATTTCATTCCAAACTATGCAGTATTAGAAAAACCACTGTCTAAGCTGATACATGGGAAAAATATGATGGCCTCTGACGCCATCCAGTGGTGCCCCGTGGGACTGCAAGCATTTGAGGAACTGAGGAGAGCAGTGCAAAGCCCCCCAGTTCTGGCTTTGCCAGACCCACAGAAACAATTTTTTCGGATGGTTGATGGAAAAAAAATGGGTGCATGGTTTCTGTGCTCTTGCAAGAACATTGTGGGTTGAAACGTCCCGTCGTTTACTACTCTGCTAAACTTGATCCCGTTGCAGCTGGTCTTCCGGTTTGTATGAGAGCAGTGGCTGCTGCTGAAAAAGCAGTTTTAGCCTCTAGAGACAAAGTGATGTGTTTTCCTCTCACGGTGTGTGTCCCACATGACATTGCAATTATTTTATAGGAACAGAGAACGTCACACCTGTCGATGGCAAGATGGTTAAGGTGGTTAAGGTATTCGTCAATTCTGTTAAACTTGCCAAATATAACAGTGAGAAGGTGTACGGGACTAAATGCTGCCAGTTTGCTGCCTACGGATGATGACGAGGATCCCCATGACTGCCAGGCAGTTAGAGGTACTGTGTACACCACGACCTGACTTGACTGACATTCCCCTACAGAACCCTGACTTGATACTTTATGTGGACGGATCAGCTTTCAGAGACCCGACGGAAAAAAAATCGGGTGGGATTTGTTGTTTGCCCTGATCATTGTACTCTGTCTGCAGGAAGCCTCCCGTCTAATTTCTCTGCGCAGACAGCCGAGTTGATTGCTTTGACCAGGGCCTGTGAGCTGGCAGTAGGTGTAGTGCATCATTTTGGGGCGCTCTGGAAGCACCGCAGATTTCTGAAGTCTGATGGTAAGCCCATTTTGAACGCTCCCCAGGTCGCTGCTCTTCTGGAGGCAATTCTGTTGCCCTCCAAGATTGCTGTAATGAAGTGCGCAGCTCACTCCTCCTTAGGAGACACTGTTTCCATGGAAGATGGCAGGAAGATGGCAGGTTGTAAGAAAAAAGAGGGGGTGTGGTTTTCTGTTGAGAACAAACCATGCCTTCCTAGACATTTCTTTCCAGTTTTTGCTAAGTTCAGCCATGGGTTGGATCATTGTTCCAAAAGTGGTATGTTTGATCTGGTTGCTACATATTGGTTTACAAGAGGATTCACCTCTTTCGCAGAGAAATATTGTCATTCATGCATGGTGTGTGCCACAAATAATCCAGGGAGACCGGTGTCTACTCAAACTGCTGGCCAACCGGTGCCTCCGAGGCCCTTCGAGCACTTGATGATGGACTTCATCGAGCTGACTCCTGCTGAAGGTAAAAAATTTTGTCTGGTGATTATCGACATGTTCTCGAAATGGCCGGAAGGTTTCCCGACCAAGCATGCAGATAGTGCCACTGTGGTTAAGACTTTGTTGGAAGAAGTCATCCCCAGATGAGGAATTCCTGAAAAAAATCACCAGCGACAACGGCGTGCATTTTGTAAACAAAGCCCTTTCAGAGGTGGGTGAATTGTTGGGAGTAAAATTAGGCAAGCATTGTGCCCATCACCCACACTCGGGGGGTGCAGTTGAAAGAGAAAATGGAACACTAAAATCCAAACTGGTTAAATGCTGTGAGGAAACAGGCTGACATAGACCAGAGCTTTGCCTTTAGCTCTGTTTTACATGATCATGAGAAAATGGGCCAAGAATAACCTTAGTCCTTTTGAGATTCTTTTTGGCAGGCCTCCAGTGATGGGATTGAACCCACCGATAAAACCGCATCTCTCTACAGGCTTTTGTGAGGATACAATGATCTCTTACTGTCAAAATCTCTTCAAGACTCTTGCACAGGTGCACCAAAACATGAAAGAATCCCTACCCAAAGCAGAAAGAGGGGCCACTTCATCCTATTCGGCCAGGCGATTGGGTTCTTATTTAAGAATTCAGACAACGACATTTCTTCCAGAACTGGAGTGTTTGAGCATTAAGATCATTTGTTTGATGGCTTGGTATAATGCAGAATGTCACTAACACACACTGTTATTGTTACACATTCCATTGTAGAACTGCTGGTGAGTTTCGCTGAGTTGTCCTGTGTTTTTCTTCAGGCTGGTTGGGACCCCTGCCTTCGGTCCAGCGGCGCCTGGGGAGGGCACAAGGAGCCCTAGTACCTCCCCCACCCTTGGAATAAGGGGTTTGGCAGCCATAACAAAGGCGGAGGCCGGACTCCGGCCTGAATGCGGGCTGACCAGTGGGCAGAGGGGAAAACTCTTGCTCAGGTGAGATGAGTTATTTGGGGCTGTGGTCCCTGAAACATGGCGATTAGCTGGATCGAGAGGGGGGGGGCCCTGGGCCGGCCAGCCTGCAGATGACCCAGTGAAATTCAGGCAGGACAAAAATACACACAGCTCAAATGCAATTAAGAAATGCTTGCCAACTGATGTAGCTGTATTTTATCTCTGTGACACCTGCTTATGACACACACACATACTCACTCCCTTAGGAAAGTAAATCTTGTGTTGTTTTGTTGTTGTTTCTGCCAGAAGACCTTTAGAGCGAAAGGGATCTCGATGGAAGCAGGCCATAATTTCTGATTCTTTCTATTTTCTATGTTGATCTAAATTTTGTTTTGTTATTGTATTGTAATTTGTAAGGGAAAGTTGATGTGCAACTAAACCAAATTTGTTTGTTTTAGACAGACGGGGTAAAGCAGACAACGAAACTGCTACGGCTCTGATAAGGTGATGATTCGTCATCCGGTGAGTTTAGTCTAATCAGAGCTTAAAGACGGTGTTGCACACAGTTATCTAGTAAATGGTCTTTTCTTTTCTCTCCTAATGCTCTCTGTCAGGAGAGTCCACATTTTATTTTATTTCATGTTGGTTGAAAGTTATTTGGTGGAATTGTTGTTACACTAAGTACAAGTTTCCTTAGCTGTCTCAGCTTGTGTGCACTAACTTAGAAACGGAAACGTTCCTATTTTACGACTAGAACAAATAGCAGAGTTGATTGGGGCATTTAGAGTAGGTTGTGATTTTTACCCTGACTGACTTAAATTTTGACTAAGCTGACTGACAGTGAAAACATATTTTCCTTCCTTTCTGGGACAATTGGGGCTGAATTGTTTCCTTGTATTTTGGGGTTTGTTGTAAGAAAGTAATAAATCTTAGATCTGTGAACATTAACTAAAGTAACTTGGACCTTTACAGCAACACTGCTTAGATTTCGCCACAGCTGTGAAGGACGAATTTTTTTATCAGCTTGCAAGGCGCTAATGTAAACAATCGCGAGACTAAAAAAATAACAAGACCGTGCTGTGAGCAGCAACAGTAAAACAACATTGTTTAGGCTATAATTTGAACACAACTGAAAAAAATAAATAAACCTTTAGGTTTCTGCTGGTTAACATTAAAATAAAGATGACTAGTCCTTAGGCTACTTAGGTCTTAAATAAATGGAAAAAAGGTAAATACTAATCTTATCTGGGGAACATTCAAATGTCAGAGCAGTTAGTGGGCCTTATTAGAAATTTTGCTTGGAAAATTACTGAATTGATCTCAAGCTGTGAAGTATTCTGTGTCTCCTTCCAGGATAAGGGGCAAGAGGTCAGGAAAGGTTTAATCCTAGAAATCTGATGGTTTTGTCACTCTGGTGGGTAAACACAGGAAGTTATATAAGTGAGTCTTAATATAAGGCACCTGACTTTGTAATTAAAGGGAAGTCGTCTCACTGTTTTAAGTAAATATTGACATGCCTGAAATGCTTTTTAGGGGCCTTCAAGTATAACAATACAGTGGTCCTGTGAGTTTGGAATTTTGCTTATGACAACCAATGCAATTTTCAATTTCAACTGAACCAGAATGCAAATCAGGCTGGTTCTCATTCTTTTTTTGTTTTTTTTTCTAGAATGGACTGACCACTTTGTCCACAGGGGAGGAGTCATGTTCGAGGTTCGACCCAAAAAGGTATGGACAAGTGGCTTGGGAGGTTACCTGTGCGTACCCGAGTTTGGGGGGTACTTATATATTTTGGCTTATTTCTCTTCCTGCTCTCCGCGTTCTCTTCCTGCTCTCCGCGAGGATGGACGCTTTTCTCTTTCCCTCCCTACTGTTGTCTACTTCTGCATTCTTTTGTCTTGTCAACTATTTTTGGAGCCTCTCTTTGCATTCTCCTCCGGAAAGAACAACTATGGTTCTGGATCTGGTTCTGGTCAGCTGGTCTCTTGATACAATTAATCAATTTTTTTCCCGGAGAACGGCTAAAAGGGAGAGCCGAGTTGTTCCGATGGAACATCGTGGAGGATCTTGTGTCTCTCACTTTTGGCAATCGAGGACGTTGGAAACATTTATATAATTGGATTCATGATAACCGGATATCTGCTGATTATTGCAGGTGGATTTTCTGAGGTATCGTAAACTTCAAGCTTAAAGGCAGCAATTGGCAGGCTGCCTGGGCTACAGGAAGGTTGCTGTGCTGTCAACACTCAGACTATTTGTGATGTGCGAGCAAAATTGGACTCGTTTCACTGCTTGGGTAATAACTTGGAGAAGTTCTCAGCCGGCTGGAAGGTAATCTGACCCACGATTTGGCCATTTGGACTGAACTCGGACCACTGACAGACTCTAAGGCAAGAGAAAAAGTGATCTTCGCCTGGCTCTAAAACAACAACTTCTTATCTACTGGAATTCGACTCCCTGGTCTTGGTAGACCAAACAAAAACTCCCTTGGATGTGTGTGCAAAAGGACGCTCCATCCCACCCCACTCCCCCATCCCCCACATGAGCCTGTGAGCTCCCTGACTCAGCCCCAAGGTTGTATATTACATCACAGGCGACAGACTCTGGGATTGAACTGAGAGGAGTTTCATTGTCTCTCATTAATGCACACATACATGCACGCACGCTCACGCCACAGCTACAGACATGCACGCAGTCCTGGATTTCAACATGCTCGCGGTACCCTAAGACTCCTGCCCACTCTTCAGACAGCGAAACGATGGGCGCGTGCTTTGGATGGCCGCGACCGGTTTCTCTGTACGGAGGGTTCCCGAACCTCCCCCCCGTCCCATTTGTGTTCTCATATGTTATGACCGATACATGTGCTTATATGTTTTTGCAGTGGTTTTTTCAGCACCTCGGCTCGGCTCCCTGTAGGGGGCTGGGCTGAGTTGCCTTTTTTTTTCCCCTGTTCACCCCCCCTCCTATTGTGAATCATTTCAATCTGCTAAAAGGGGCGCTGGTAAAGCCGGCTGCTACCGCGGTCTTCCAAATCCTGTAATGTGTTAATGTTTGTAATTGTTTGTATGATCTTGGATTGGTTGTACCGAAACTTAATTTCCCCACGGGGATTATTAAAGTATCTCTTATCTTATCTTTATCTTTATTTGGGGCTATGGTGAAGGGAATTCAAATTCTAACATTTTCTCTTAGACCTTACAAGGGAGGCTAAGAAGTGTGATCCCCTGTAGCTGCAAAAACACTCTGGGGACCCGCTTTCTTTAAAATAGTAATAATGAAACGTAATAAGAACATGAAATGTTGGAATTTAATTGCTTGTGTCCAAATGAATGGGCATACTGAATTACTAATGTTGGACACTGTTCAGCCAATTGTTTTACTTTCTTGTAGTAAAAGCAAATCCAACAAAACTTAATTGTTCATCAACAGTGACGTATCACTTTTCAAATTAAGAAAGCAAATAATATATAATCACTTGGTGTTTATGGGTAAAAATCTAATCCTGAACTATAGATTTCACAGTTAGTTTTGTTGTAGCTCTCTTGGCTTTTATCAAAGCCTAAATTATTTGAGGCCTGTTGTGAGAATTTTTCTGCGTAGCATTTTTTATAAAAGAATATTTGAATGACTTAATGTGGAAAAATATGTTGATCATGTTAAAGGTTAAGTCTCTTTAAATTAAAGGTTAAGTCTCTGTGTTAACTGAGATATGTATTGTTATGTTGAACCAACATGTGAGAAGCTCAAGGATACTCTCTGTGTCTTGGGTCACCAATTGTGAGATGTGTCTGCATGATGACTGAAGGGCGTGGAAACACTCCATTATCTTTGCTCATCCTTGTTAAATATTATTTCCAAAATAGGCTTTTTAATGCATTTGACATGCATTTAGTATCAGTGGATTGCTCGGGATCTCAGGATTATAAATATATCATCGCTCTATCTGAAAAACTAAACACAACAGATCTAAAAAACTGCAATCTTAACATCAAGTGATCTTGGATAAAAATAAATCAAATAAAACAGAGAATATTCCAATTTAAAGCATAATGAATGATGGATGATTACTATGATCTATTGGTGCATACGAGTCAGATTTAATGTTTAAACTAAACTATATTATCTTGAAAACTTGGTGTAGTTTTAATGGTGATAATATAATAATGATTAATTATCTAAACGTGACTCAGTGATTTACTGGAGAATAAATTCCTACATCAGTTTTGAAAACAAATTTGCTGGAACACATTTCCAACAATCATTAATAATGATATTTTTTCTGCAAGGTGCAAATATGAATAAACATTCTTAAGTCTATTTGATTTATTATGCTGGTTTTTCCAAAGCAATGCTTCAAATTAATGTGAGATGGAAATTACATTTACCTCATCAATCTAATATTTGAGTATTTTCTAACCTGAATCCATATTAATTTTATAGCCTATTAAATGGGTGTGCTCTACTCAGTGAGTTACTACGGGGGGAAATAATCCACAAAGGTAAATGGTAATATAAAATTTGAACAATTGTAACCGATAAAACTGGTTCGACGTAAAACTATAACACTCTGTGTTCATGAGATAAGGGGCGGCCGCGTTCGGCCCGGGAACCTTAGCTTGAAAACGTTCTTTTGAGATTCTATGTGAAACAATGCAATTCAGCAATAAACTAGATAAAAGATGGTTTCTATGTTTAACTAATACTTTTGATAAACGTAGCCTACTCAGCAGTAAATAGAAATAACACGGAAAACGCACCGTTAGAATCGGATATATTGAAAACCAACTCCAGTTAATACAGATGCGAGTAGCAGTATGAAAGTATTTCAGTCTTTTGAGTAATTTACAGAAAACGAATAGAAAACAACGCGGGTAAACACTCTAAGGTTAATCTTAGCCAGTGAGTTATTAACTAAAATGTGGTAAAAATAATCTGAAATAAAGTCCGTTGCAGATTTAATATGATTCTCTTGTAGCTAATCAGCTAATTGAGCCACAAGCTTCTTTCTTACGACCAATGTGCTGCGATTCTCTGGTTGTAAACAATCATAGATCCCGACACTGATGAAGCGTTAATAGCGCTCTGCGGCTGGAAGTCTACAAATAGGAACTTAAACACTTGTTTTGATGAAAAGTTTAGTCTTTAGTTTTCAGTTACGCTTGGGATGTTAACGAGTCCGGGTTAGTCAAACTGTTTGTTTTTTGCGCAAAACCACTTCCTGTTTCAAACATGAGCTTTCCAAATTAAAATACGGCAATGCTTAACTTCATGAATCATGCTTTTATTTTCCCAAGAAGGGGAACTTCTGCTCTACCGGCAGCAAAGTGACAGATAATAGAAGCATTTAGATCATAGGCTGTATATAAATTTAGATTCACACAAAGGAGGTAGAAATCATAAAACAAACTTAGGATTAGAACATTAAATGATAAAGAATAAAGCTTTAGCCATACCTCGACCAAAACGAACTTTTCCTTAATGATAGTAATGTTTAATAAAAATGTTAAATGATAATGACACATTTGGGATACACTAGGCTACCTGTTTCAGCTGCATGATGTTCTTCTGTACAGCACCTTGGTTGGCCTCGGCTGTGTATAAACGTGCTATATAAATAAAGTGGTATGGTATATGTGAAAATTGTGTATTTGCTGCAATCTTTAAGCCAACAGGTGTGACCTACACACACAGTGGGGTTTAACTTGGTTTCTATTTTTCAAAATGTAGTTTACTTCATTAAGACAAATGATGATAAAAATAGATTCAGAATTTCGGTCACTGTTCTAAAGACGGGAAAAATGTGGAAAATATTCAGTTAACACCTGTGCACATTATATGCTATAGATCGCATTTAAAAAAAACAGGGTGTCAGAATAATAAATGTGAGACCTACTATCAAACCGCAGTAAATTCTATTCAGTTGCAACACTTTTTGATGTTTAAGGGGTTTTTTGTGTGTTCCTTTTGATAAAAGACTAAATGAGACAGGAGTAACGAGGCTAATTTTAAAATATAAGCTGTCTATAAAGTATAACTCAAGTCCTACACAGAAACTGCAATGAAGAAAAGTTTCTTTCTTAAGCAAGAGTATCAGGTACAGGTAAAAAGGTTACTTGACATCGTTGTCATTAAAATAGAGTGGCATACTCAAATCTGAATGTGCAACTGAGTTAGATAAATTGAAATAGAGATGTTTTACAGTTGTACAGGTTTTAAAATTGTGCATTTAGAATAAATGTATTATTTTTTTTCAAGGAGTTAACAGAGAATAAACTGTAAGAAACAGATGAGCAAATAACAGTAGCAGAGATATTAATTAGGTAAATAAACTGTGTCCTGAGTAAAACAATTTTCACTAAGGTGGTTGCAAAGATAATCCTTACTGTGACATCAATTAGATTCTGGAAAAGCAGGGTCTGAAGAAGTTGTCTAATTCAATTCAAAATACTTTATTGATCCCAGAGGGAAATTAAGTGTTTTGTAGCTAATGCAAGTAGGACTAAAATTCTTAAATACATTAGGTAACTATGTGGGGAACTTATTAGTTTGTTTTGTTTTTGCAAGGCAAGGCAAGGCAATTTTATTTGTATAGCACACTTTCAACAACAAGGTAATTCAAATATAAGAACCTAATTGCAAACCTAAATGATTAGGATATGGTTATCTGGGGGTTGAAGATGCCTCAGCGGCGACGGCAGCAGGATACACAGGTTCTGAGGTTATGCCTTATGCATGACCTTTAACCTACTAAGTTTCTTTTCTTGACACTGGAGAAGCAGTTGAAGTTCTTGTTTCTTTGTTTCTTGATTTTTAAGGCATGTGCAAGATGCCTTAAAAAAAAGGGGGGGAATTGAGTTTCTTGTGAATCATAACTCCGTCATAAATTAATGAGGGTTTTTACTACCTGGACTTGACATCTGACTTCATATTCCATTTCGGTTTGGGTTCAGACTTGTAGTACATATTGTGTCTGGGAACTTTAAAAAGTTTTAATTTGATCTGAAAACCTTCTTTACTTCTTGCTGGGAGTAGTTGATTCTTGGGATTTTTTACTCTCACAAGTTGGAATGGTTGGTTGTCTTTTTCTTGGCATGGATTTAGTACAGAGTGATTTGGAGACATTTACCTTAATTGTAATCTAGCTTCAGTTGATGAGGTTTGGCTCATTAACCAGGTTGTGAGTTGTTTAGAATTGCTTTTGCACACAGTTGCATCAGGTTGATCTGAAACCATACTCCGAGGGTGTGGGTTCCACTTAATCACTTGTCATAATCATCCTATTCATCTTTTGTGAATTGGCTCACCTATGTTTGAACATCAATGCTCTAATACCTAATTAGCTCAGCTCCCAAGGGTCGCATGGGGAGGTTCTCACTGAAGGACCTTCTGAGGGGTGACCACTCTCTCCTTTCTGAGGAAGGACTGATCGGTGGCTACGGGTCACTGGATGCTGGCGGAGGCTGACTTCACGGCAACAGACAACAAACAGCGCAAGGGAAGAGTATACATTTCAACATCTAGTGTTGATGTAATACCCTCTGAAGTGTACTGGAAGATGCTACATAATTTCTCCTTTGTTCTGTGTTTTATCTAGAACATCCTGACCGATGACGAGACCTGTGGATGGCCGCCTCTGGGGCGAGGGGCTGTTGAGATGACATTTTGCCCACAAGAAAACGGCGTAAGAAGACCCCGTGGGTTTTCGCTCTCAATGCACAGGAGTCTCAGCAAAGTCATCTGGAAGGATCTAATATTTGTCACTGTGAGCTAATTCCATGGCCAAGCATGTCTCATGTCTGATTGTAATTTGTGTTTTGAACATTGTCTTTTTTTTGGATCAACCTACCAACCTTTTAGGGAGATTTGTGATAGCACTTTTGAATTTTCCCTTTATATTTATGGTATTAATTAAGTTAATAAAGCAGGGAATTGTGGTGGAAAATTGTTATGCAATTAGGAATTAAGTGTATATTCTCTGTTTAGTGAATACATCTAGTGTAAAATGACTAGCTTATTGTTCCAGCTTAATGTTATGAGAAAGATATATGTGTCAGGTCACCAGAGAGACAGACGCCGGGGCAGTAAGATAACAGTCTGGCCTCCGGATGAGCTGCTTTATGCGTTGCTATGACTCGCGTGAAGCGGTTACTCTGGAGGCGGGGTGTGAACGTTGGAGAAGACATCTACAGAGATAAACAATGATTGCTGAATACTATTTAAGCGGTTAGTTAGAAGGTTGGTTAGGGTGATGCACGAGTAACTCTGTCCCCTCCGTGTCTGGCCAGACATGTTTGAATTAAATACTTTAACGCCTTCTTGGACTCAAGTCTTCTTTATAATGGAAACCCTGAGATACTATTTTTTGCCATTACAGGGCGCCTTTTGGACTTTGCATCAGGGACGAACAGTCACCTCAGCCGGGGTTCATGAGTGATCCGTCACTTCTAATGTCCTCCGAGAAGGATGGGTTCAAGGGAATTTGTGGTTCTGATGGTAGTGTATCAAGAGCTTTAGAAGGCCTGAGAGTCATGAAAGAGGGCCTTGCTAAGAATGTGGGTGTAAATACTGATCTGGGAGGTCTGGGTGATTGGTTGGATTCTGTATTGGGTGAGTGGGAATCACTAGATGTTTCTATGTTTGGGACTTGTCTTACAGCATTTGCAGTTTTCTCTGAATGTGGTTGTTGTGCCATTCCATGCATTAGAGGACTGGCGATCAGAGTGTTTGACAGAGCTGTTACACATTAGATGCTAGCAAAATCTCTGACTGAGCCAACAGATGCAGACGAACCTGGTGCAGACGCCAATAGACGAGATGAAGGGGATGGAGACGATGGATGTGGTGTGGAAACGCTTGACGACCTCGAGTTATACGAGTAATTGGACTGCAAGTGTATGACGATTACCTTTAAATCACTTGGTGAAATAGGTTTTCTGATGGTTTTTTTCTGTAACTACTCTCTTGTGTTCCTCCATGTGAGTCCGGCAGTTCCATGAAAATTTAGCAGGGTCTCATCCCAGGTAAAGCAGAGAGAAAAAGGGGTTGATTTTCATTTTTTTATTATATTTTTTAAAATTATTTCATTATTATTCCATTTCATTTATTTTTTTCTTCTCTAGACAGTTCATTTATGTGATTTCAGTTATGTTTCCTTTTTATTTTTTGTATTCAATTCAGTTCATTGTCGGTATTCAACATTATTTCCTTTTTCATTTATTTCATTGTTTTGTTTTTTAATATTAATCTATGAATGGGGGGGTTATAAATTTGTTTGATTCTTGTGTGATTTACCATAGCATAATTTATGAGCAGTGAGGTATGCCTAATCAGTACTGTAGTTGAAGTAATTTTTTTACATTTCTATTTCTTGGGGTTTTGTTATGAAGGAGTCTATTGTTATTGTTGATTACTACTGATCTGTTTTGTGTAATCTCTTTAAAGGGTCACTCTGGCACTGGGCAATGAGTGACTGACGATCTTTATTTTGGCATTCACACTGTGGTTGCAAGCCTCGTTCGAGGAAAGAGTATACGTTATTGTGGCCTACTATTAAAAACATATAGTATCTCAGAGCTGGGCACCATACTCAATACATCTTGCTATCCGCAAGCTGACAGTGTGTTGAAGATATTGAGGCTTTGGAGTGAGTCTGTGTCTGTACAATAACATGCAGATAGATGGATTGTGTAGAATTAAAATTAGAAATATGAATAGAATATGAATAGATTGAATTTATGTCACAGTGGAGACATTCACATGTTAAGGCAGCAAAGGCATAAGAAAATACAAAAATAAATAATAAACAATTGCTTCTCAAAGATGGGTGCCCACCAAGACTAAAAAAGGTAGGGTTTTTTGTTTACTGGGTAAAATAAAGTTCAGCCGCTTTCACACCGGATTAGCTCCGGACCAGGGTTGGTTTGGAACCGCTGGGTCTTTAGCTGGGTCTCGGTTCGCTTGTTTGGTGCACACCAGAGTTCCCTGGATTGTATTCACACTGGCGCAAAAGGTCCGGACCAAGGGAGAAAATGAATTTGAGAACATTTTACGCGAACTAAACAAGGCTGGTTTGAATACGTCCTTAGGTTGCTTCTACACTAACACGGCTAAGGTTATACAGGGTATATCACACCTAACCTTATACCTGTCCACACACACAAAGCATCGTTTACGAGCCCTTCCTCCCCTCACCCACTGGCACAACCCCCGACCTAGTAAGCATGAGCGAAAGAAAAGGCAGACCCAGATATATGATATCACCGTCAGAGATATAGCGTTTCCAAAATTGCTGCAATCGCGCCGTGCCTTCTCTAAAGGTATCCTTGTGTGATTTTTACAAGTGCATCTACGAGAAGCAACAAGGGCATATCTGGATGATTAGCCTCGATCTTCCTATCATTTACCCGAGTGGTCAACTTACATGTTTACCAGATGTAAACATGAACCAAGTGTAGCTTCAAGTATGAAACATTTCCTTCATTTCATCCCTATCAAGACTAATGTGTGGAGGAGAGCACCGTACTCATTGCTGGCAGATTTATTTCTGTGTATGACAGGTGGCAAAAATCCCAACTCGAACTGAAGCAAATATTATGAAAACGCTATGCAAAGTTAAAGTTCTGTAATAAATTGACAGCGAAAAAAACAAAGACTGGAGTATAAATTTTTAGTGTCTTTGGGAGAATGCTGCTTTTTGTTTTCTATTATTTTGAATCGAAAAATAATACTTATTTGATGGGAATATAATTTCAGATTTTTGTCCAGTATGACTTTAAAAGAGAGCTATTATTATTATAGGTTTATCTTTTTTATTTTTTTTTACTATAATATTACTATATCTCTTTACATAGGCATACACATTTTTTTTATAAAGTAGGAAAAACGTTATTTTCGTAAACTGTACTTTCGCTATTTTACTACACTAATACATTATAACTTGTAATACATTTCACGCAGCTGCGTCAATCACTGAAAGAAATAATGAAGTGGTCACTTAAATGGGACCCACTGTACTCACCCGGGCTTTTTAATAGGTGGCACTCGGTTGCACGTAAGGGGAAAACAAGAGACTGATGAACCGAGCTGTAAAGCACAACAATGTATTTTCGGGGTGGACAAGTCGCTGATGCCAAAAAGTTAAAAAAAGAAATAAAACTTGACGTCCGGATTTGAAGGCGGTCACGATCCACCTACTACCCTAGGCCAATCTCCTCCAAGGTAACAGCCTGTGCGGCGAGCCTAGCTCGCTTCTCAAAACAGAGGTGAAACGGTACTCAAAGGCGAGGCAGCGCGAGGTAGACAATCATCTGCCTCGCACTGCCTGCCTGCCGCTTGCAGTTTTGCTAGAGACGTGTGCGCAAGTCATCACTTGCGGTGTTCCGGCCAGTGGGTTTTGCTGTCCTGCCTCAGCTCCTTTGATGTGCAGCCTAACAAGTTTTTGCGCACCTGTGACAAAGCAGCTGATTGCTGCGCTCCTCCTCCTGACTCATCCAGATAAGTTCAGTTTTTCTCTCGGAGCTTCACAGAGGGAAAAGAAATGCGAACAAAAAACACCAAATCCACACCAACAAACCATGCTAAATAAATACAAAAATATACAAATATTTCCCACTGTGCAACACATACGCATTAGTTAGCCTATATTCTCAGTGTTTACAGAGCAGTCCCTGGAAAGATTTTAGTTAAACTATAGAATAGACTATAGGATTAGTGTGTGTCTGACAGGGTGGGGGGCGTGGCATCACGATGGTGGCTCTCCATCGTGATGTCGGTCAGCCATCACGATGGACGATTGTACATCGGCATGTTGTTACTATTAATAATAAAAGTTGTTGTCTGGTTTTCTGAGCATCAATAATTATAATCAATATTTTAATTTTAATATAATTATTGATGATGTTCGAGTTTAACCTGTTTATTAAAGATTTAGGGGCACCAATTTCATAAATGAGATAATTTTAATTAAACCAGACTGTCAGTCTCTCTGGTGTAATTCGACCGCGGGGTTAAAACAAACTTCACAGCACAGACTGAAATAGGACAGGAAACTTCTCGTTACTTAAGGGAATTTATTAATGAAATAGGTCAACCTTATAGATTACATTTCATTCATAATTTCCATCTATTCTAACGCATGCAATTCTAATTCTCTACCCAGACCAAAAGAAATAAACCAGGTTTTCCTACTGGGTGATGATTCTCACCACAGTCCACGACGAAACGTCTTGAAAGTGTCCAGTTTAAAGGAGAGCGGTTTTGCGCAAAACCGAGGTCGGAAAAGCGGACATCCGACTTTAGGTGCTGAGGGACTCAGGGCCGATTTCAATAGAGCTCAGATGGCCAGCGGACTACCTGGTACAGGAAAGTCTGTTTGCTCGCCGATTCCCTTCGAAGTTTAAAAGGGAAGTTCTTCCTGGTCCAGCAGGTTTGAACGGAAAAAGGGAAAATGCTAGCAGTGGATTAAAGGGTCTCCTTGCGGCACCGCTCGGGAACCAAAAGACGAAGATTTCAAACTTCGCACTGCCTTTATCAACTCTGTGATGTCATCACTGGCCACAGACCAATTAGAATGGGTTGAGGGCAGTGTAATGGGTGCTGGGAGATGCAGTTCGTTCAGTGAAAGGATGCTGGGAGATGCAGTTCGTTCAGTAAAGGCCATAGCCTTAACAGGCACAACCCTAGTTTGACATTAACAAAAGACAGGCCATCAGTTGGTTTGGAGACTTAAAAAAATGAAAACTGGATGGAATTAAGAGTAGAAAGTTGCCATGGAAGGAATGAAGAAACCCTAAATGGGGAAAAATCATAGCAACCGAATTGTATTCGAAAAGAAATCGTGAGGAATCCGAGATGGAACACCCTTAGTAACGACCTCTTTGAAGAGTTTCAGTCAGGCTTTAGAGCTCATCATAGCACTGAAACAGCACTGATGAAGGTTACTAATGATATTCTCATGGCCTCATGGACTGGTGTCTGTTCTGGTTTTGTTAGATCTCAGTGCTGCTTTTGACACAGTCGATCATAATATTCTCTTAGAAAGGCTTGAACATGTTGCAGGGATCAAAGGAACAGCACTAGGCTGGTTTAAATCATATTTGTCCCACAGATTCCAGTTTGTTCATCTAAATGATAAATCTTCTTCATACTCAAGGGTTACTTGTGGAGTACCACAGGGTTCTGTGCTTGGACCAATTCTTTTTACTTTTTATATGCTTCCAATTGATAGAATAATTAAATAGCATGGGATAAATTTCCACAGCTATGCCGATGATACACAACTATATTTATCCATAAATCCTGATGAATCCAATCATTTAGGTAATGTAGATGCATGCCTTGAAGACATAAAAACATGGATGATGCTAAACTTTTTCTCTTAAATTCTGACAAGACAGAAGTGACAAGACAGAAGTTTCCGTCTTTGGACCAGAAGCTCTGGAAAGCAAACTGCTTAGTCAATCACTTCATCTGAATGGTAAATGGCCTGCATTTGTATAGCGCTTTTTCAGTCAGAGGACCACAAAGCGCTTTACACTACATTCAGTCATTCACCCATTCACGCACACATTCACACGCTGATGGTGTCAAGCTACTACATTGTAGCCACAGTTGCCCTGGGGCACACTGACAGAGGCGAGGCTGCCGGATACAGGCGCCACCGGGCCCTCGGACCACCACCAGCAGGCAACAGGGTTAAGTGTCTTGCCCAAGGACACAACGACCGAGACGAACAGAGCGGGGACTCGAACCAGCAACCCAGCGAATACGGGACGATTTCCTGCCACCTGAGCCACAGTCGAATGGCATCAAAAATTCTCCAGTAATAAACATAAATAACTTCAGTGTTATTTTGACCAAGACATGCCATTCAAATCCCATATTAAACAGGTTTTTTGTATTTCCTTCTTTCACCTCTGGAATATTACTAACATTTAGAAACATCCTGTCCAGGAGTGATGCCAAGAAACTAGTCCATGCATTTGTTAGCTCAAGGCTGGACTACTGTAATTCTTTACAATCAGGTAGTCCACAAAATGTAATTAAAAGCCTTCAGTTGATCCAAAATGCTGCAGCAAGAGTTCTGATGAATATTCTTGTGGAACCAGCTCCCAGTTTTAGTCCGTGAGGCAGACACTCTGTCTACTTTTAAGGCCAGGCTTAAAACTTCTCTTTTTGATAAAGCTTATAGTTAGTGTGGCTTAGGTCATCCTGAGCTATCTCTGTAGAATGAATTAGAATAGAATAGAACTTTAGTGTCCTCCTTAGTGGAAAATGTTCTTATCCTGCTACAGGTTTAGACCACAGGTGTCAAACTCCAGTCCTCAAGGGCAGGTGTCCTGAAACCTTTTAGACATGTCGCTGTTTCAACTCACCTGAATCAAATAATTTGGTCATCAACTGGACCCAATAGAACCTAAATGCCTGCTTACGAGGCAATTTAACCATTTAATTCAGGCGTTGGACCAGGAACACATCTAAATGCTGCAGGACACTGGCCCTCAAGGACTGGAGTTTTGACACCCCTGGCTTAGACTGCTGTAGGACAGACTTGCATTATTTGCTATTATTTCAACTGTTGACTTTGTTTTCTCTCAGTGTTTTTCTCTCCAAAGAAGCTCCACCAGGTCTGGTATCCTGCTCAGCTGTAATGCCTTGTTGGACAGGGGGCATCGACTGGGATGAGGCTCCCAGTAACTGAACGTCCACCGTGTCCTGTTAACAACTTTTTACTTTCTTTATTATAGAAAGTAGTCTTACATCAGTTCTTCTAACCCCCAGATGGTCATGGCAGATGGACGCTCGTACTGAGCTAGGTTCTGGTTCTGCTGAAGGTTTCTTCCTGTTAAAGGGTAGTTTTTCCTCTCCGCTGTCGCTACATGCTTGCTCAGTATGAGGGATTGTTGTAAAGTCAACGGCAACGCAGGCAACGGTCTACTGTCGCTACATGTTGGTCCAGGAGGAGGGAATGCTGCCAGTCAATGACTCGATGCAATCTGCTGGGATTCCTTAGATAGAAAAATGTAAAACTGATTGGAATGTATGGATCATTGAATTGAAATGACTTTTCTTTGAAAGTGCATTGAGATGACATCCGTTATGTTACGAAGATTGTATGTTAAGTTTGGTGTGTACTAAGCTACAATAAAGGATAGTGTCTTCCACACGGAGATTGTTATTTCACACACGCACATCCACATGGTGTCAGAATGGCACAAGGACTCCGCTGGATCAACCCGATCGTCTTCAATGAGGATATTGCTCACAACTGGGAGAAGTTTAAGCGGGAATTGCGCCATTGAAATCTGTATGTTAAATGAACGGTCTGAGAAGGGCAACAGAGAGTTCAAGAAGGAAGCAGAGGTGTGCACAGTGCAATTGAACCCATGCCCAAACTGCGGTGGGCAACATGCACCTGACTGCAGCAGATGTCCAGTTTTCAATAAGCGCTGCAACACCTGTGGGAAGCTCAACCATTTCTCAAGATGCTGCAGATCAGGAAGACCATCCACCACCACCAGACCAGCACAGCTCCCGCCCCCCACTGTACGTCGGGGCAGATACGCACACGTGAGTGAACTTGACATGCAACCAACACAAGAACCGACTGACGTGTTTCACTGTGAGAGCATAGAAATTTTCTACTGTGAAAGCATAGACCAACCACAGGATGTGCGTGAGCGAGATGAAAGGTTTGCTCAACTATCTGGATGTAACACTGGCAGACAACTGACTCTGAAGATTGACACTGGGGCCAAATGCAACGTAATATCCAGGGTGCTGCTATGGCACATTGATCCTACTGTTCAAATTAATCTCAGCAAGAAAGCAAACCTCGTCACCTATGGGGGTCACATTATCCAGACTATTGGTGAAGCAGAAGTGAACTTGACTTGTGGTTTGCTGCAATTCCAAGTCATGGACAGGAACGTTAAACCGCTGCTGGGTCTCAGAGACAGTGTCAGACTTGGTTATGTGACTTTTGCTCCAGAAGTCCATGCCGTCATCCAGCATGAAGCGCCAGAGCAGTTAGAATACAAGAACCTGTTTGACAACAGCACCATTGGCAGGCTGCCTGTGGTTTACCCCAATGCGCCTGGATCATACTGTGCCCCCAACCATATGCGCTCCAAGACGAGTGCCGCTGGCCATGAGGGATAAGCTCGTGGCAGAGCTCCACAAAATGACCAAGTTGGGAGTTTTCACACCGATTCAGGAGCCCACTGAGTGGGTATCAGCCATGGTGGCCGCGAAAAAAAGAGTCGGCAGCATCAGACTGTGCATCGACCCTGTCAACCTCAACAAAGCCCTCCTCAGGCCCCATCACCCCCTGAAGACCGTGGAGGAGGTGATCACCGACATGCCAGATGCTAAAATGTTCAGCATTCTGGATGCTAAGTGTGGCTTCTGGCAGGTGCCGCTCAAAAAAAGAGTCCTCAAAACTCACCACCTTCATGACTCCCGTGGGCCACTATGCTTTCCTCCGAATGCCCTATGGCATCACCACAGGAATTGAGGTTTTTCAGAGGTGCATGGAGCAGCTTTTTGAGGAGCAGCCATGTGCAATTGTAATCGATGACATCCTGGTTTGGGGCCGCTCAAGAGAGGAGCATGATCTGCGCCTCCGCCAAGTCATGGGCAGAATACGGGCTGTCCGCCTCAAACTGAACCCTGACAAGTGCCAGTTCAGGATCACAGAGGTCCCCTATGTCGGTCACCTACTCACCGACCAGGGTGTTAAACCTGATCCTGCCAAGACAGCTGCGATCCGCCTGATTCCTCCCCCAGAGGAAAAGCACAGCCTCCAGAGGTTCCTAGGTATGACCAACTACCTGGCCAAGTTCATACCAGATTACAGTGAGCTCACTGCACCCCTGCATGAGCTCTTGCGTCAGGATGTGGACTGGTGCTGCCTGGAGCCCCACACGGCAGCATTCACCAAACTAAAAGACGTCATCGCCAGCCCCCCGGTGCTGAGATACTTTGATGTGCACCAAACTGTGGTACTATCAGCTGACGCCTCGCAGCATGGACTGGGTGCTGTCTGCCTCCAAAGCAACAGGCCGGTGGCTTTTGCTTCAAGGGCCCTCAAAGAGACTGAATCGCACTACGTTCAAATTGAAAAGGAGCTCCTGGCCCTTGTCTATGCCTGCACTAAGTTCCATCACTACATATACGGACGGGCCGTGACCGTTGAAACTGACCATCAGCCCCTCATCACCATACTAAAAAGGCCACTACACACTGCCTCTGCACGCACCCAAAGGATGATGATGCGCCTACAGCGCTATAACCTCAATGTCACTTACAAGAGGGGCAGGGAGCTCTATGTCGCTGACGCTCTCTCCCGTGCATTTCTGCCTTCTACTGACCAGGCTGAGGAAATGGAGGACTACGAGGTCATGGTGGTGGACGTCCTCTCCTCGCTCAGGGTCGAGGAACTGAAACGCAAAACGCTTGCTGATCCTGTTTGCAGGCGTCTCTCAGAAGTTGTTAATGCTGGCTGGCCCACTACATTTAAGGAGGTGGCACATGACCTGAGGCCATTCTACGCTAGGAGAGAGGAACTCACAACTGTCGATGGCTTGCTTCTCCGTGGTCAGCGATTCATCATCCCACACTCGCTGCAGCATTACTATGTGCAGCAGCTGCACCCGGGTCTCGAGGCCACCAGGCGCAGGGCCAGGGAAACCATGTTCTGGCCCACCATCTACAGTGACATTGAAGAAGTGGTCTCCAAGTGTACTCCCTGCAATGCTATCAAGCCACACCAACCCAAAGAGCCCCTCCAATCACACGTCGTCCCTGACATACCGTGGTCCCTCACAGCAGCGGACGTTTTTGAGTGGGAGGGAAAAGAGCATCTGGGGCTTGTTGACTCCTACTCGGGATGGTTCGAGATAGACCGGCTCCCTGGAACCACAAGTGCCACACTGATAACCAAGTTTAAACGCCACTTTGCCACTCATGGGGTGCCACAGCAACTCATGACAGACAATGGTGCCTACTTCACAAGTAGAGAGTTCCAGGAGTTTGCTTGCAAGTGGGATTTCTGCCATGTCACCAGCAGTCCCCAGTACCCCCAGTCAAATGGACTCGGTGAGAGGGCTGTGCGCTCTGCAAAGCACCTGCAGGAGAAATGTGCACGAGATGGAACAGACATAGATGCAGCCCTCCTCAGCCTGCATAACACACCCAGAAATGGACTGCCGTCACCAGCTCAGCGCCTGCTTTCTCGGCGCACCAGGGCCTTCATTCCCATGATTAAAGCCATGTACTCACCCAAAGTGGAGGTACATGTTCAGACGGCCCTGACACAGGCGAGACAGAGAAGAAAAGCCTACTATGACAAATCTGCTAAGCTGCTGGCTCCATTGCAACCTGGGCAGACAGTAAGAATACAGACACAGAGAGGCTACGACAGGCTGGCGACAGTGATAGGAACAGCACCGCAACCCAACAGTTACCAGTTCGAGGCTGGAGATGCCACATATGTCAGGAACAGACGCCGCCTACTCCAAACGCCTGAAACCCATGGCTCTGCCCCCTCAGCAGAGGACCTGCCTGCTGCCACTGAACTCGCACCTCCGCTAAGTCCACGACATGCTGCTGTGGGACCAGAAATGGCACAGGGTCAACGGCCTCTGACTGTTACTCGCTCAGGGAGAGTGTCAAAACCCAGCTCTCTCTACAATGACTTTGTCACAGACCAGCTCTGTGACATACAGGCACATTTACATTTCACCCTTATTACAGCCTGTTCAGGTGGCTATGTGGACTGTGGACACTGGTTTGCTGGTTTTGTGTTTTTTCTTTTTTTCCCTCCTTCCTCTCTTCAAAAAAATAAAATAAAAATAAAATAAAAAATACAGGATAGGACAGGAAATGTAAAGTTGAATAGAGTGCTGCATGTCCTGCACAGACGTTTTATATGCATAACCCACACGTTCATTCCAAAGTTGATAGAAGTTTTCCTGTGCTAGTTTATGCCCGCTTTTTTCACTACGTGTCTCCGTACATTCCCTGAGGGAGACATTTAACTGACGAAGGGGGATGTAGACTGTGTTGACAGTCGTCATGGTTACGGCTATGGCGTGATGACGTCAGGGGCGCGGGGGTTTGGGCTACGTTACGTTACGAAGACTGTATGTTATGTTTGGTGTGTGCTAAGCTACAATAAAGGCTAGTGTCTTCCACACGGAGATTGTTATTTCACACACGCACATCCACATGAATTAAATGTTGAGCCTATTTTCTTTTAGTATTATGGCCTGTTTTTGGCAACAGGAGGCTCCTTATCCTCTTTAACACAAGGTATCGGATACTTTTTGCCTGTGCTTTCTTATACCTGCTTATGGCTGTTGCAAAGCAAATATTTAATGCAATTATATAATCTCGACTTTAACCTCTAAGGAAACCTGTAGAAGCCTCAAGTAAATTCTGTAGCATATTAAAGATAACATCCAATTTATATTTATATCCAATATTTTTTTTTTATCAATAAAAGCTTGGAAAATGATTAAATGAGCTATATTTCTCTTTACCTTTTCATGAGGCCTGCTTGAATCAACAGCTGAGCCAGGTCCTGACTAACAGCACTGGGGGAACCCACCATGAACTGCAGGATAACTTCCCAGCGTTCCATTGCATAGCGGTCAAGGCTCTCAATGTCTCGTGCATGGCGATCGGGACCCAGAGTGCTCCCCTCATCTGCCCACTGCGCACCCCTGTGGAACAGCACACAATCAGGTTATCTGAAGAAGTTCAATCATCTTGAAGCCCACAACTTTACCCAGACAAGTCCTGGCAGAATAAAGGAGAAGAAACATTCTGAAATGATATGGCCTTGGTTGGATTCCTAAACAAACTCTCAGGTACCCTGCCTGATACCTGAGCTGCAGACTAAAAAACTAACTTCTGAAAATTCTTTCAATATTTTGTATGGACAGCCGTAGGTGGACAATGTTACAGAAATATCTCAAAGTTATGTCAATTATTTGATTGTGAGAGAGTTTGAGCGTTGGCCAAGACGGGCTCATGTACAAGACTGGCTGTAATAAAATATGAAAAACGCAGATGCAGTTATTTGAAGAGGTTCCTGCAGTTATGTTGAGCCTATATTAGTGACAGCCATGTCACCCAGCCCTTAGATACACTAAGCTGAACTATAACCAAAGAATGAGGCCATAAAAGTAATGAAGACATACCCTCCAAGCAGTGCCGTTCCCAGGTTGTCTTTGAATACTGGATTTAAAATGTATCCTTGAAGGCCACCTTGAAGGTGCTGACTGTGCCAAAGGCGAAGACCAGTCAACACTGAGACACAGTCTTCATGATCCCTGCAGGAATACAACAGATACATAGATTTAATTACACTAGGACCAGTGTGAAACACTAGAGGGTGACAAAAAGGCATGAA